>CM068383.1:64333264-64765764 GCA_034770075.1 Aralia elata | reverse complement strand
TTTAATTTTACATACTTAATTATTGATATTATATATATATATATATATATATATATATATATATATTATTAATAATTTTAATTTATTGATTTGAGTAAGTGTACAACATAAGTAGATATACATAAATATAAGTACTTAAATTACTTACAAACATTTATTAATTATTAAAATAATAACCACTACATATACAAGGCGAGTGCAGTGTTGGGAGAAATAGCTATCCAAATAACAATAAATTAAGGGTTAACTGATTATCGGGTCCTGAAATATACACTATTTTACACTTGGTACCCTCAGGTTCAGAAGCTCTCATCCCGCTACCTAAAGTACTTTTAAGTAATCATAACTGACTCTTTTATAATTTTCGGCCAAAAAAGTTGCTAGAATTGCCACGTGTTCCGGTAAAAGGAGTATAAGTACGCTTTGACCTAATTTTTATATATTTGACCTTATAAAACCGTTTAAAATCAATTAAATATCAAGTTAATTTATTCATACTCCCTAATACAAATCTAGATGTATTTGGAAAAAATACAAAATAAAAAATCTCATTGTCATTATCCCCAATTCATAAAACCCAAAAATTTCAAATCCAAAAACTCCAAACCATTCATCTCTTCAAATGATGATCTATCAAACTATCAAATATATCAAATACGAACAATAGATTCAACACATTAATTTTCCTAATAAAGAACAAAAAATCTCAACCCATCTTCATCATCTTCCCCATCATCATCATCATCTTTCCCAACTTCATCATCTTCCCCATCTACCATGAAACTCAAAAACTTCAAATTTCAAAATATATCATTTATCATCTTCTTTTGCAACCATTCATGAAACTCAAAAATCCTAAAACAAAAATCTCAACCCATTTATCATCTTTAAATTTCAGTCCCAAAATTTCAAAACTCCAAAAACTACGTTCTATCATAAAACCCACTCATTTTCTCTCTCTAAAACACAAATTGGGGAACCATTCATGAACTTGAAAATCTCAAACCATTTATTATCTTCAATTTTTGTTCTAAAATCTCAAAACTCATAAATCAAACCACACAATATACGAAACTCAAAACTCAAATCAAACTAAATGGCTCAAATCAAACCCAAATCGAAGATATATAATATATTTTTATTCAGCCGTATTTGAGCTCATCTTAGTGGTTCAAAACATAGATCTTTTGTGGTTCGAATTTGAACTCGTCTTGGTGGGCTAACACATAGATCTACGTAACAGATCTGGAGTTTTGGGCAGTGTGGCTGTAAAGGAGAGCTTTGAGGGTGTAAAGAGAGAAGATGAAGATAAAGATTTAGAAATAAATGAGTTTCATAATATTGGGTTAATTAGTGTGGTTAAACTATTTTATTTAGATTAATTTTATGTATTTATACTTTCACATGTATATAATTAAGGTTTATACAAATTTAGTACTTGAAAATGAGTCAAATACATTTACTTTGTATATTTCACCGGAATTTTACTCCAAGGTATATCGTGCTTACTTAAATTGAGGTAGCGGGATGATAGCTTTTAAACCTGGGGGTACCAAGTGCAAAAAGGTGTATACTTTGGGGTCGAATAGACACTTAACCCTTTATTTTATAATGACTTGTATATTGATTTCTCATATTTCAAATTTTGTGGTACTAGGCTTTATTGTGATACTGTGACAAAGTAAGAGGCTTTTACTAAATCAAGCTAATCTCTTCTCATCATTGGCCGATGATTTTTACATAAGCAAGTTGAAACAAGATGAACGAATAATGTTGGCATCATTTATACTGTAAGATGTTTCGATTCAACAAATGAATGTCAGATTATTTAGAATGCTTTTGTAAATGTCCATTATTTATTTTAATAGTCTTGTATTTTCAGGGTATGCCCTTGTAAACATGAAAATATGCTCATTTATTATTTATAAAACTAAATTGATGCCCCTTGGCTCCCTTGCATTCCTTTTTCTGTTTCACATCACCAAAATGTTAATTTTCCCTTAATAGCCCACTGTATAAATTAGTGCTTTCCAAATATATTACTAAATACACTAGAATATTAACAATATGCATAACCATAATTTCTATGTACAATAAAATAATAATAACTATAATAATAATAACAACAACAATATTATTATTATTATTATTATTATTATTTTATTGTTCATAGTATCCCCATTAACAAATTGACATCTCATTATTGGAATTAAGGGTGTACATTATTGGTATTATCTTCACTGGGATATCATCCTAGTTAGTGGAATAGGGGCAATTAAAGTGGAGTTTCAATCATCATCTTATACATATGCTGCTAGATTGCAAGCTTAATTGTCAAATCTTCTTTTGTGGGTATGCATGATTTTAAATACTCCCTATTCAAAACAGGAACATAAAATGATTATAAAGGTAATAAATAATTACTAACCGTCATACTGAACCAAGATTGATAGTCATCAATCCATATAGCTTCCTACAAATTTTATAGAAAAAATAAAATTATCAAAATGTTAAACAATAAATTTAAAAAAGAAAAAAAAACGAAACTTGAAAAAAAAACAACTATTACTTACATTCAAGTCAATATTTTTGTTATGACTTGTGTCTCGAAAAAAATAGATGGTTGAGTAATAGTTGTATCCACTTCGTAGGTCAGAAATTAAAGAATCCTAATCATCAATATCATTAAGAAAATATACATATAATATACATCAAAAAAATTAAATCATATATTTGCATTCCTTTTACTACCTGAAACAATCCCCGATTTACCCTTTTTTTTGCCTTTTCTTTATACTTGGTTGAAATCTTTTCAATATTGAATTGCTTCATTTTAGTAAGAGGGCGTCCTTTGCATCGATCTTTTTTTTTTGTGAAAGTAATTTTTGACTTCGGTTTAATCCACATTTCTCATATTCAACTGAGTGAGACTTTTGTGTACATTGAGTACTTGCACTAACTTCATCCCTTGTACTCCATTTCACTTGTAACCTATAAAATAAGACAGCTAGCTGATCACATCTCTCTTCACTGTCACATGCCATGCAACTTCATGAAAAATATTTAAGGCATCGTAGCTTTATTATAACGTCTCTTTGTGTCTTTACTCCACCTCCTCAAAATGTGTTTAGTTGGAATCTTAAGTATGAACCTGTGACGCCCCCAAATCCATGTACTAGTTACAGTGGACTGGTGCTCACTATTCAACCTAAACTTCTTCTGAGTATATAAAGTTTAGACTCACACTATTGACAACCAAGCAGTTCCCAGGAAAGAGGGGGCCTTTCGCATAAACGGCGCGCAATCAAATAACCCTTTTCCTTGACAGAACATTCTAGACATTGTCAATAATGTTAAATCTAAATTAAGAATTCACACATTTAACAAAACATAACTTAGATAGTTTATTTCAAACATCTCCGTCTAATCCCAAGGTTCTTATAACTTTTACAAATACACACATATATAAAATCCTTCAAATTCATTACAAATATTATAAATATTTAATTATCATAACATGCTTCCTATTCATCCATCTTTCCTTTCCCTTTATCTTTGCCCGATCCTTCGGCTTTTTCATGTTTAGCTGCAAATATTAGGTTTAAGCAAGAATGAGTGCAAATTGCCCAACAAGTAATATGAGAGTTTAACATCGAACATCAAGAAAATGGATCATCTACATCTGAGCTTCAACAATTGGAATATATTTGAGAAGTATTTGAATAACAAGAAATAATGAGATTTCAAGTTGTTACCATCGTACTGAGCGGTAATAAATACCTTGAACAAATAAAACCATCAAGACGAATATCAACCACAAAGACTGACAAACATCCTCCGCAGGTACTTTAATTAGGGGATTAACCTATCGTACCATATATTGTGCACATATATAAATTTTTAACGCCTAAGCATAAATGGGACTATATGCCCGACATCTGTTATCCCTTTTTTAGGGTTGTTCATCTCAGTTTTATACCACGAGTCCGCACCAAAGCAATTTGGATTGGTTTGACTTTAAATAACATCTATGATTTGAACGAATTCAACAATATATCATCGCACATCAATATTGTCTAGCCGAAACAATTGGCTTCGACGCATCTATTCAATAGTTCATGAATATAAAGAACTTTAATAACATAAGAAATTCGATAACGAAACAACGCTTTTAATGTATACAAGTACCATCAATTGAATAATTTATAATTCAACAATAAAGGAGACTTGCACAATATGTAAACTTGTGTTTGTTATAACATCATCATAAGAACTTGTACGGAATAATAATTGCACAAGTTAGGAAACTTACATTCAATATAGAAATCGAATGAAGTTAGGATACTTGTCTGATATGCTGTCTAAATATAACGTTATTAATTTGTCCTTTAAAATACCTACACATATTATTAAGGTCATCACACTAATTAGTCACATACATCATATGTCGTCATATTTTAGCCGATGAAACTTTACTCGAATTAATTATTTTACCTTTACATAAATTAATTTTCTTTATTAAACGTAGTTAACCATTTTATTATTTTTCTTCCTCCTGGCCACACATACTTAGAAATATTCCCCATGTAAAAATAATTTTATTATAATTTTTTTAATTTTATTACGTATTTTTAAAAGGTGTCATTTCGGTTCAAAACTTAGCAATTTTGCTATAACGAACTTAATCCCAAAAATTTCCAAATTCGGTCAGTATCTTAATCATATTAAAGTATACTTTCAGTTAAAATTTCATAACCATCTGAGTTATAGCAGTTTTTGTCGAGAAAACCCTAATATTAAATTGGTCATATCTCACTCATCCGAAGTCGGATTACGTTCATCTTTGGACAGGATATTTTTTATACCATATAGTTTCATTACCCAAAAGGGCTTAATTTTTTTCATGAGTTAGGTGGACAAAACTGTCCACGAAAAAAAATGGGCACCAAGCTTTTACCGATTTTCTAGTTTTGCCTGTTTTAGTAGAAATTCCATCATAAATAACTTACAAGGTATTTTCTAGAAATTCAAGTTGAAGGGGTTAGGGAACTCATATATCTATCACCACAAGTTGACCACACTCAAAAATTCAAAACATAATGAGAGTTATGGTTGCTCAAATTTCAGTTTCTGTTTTTAGGAAAAACAAATTTTATCTTCTTTATTGCAACTTTGGTTCTTCAACTATTTTTCATCGTCTAAGTTATTTAACATCAATATCTAACATATTTACATATATATGAGTATGATACATATTTATATACATATATTCAAGACCTTTACAAGAAAATTGAATATAGGAAGGTTTTAGGTATTACGTTCACTTAGTTGGTAGAATTTCCTCCTCTTGCTCCTAAGCTTTCCCCCAAGCTCTTAAACTCTCTCTTTCTCTTATCTCTAACTTAGTTTTCTGAAAATGAAGTAATCTAATGCAAGTATTCTTGGTGTTGGCTATTTATAGACCCAAATGAAAGAATTGTAAGTAGCTCTTCCTTTCTTGGTTTTCATTTATGGTCCACTCCTTCATCTTTTCATCTTCTCTCATTTGTCCTAACTATTTATCCTAGTCATCCAATCAATTAAGCTAGGATTTAGGGTAGTCAAACTAGGGAACCATGATCCCCATTTCCTTTCTTGTTTTCTTCTATGTTTCTCTCTTTGTTCCCCACTATGTCTCCCACCATCTCTTTTTCTTTTCTCTTTTTTTTAACTCATTTATTACATCATTAATGCATCACTAGTTCTAGAAGTTAGATCAAGGACTTGGGCTCCTTGCAAGATTTATTAGGGCTCCTTGCAAGATTTATTAGGGCTTGTATTAGACTCATGCTTGGGCTATTTTAATTCTTTCTTGAACTCTCCCAATTAACATTTAACTTGAGCTTGTCAACTAGGTTTAATTCCTTAACTATTTTTCCCCATTAGTAATTAACTTACTTGCATAATTAATTTGGGCTCTCTTACATTGCCATACAAGGCTAGTAACCAAGTTTTGTTAGTTAATAACCTAAGCTTTAATTCTATTAACACTTAATCAACTTGATTAAGTTATTTCTTTTTTTTTTATTCCTTAGTTAGTTCAAACTAATTAAATTAATTAGTCTTGTCTAACTATTAACTTACATCTCTCATCACTTAAATAAATATATTACACATATATTTATTCATTTATAACATTTGCATAAAAATTTAAACAAACTTCATTTCATTAATAACTATACATAACCTTATTTACAATGCTACATGATTTTCTCGGTTATTACATTTCTCAAAGATAAGCACCTTGATTATATGTTTAAATAAAATTCCTCAAAATTTAAACAATCTACAATTACACTTCACATCAAAATTCGTCTTCTTCTTCCTCTTGAATGAAGCAAACGTTGAACTTTATTAGTTTTGGTCGCTCTTAATTTTCTCCAAAATAGCAAATCCCTTTCAATTCATAATGAAACATTTTACTATTAGATTCTAAACACTTACATTTGTTGCTTTATATATTATGTTCGTTGTGATTTTAATGATGACAATATAATTGGATTTGTAATATGTTTAATGGACTTGTTTGATTTGTTTGAGCTAGTTCAATATATTATAAGTTGATTGCTTGATTGGCCCAAGTTGGATAAATAACCCATTAGATATCTCTCTACAGGAAATACTTAGGATTGCAAGTTTTAAATTCAATGTATTATTGCTAAAAAGATTTCCTTAATATATCCTGTCTAGAATTAAAAGATATGTAATCTGTTGGGGTATTTCAAATCAGACTATTTCTCTCCTTGAATTAAGCTATTTAATTTAATTTGGATACTTTAGATTTAAAATAGTTGTTGTGGATATAATATTATATCCGTTGGATAAAACAAATTGCTAGAATCATGAGATTTACCAACTAATTTGAGTCTTATATGCTAACAGCTCTTTTTATATATAGTTGTTGGTCTTATTATTATAAATACTTTTTCTTCTCGGCTAAAGGAGGTAGAAGACTTGAAGTTTATATCAGCCATATTACAGAGATAATCAAGAGTCTTTCAAAGTTATTTTCAGCTATTCATTACATTTATTGTTAATTCCTTTTGGCTAAAAATTAAGAGCCCATTGTACTCAAACTTCTTTGTATTAAATTTTGAGTCCAAGCCTTGTTTGGCTTGATCGATTCAGTAGTGGATAGGATCTGTTTAAAGGGAGCTTTCAAGGTTGCAGAGGTGCAAATGTCTCAGTGGTGAGAAAAGTTGCAGAGGTGCAAAGGGGCAGTCGTGTCCATCTCAGTGCAAAGCTACTTTGAACAGGGAGTTTTTCTTTGTAATCAATTGAGTATTAATTTTAATAAAAAGAGTCTCTAATACCAATTGGTATTGGACGTGGATTAGGCCATTAGTTTAGAGGTCAAAGGCCGAACCACGTAAAAATATTTGTGTCTATGATTTGCTAATCTGTGTGGATTGATCATTTAAGTTTTTATTCTGCATATTATATTTCTGGGTTTAGTGTTCTGCAGCTCGCTTGAAGATATACTAATTCAGACACCAAAGCAGACAGGGTATCCTGTCTGATAATAAACTAAGGAAGAACATAAGCTAAAGCAGACAGGCATACCTGTCTGATTTCAACCTGTAACAGAAAAATCAAAAAGGTTTCATTGTTTATCATTTACACCAATTCACCCCCTCTAGGTGTGTCCTTATACTGAATTACAACATTCACAAAACATCCCATCCACCACCTCCCTTTGAAACTCACCAAACTTTGAGTTAGTGTAAACTTCTTGCATTTGTTTTTTCATTGCATGTGACATAATACAAGGAATAAGTGAAGCCAAATGATGAGAGTCGGCTTCAATTTTCTTTTCCACTTTACTCCTCGATGCATTATTATTTTGGTCTACAAATTCTTTTAACGAAGTTTTTGCGTTGACAAATCCATCAAAAACAAAAATTCATGTTTTCACTTCTTTGTGTGGTAGACATGCCCGCCCAGAAACAATCTTTCAAGGAACCCATTGATGCCTTTCATAATACAACCCTCCGAAGCATTCATTGCTCTCTAGATCATATTTCTCTATCATTACATTCCATTCAAATTCAAAATCATCTATAGTTAAGGAATCGTACACAACATTATGCAAGGAAAATTTTATAGATTCATATTTTGCACATCCTTTTAATATTTTGGAAACCTTTTTCATTATATGCCATAAACACCATCTCTGACGTGCACTTTGACAGACTATCTTAAACGCATTTTTTATCGTCCTATCTTAATCTATGATAATAGCACGTGGAGTTTTTCTAGACATCAAGAAAGCCAAGTATCAAACAACCACACAAAAGTTTTAGTATCTTCATTCGATATCGACCCACAACCAAGTAATATGGATTGTGCGTGATTGTTAACCTCTACAAAAGGAGAAAAATGACATGTTATATTTATTCGTCAAATATGTTGTGTCAAAGGTAACAACGTCACCGAATTCTTCATATGCAACTCTAGACCTCGAGTCAGCCCAAAACAAATTTCTTATTCGATTATCATCATCTAAATTTATTGCATAAAAAAATTTGGAATTTGTTGATTGAACCTTAGTAAATAATTCTGAAGTGCACTAACATCACCCTTAAAAAGCCTCAATCTTTTCAAATTTGCTGCATAATTTTCACAATCTTTCCTTAGACAAGGCATTTCATTTTCTCCATACTCAACTCCAAGAGAATTATAGCTCTTGTTCATTGGTATCCCAACGTCATTATTTAACTCAAGTCTTCACTTTATATAATTCATCACATGTTGATTGCATCGATGAAACTGAGATTTGCTTGGACTTGCACTATGATTATGGTTAAGCTCTAATGTGGTTACACTCCATTTTCATCCTCCTGTAGTATTTTTAAATAAATATTGAATATTTCAAAGTCAAAATTATATTTCTCATGATTTTTGATTGTTGGCTGAGTCAATATTTTTTAGTTAACTAAATAATAAATGCTATTTGATTGAGTCAAATAGTTTCCAATAGTCAGTTTGTTTCTTCCGTTTGTTCCAAGTTGGCTTGACCTATTCATATGGAATTTGATTTGCTTGTTGAGTAAATTGTGTGAGATAACCGTTGCTTATTTGAGCCTATAAATAGGTATCAATTCTTCTCAGCTGGAACACAACTAAAAAAGAAAGTATCACAGCATATTCTTTCTTTCACAACATCTGAAACAGTCTGCTCTCATTAATTCCAAGTTGCTTTCTTTTGTTTATAATGCACATGCATTATACTACTTAAGTTGTTGTCCACTTATATATATATATATATATATATATATATATATATATATATATGTACGGTTGATTTTGTGATCGGGTAAAGGAATAATTGAAGCTGTTCTTGGGTCATTCAACTATTTTGAGTGCTGATTAGCTAGGTGAAGAGTCGTTGCATCCTGAAGTAGTATTTTGTCAGTGACCTTAGCACCGAGAAAAGGTCTCCGAGGGGCGAAATTTCTACTTAAGGACAGTGCACCGCACGCCTTTGCTCAACATAATTTGCTATAAATTGATAAGTCCGACTTCTGCCTTTCTTTATTTTATAGTTGAATCATGTATTTTTATTCGTATTGTCCAACATTCTTAAGTAGAAATTATGTATTCTGTTATGCTTACTGCCACTAAATATGTCCCTGATTTGACTAAAGTTGAGCCTTTTAATGGATCCAATTTTAAATGATGGCAAACCAAAATACTTTTGATTATGGACATTGCTAAAGTTGACCATGTTTTAACCAAACCAAAACTAGTTGAACCCCCTAATGATGCTACCGATGAACAAAAGAAAGAATATGAATCTTCTATTAGTATTTGGTCTTCTACTGATAAAATTTGCAAGGCTATCATTCTCAACTCATTGTCGAATGAACTTTTTGATATCTATTGTCTATATAAACATGCTGCTAAAATTTGGGATGCATTAGTTTTGAAATATATGGTAGAAGATACTGGTGTCAAGAAGTATGTTATTAGTAACTTTCTTAATTTTTACATGACCGATGATAAAGATGTATCTTCCCAAATTCATGTTTTTCATCTAGTCATACTCGAACTTAATAATGAAGGCATGAATTTACTTGCTCCTTTTATTATTGGCTCCCTTATAGAGAAATTGTCTGATTCTTGGAAAGATTAGAAGAACACTATGAAACATAAAAGGAAATACATGACCTTGGAGGAGTTAATTGTTCATATTCATATTGAGGAAAAGAACAGAAATTCAGATAAAACTGCCAAAGCCAATGAGATGTCTTCCAAGGCAAATTTGGTTGACGACCGCAAACCTCGTAGCCCATCCAACCAACATCCTAAATAGGGACATAAGCATAACACCAGTCCGAAGACAAAACCAAATCAGTTCAAACACAAAACCTAAAGGTGATTGTTTCGTGTGTGGAAGGCCATGTCACTATGCTGCCCAATGCAAGTTCAAAAAGGGAAACAACCAGTTTGCTCCTCCGAGAGCTAACTTAGCTAAGGCAGACAATACTATTGTGGCGGTTGTCTCCGAGGTGAACATGGTAGCTGACAAAGAGGCATGGATAGTGGATTTTGGTGCTACCAAACACATTTGTGCGAATCGTAGTGTATTCATCTCTTACACTCCCCTTGAGGAAAAAGATGAACATGTGTACATGGGCGACTCGAGCCCTGTACCAGTGATGGGTAAAGGGAAAATAAATCTAAAGCTGACTTCTGAAAAGATCATTTCTCTTACCGATGTTCTCCATATTCTAGAGATTCGCTACAACCTCGTATCTGTTGGGATACTTGGGAAAGTTGGGGTTAAGGTTATATTTGAATCTAATAGGGTCGTGTTGACCAAAAATGAGGTGTTAATTTATGGGAAAAGGGTATCTTAATGCTGGATTATTTCATTTAAATATACTTATGAATAATAATGCTAGTACTTCTTTTGCTTACTTGGTTGAATGTGATGATATTTGGTATGCTAGATTAGGCCATGTGAATTACTCCTATATAAATATGATGAAAATTTTTAGAATTTTAAAAGATGTTAAAATTTCAAATACCAAGAAATGTCAAGTGTGTGCGGAAACCAAAACAACTAAAAAGACATGTAAACCGGTACTTGTTAGAGAATCTGAACATCTCAATTTAATTCATTTAGACTTAGGTGATATGTCTAGAAATACATCTAGAGGTGAAAAAAAATTATTATGTGACCTTTATAGATGATTATTCTAGATATACTAAAGTTTACCTTCGCAGAAATAAAAATGAAACTGAAGATAAATTTCTAATTTATAAGGCCGAGGTTGAAAATAAATTAGATAAAAAGATTAAAAGACTTAGGTCTGATACTCCTTAACAAATATTGCGAATGACAAGGAATTATACATGAGGTTACACCTCCCTACTCTCCAGAATCTAATGGGGTTGCCAAAAGGAAAAATAGAACATTAAAAGAAATGATGAAAGTTATGTTAATAAGTTCTGGGGCTCCACTAAATTTGTGGGGGGAAGCTCTTCTTTCTGCTTGTCACCTGCAAAATTGAATCATATATAAGAAAACTAGAAAAACTCCTTATGAGCTTTGGGAAAAATATTTACCTAATTTGAAATACCTTAAAGTGTGAGGGTGTCTTGCTAAAATAATGTTACCCGACCCTAAAAAAAAAATTGGTTCCAAAATTACTAATTGTTTGTTTATTGGTTATGCTAAACATAGTATTGCTTATAGATTTCTTGTTTTAAAAAGTGACGTATTATATCATAATACAATCATTGAGTCAAAAATGCTGATTTCTTTGAAAATATTTTTCCTTTGAAATCTAAAATGGATCAACCAGTAGTTGAGCTTTCTACGAGCTCTTATATAATTCCAATTGAGGAATCTAAAATTGAACCAAGGAAAAGTAAGCGTACTAGAAAATCACTAATTTGGGAGATGACTTTTTTACGTTTTTGTTGGATAATGACCCATTAACCTTTAGAGAAGCTGTCACTTCTCCCAATGCTCCTTTTTGGAGAGAAGCTATAAATAATAAAATTGAGTCTATTATGGCTAATCACACTTGGGAATTAGTAGACCTTCCTCCCAGTTCTAAAACTAATGGTTGTAAATGGATTTTTAAAAGGAAGTTAAAACCTGATGGATCAATTGATAAATTTAAGGCTAGACTTGTTGCTTAAGGTTATAAACAAATGCAAGACCAAGACTTTTTTGAGACTTATTCACCGGTTGCAAGAACATCATCTATTAGAGTTTTAATTGCATTAGCTGATGTTAAAAATTAATAATTCATCAAACGGATATTAAGACTGCGTTTCTTAATGGAATTTAGAAGAGGAGATTTATATGGACCAACCTGAGGGATTTGTTTCCCTAGGTAATGAGCATAAAGTTTGTAAATTAGTTAAATCTTTATATGGTCTTAAATAAACTCCTAAACAATGGAATGACAAATTTGATAGTGTGATGACTTCTAATGGATATATAATAAATGATGGAGATAGATGTATATTTACCAAATTTAATAATGAGAATTCTGATGTTATTGTTTGTCTCTATGGGGATGACTTGCTTATTTTTGGAGCCAATATTGATGTTATATATGAGACTAAAAATATGTTAGCCATTAAATTTGATGTGAAAGACTTGAGAGTAGCAAATGTTATTCTTGGAGTTAATTTGAGAAAATTTGTAATGGGTACATGATTTCTAAAGATCATTATGTGGAAAAAATGCTTAAAAGATTTGGACATTATAATGTTAATCTTGTTAGTACTGTAATATTCCGAACCCTAATAAGATCTGTATATGTAAATTATGTGTTTAATAAATAAAATTTCATGATCTGACTTTGTAGTATGTGATTGTGTATTTTATTAAACAATTAGGTCAAATAAAAAAATTTCGCCAAGCAGTTGTGTCGTGCTTAATCGGACAAAATGATTTGTCGTGCTTCCGGCGAATTCACTGAAAAGCGTCTCGGCAAATTATTTTTGTAAGCTGTTGTGTCGTACTTAGAAATGACGAAGTGCTTTGTCGTGCTTCGGAGTTAATATAATATTATATTAACTGACAAAAATCTAAAATAAGTTAATTAGGGTTAGAACAATAAACTGAAACAGAAACCCTAATTTGAAAACCCTAATTGATAATATTTATCCGAATTGTCTAATCGAAACCCTAATTATTGTATAAGAATCTTAATTGATATAATTAGATTCTAAATAATGAATCATAATATTAATTATGAATTATTAAGGTTAAACTAAACCCTAAACGAATGATTAAAACCCTAATTGTAGGATTGAAAACCCTAAACCCTAATTCGGAACCCTAAAACCCTAATTTGATTTAATAACCGTAAATTATGAATTGATAAACCTTAATTATGATATATAACCCTAATTAAGGTATTACTAAACTTAAATTAGCATCATAAACATGATTAGCAAAAATTTAATTTTAATTAGTAAGTAAATAAACGAAAAATAAATTCTAGCCAATGAAAATTAAGCTAGGAGTGTGCAAGCTTGTGCTTGACACACTCCAGCACAAGTAGGTGAATTAGGCCAGATCATAAGCAGCACAAGTTAAGTGGTTAGATATTTTTGGAGGCAAGATTTGGAAAGTAACCCTAGGAAACCCTAATTTCATATTGCTATAAATAGAATGAGATGCTGGTCAGCTAAGCGACGAAATTTACAAAGCTTATACACTTAGAATCATACCATAACAAGCCCCAGCAACCACAAGCTCATAATCAAAAGCCAGAGATCAAAAATTTGAAGAAAAGGTGCATAAACCCTAATTTGTTGTTAGATCTTTAAGTTTGAATTTGATGTTATGTTTTAGTGTTTAGGAATACTTATTAACATGTAATTAAGGGATCTGGGCGGTTAAAACACGTTTACATAACATCTAGATATGAAAATCAAGCCAAAATAGCAAACTGTTCTTGGCAGTCAAGAACAGTCTGACAAGCTATTTTGTCAGAGCTTTTGATCGGCTTAAAATGTTTGTTTGATGTGTTTTAAAGCATGAATCAGTAGTATGCCATGTTAGCTTTAAGACCCGACTTGTAGAATGGATAGATTATCTCTAGGGTGAAAGTTATTAATGGTCAAAACCCATTGACCGACCATGATAGACTGATTTCAGGGTAACCCAGAAATCATATGAATGTCTGACAGTTTGATGTCAGACTTTTGATCAACCCAGATCTTGCCTAGATGATATTTAATAAGACATGTTCTTTGGTATGTAAACTACAATCTTGAAGCATCAAAACACATTTAGCAAACACAGAATCAAAATTATTCATGGTCAAACCACGTTGACTGACCATGACTGACTGACCCGGTAGTTTGACCATCAAATTTTGAGCATCAATTGATGTTGTTTGAGATAAAATTTAACATGTCGTTGTACACTGCCATGTTGGCTATAACAACAAACAAAAATCAAACACAAACATCAAACCAGCTGAGATTAAATTGAGGTCAAAAGTCCCTGTTGGACCATGACCAACTGTTCTTCATTGAAGAACACCTTTAGCGACGAAATTCATCACCAAACCCAGATAACTATACACACATGCAGATCGTCGCGAAAGCCCTTTAGCGACGGATTTTTAATAAAAATAAAATCAAAATTTATTAAATAAATTATAAAATAATAAATAAATATTAAATAAATATTAATAATTAATAATTATATTCGAAAATTCATTTTTAATTATAAACATTTATTTTTAATATTTTTATATATTTTTGAATTATTATTAAATAATAATAATTATTATAATAAATCATTTAATAATTACATTAATTATTTAAAAATGATATTAAATCATTTAATAATTATATTAATTATTTAAAAATGATATTAAGGTAAATAAAATTATTATATATAATAAATAAATAAAATATTAAATATTTAAATATTATTAATGATAAATAAATCATTTAAATAATATATTAAGTATTTAAAAATTACTTTAAATGATAATTAAATCATTTAAATATTAAATTAAGTTTTGAAAATTATTATAAGTAATAATTAAAATTATTATAATGATAAAATAAATTCTAAAAATATTATTAATGATAAAATAAATCATTTAAATAATATTCTATCTTTCTAAAAATATTATAAATGTTAAATAAATCATTTAAATAATATTTTAGGCATCTAAAAATATTCTAAATGAAAAATAAATTATTTAAATAATATATTAAATGTTTTAAAAATATTCTAAATGATAATTAAATCATTTAAAAATATTCCTAAGCTTGTAAAATTATTTAAAAATACTTTCAAGTTTTTGAAAATTATTTAAAAATAATACCAATCTTCTAAAAATGTTATAAATAATAAGTAAATTATTTATACTAATAATTAAGCTTCCAAATGAAGTTTTATCAAACAATCTATGTGTTTAGCCATTAAGGACGCGACCGAGATACCGAATCAACGTCGAACCTTAATGAAACTTGTCTAGATTAGCGCAATACATGTTTATATAAGCGCTAACGCTTATTATTGGTATACGTAGACTACGTACGTTGACCAACTGTCTTAAATTTTAACGAACTACGCTAAGGCAAGTGGCCTAACTTTTCTCAACTTATATTAAGCAATTCATTTATGTCTTGCTATCAATTATTGTGAAGTTATTGCTACTTGTTCAGCATAACTTAAGAAATGAAATTATTTATTGACTGTTTGAGCTTAAAATTGTTGTGTCAAACCAAATTGTTTTGGTACGACATCTATACTGAGTAAAAGGGACACCGTGGATGGAAGGTGGTCCGACAAACCTTCAAATAAGGTTTAATTTGGCAATTAAATGAATTGACCAAAATTGACAATTAACTTAAATTGACCAAAAATGTGGTAGGATGATATGCATACTCCTAGGATATTGGTGAGGCTGATCACCTACCAGATATCCGAACTCAAAGAGGTTCCAAGTCATTGAAGACTGGCAGAACAAATTGAAATATATGGTTCCGGTACAGAACCCTCAGTATCAATTATACATCACCTGACATCTTTCAAATCAAACACACTGTGTTTACATTTTCAAATGAACTTGCTGAGCATTTATAGCTCATTCTTGCGCATATCTTCTTTTGCAACTTTAAATGATATCCCTAGCACTTCTGGGACAGATAAAGGAAAAGGGCATGCTTACTAGTTTTATTAACTGCTTTTGAATAATCTAAGTCTTTTAAAGGCTTTTGTTGTAATAACTTAGTACTGAGAACAATGTAATCGAACCAAATGATATGTAATATATTATGATCATTTATTTCATCAATTGCGGTGTACTCTGATCTTTATTTTATTTAGCATAGTTGTACTAAGTTAGATACAGTATCTATACGAACTATACATCTGAATGAGGGTATTTAAAATGATGTTGAAAGTCCTATAAGCTCTGGGGTTACACTTAATGAGCGCTGGTAAGGTGCCATCTTTACTGGATGCGCCCCTCAGTTCTATGGACAATCTTATCATTAATACTGTGAATGTCAGATAGATAGAGAATATAAATATGAAAGAGGTATTCATTAGATATGAATCTATACATCCAAGTGAGGATATCCAAACACAGACAACGTTCTAGCCGGAACTAATACCTATTATGGGATACTGTGAATCTTGGATAAATAGAAGTCATATTTTATTGAATATTTATAGTTGTATAGTTTCACGTGAGCACCAAATCTGCTACAGTGGAGTGTAGAGATTTGGGGGCGTCACAGGTTGGTATCAGAGCTGTAGATTATAGCTCTAAGGTAGTTAGGAAATACCTTAGGATATAATCTTTGAGTCCGTAAAATACTTAATACACATAAGATAACCTTAAAAGCCTTATATTTTTGTGTAAACATGATTCACCATAATACTAAACAAATTAAAAAAATTTTGTAGGATGGCAGGAGTAGATCAACACATGGTAGGGTGGCTATCAGACAGTGAGCCCGATGAGGTGCCTGATTATAAGCCGGCTACCCCTGAGCTAGATTTAGAAGAGGAGGATCCAGAGGAGGAAGAACTCCTACATGACCAAGAAATATTAGAGGTTGAGGATGCTAATTACCCTATAGACGGAGAGCTGATAGATCCAGAACCCGATGAGGTAATCAGAGCGGGGCAGATGATGCGTATCGACAGACACGAAGAGATAGTTATTGGATTAATTCAGCAGTCAACGGAAGAGTTAGAGGCTGCTAACTCTCGGACAGGCATCGCTGCAGGTTTACTGGAAAGTGAGAGAGATACGACTCGTCGTCTGAGGACCCTTCTTCAGAACACCCAGAAGGAGAAACAGGATGCACAAATGCAGGTGTACAGAGCTGACAAGAAGTGTAGGACTGCATTTGAGGGCCTAGAACGAAGGGTATTTAGGTATCCTGTTGAGGAGGAGAAGGATGATTATATGATCGATAGAGCGGTAGTTGGTCATATGATACGGGATGCTTATAAAGGAGTATGTGATTGATTAGATTAGTATAGTACTTAGTTTACGTTTCGTAATTTGTAATATACAAATTTTGAGGTTGTAAAATAGTGAGTTTTTTGTACTAACTAGTGGTAGTCTAAACCATTAGTCGAATATGTATTCGTTTTGCATGTTATATACAAATTGCGTTTGAAAAATCAAAGTGTTAGTTCTATGTGTAGCATATCCTTGTATTTATACATGTTTTCTTTATTTTAGAGTCATGGCATCAGGAAGGAGAACCCAAACTAGAAATGAGCCTACCGAAACAAACCTCACACAACAATTGGTAGATATACTCTTAGGAGCTTTACAAAATCATCCACCACATCAACCTACCACAGTTAATCCACAGAGTACTATGTTCAAAGACTTTAAACTGGTAGGACCGCCTGAATTTAAGGGAACCGCAGAACCTATTGAGGCACAAACTTGGGTTACCGAAATAGAGAAGGTTTTTGTGGTAACTAATATCGGCAAAGATCAAAAGACGGTCTTTGCCACTTTTTTCCTCAAAGGTGAGGCGAACCATTGGTGGGAAAATACTAAAATTCGTGCGGGTGAGGGTATAATTCCTTGGACTAGATTTAAGGAACTATTTTTTGAAAAAAACTTTCCCCAATCGATGCAGGATCGTATGGAGGTACGATTCCTAGAATTGAAACAAGGGGAGCTTACTATATCCCAGTATACGGCTAAGTTCAATGAATTAGCTAGGTTTGTCCCACATCAGGTCAATACGGAGGTAAGGAAGACCAGGAGATACGAAGAGGGATTGAAACCCCAAATTCGTAGTAAGTTGTCAGTGTTCCAAGTGAGAACTTTTCCTGAAATTCTCGAGAAAGCTATCATAGCTGAAAATGAGAATGAAGCTTTGATAAAATTTCATAAGGAGAAACGGGGTCAAAATGAAAGAGGGAAGTTTAAAGGAGAAGTTAGTACAGGGGGTACTAATAATAACAAGAGGAAGTGGGATGCCACTGTTCCTACAAACTTTGTGAGGAGGGGTAACAATTACAACAACAATAACAACAACAACAGAGACCAAAACAGTAATAATAAGGTGGTACGTTGTGTTATATGTGGAAAGAATCACGCGGGAGTATGTCGCCACAGAGTGATTACTTGTTACCATTGTGGACAAGAGGGACATTATTCCCTTAATTGTCCCAAAAAGAGTAATGATAATACTCGTCAGGGTAACCCGAATGTTACCTGTTATACTTGTGGTGCAACTGGGCATGTGTTTAGGAATTGCCCGAGGAATAGAAACCAACTTGGGGGAGGAAATCAAGTCCCAACCAATAACCCCAAACCGACAGTAGCAGGAGCTGGAGGTCCAGGTCGTCTAACCGCCAGAACATTTAATATGGCGATGAGGGATGCTGTTGCTGCACCGGACGTGGTAACAGGTATCATCCCTATCGACAATTTAAATGCATATGTGTTGTTCGACTCTGGTGCTACTTGTTTTTTCGTGTCTAATAACTTTGCTAAAAACTTGAAAATGCAATGCGAAGATTTAGACATACCTTTTAATGTGGAAATCGCAAACAATGAGATAATTCCCGTCAAAACCATATATAAGAATTGTGCCGTAGAGATTAAGGGACACAAGTTTCTTGTGAACCTCATTCCTATACAACTAGGGGAATTTGATATAATCTTAGGAATGGATTGGATGGTAAATTATAATGCAATAATTGACTGCCAGCGGAAGCGGGTAAATCTAGTGATTGCTTCAGAGTCAAAAGTAGTGTTCAACGGTGGTTGTTCACCTAAACGATCTCACTATCTGACAGTAATGCAAGCAGAGAGATTGCTTAGGAAGGGTTGCACAGGTTATTTGGCATATGTAGTAGATACTCGAAAAGAAGGAGTAAAGCTAGATCAAATACCTGTAGTTAGAGAATTTCCGGATGTGTTTCTAGATGATTTACCAGGTCTACCTCCGGATAGAGAGATCGAATTTGTTATTGATCTAGCGCCGGGTACGACGCTAGTTTCCAAAGCACCGTACAGAATGGCACCTGTAGAGTTGAAGGAGTTACTTGTGCAGCTACAAGAACTCTTAGACAAAAAGTACATACAACCCAATGTTTCACCTTGGGGAGCACCGGTATTGTTTGTAAAGAAAAAGGATGGTACGTTAAGGTTATGCATCGACTATAGAGAATTAAATAAGTTAACTATAAAGAACAAAACACATTTAGCAAACACAGAATCAAAGTTATTCATGGTCAAACCACGTTGACTGACCATGACTGACTGAGTTTCTGGGTAACCCAGAAACTCAAGAACAGTTTGAACCCGGTAGTTTGACCATCAAATTTAGAGCATCAATTGATGTTGTCTGAGATAAAATTTAACATGTCGTTGTACACTGCCATGTTGGCTATAACAACAAATAAAAATCAAACACAAACATCAAACCAGCTGAGATTAAATTGAGGTCAAAAGTCCCTGTGGACCATGACCAACTATTCTTCATTGAAGAACACCTTTAGCGACGAAATTCATCACCAAACCCAGATAACTATACACACATGCAGACCGTCGCTAAAACCCTTTAGCGACAGATTTTTAATAAAAATAAAATAAAAATTTATTAAATAAATTATAAAATAATAAATAAATATTAATAATTAATAATTATATTCAAAAATTCATTTTTAATTATAAAAAATTTATTTTTAATATTTTTATATATTTCTAAATTATTAGTAAATAATAATAATTATTATAATAAATCATTTAATAATTATATTAATTATTTAAAAATGATATTAAATCATTTAATAATTATATTAATTATTTAAAAATGATATTAAGTTAAATAAAATTATTATATATAATAATTAAATAAAATATTAAATATTTAAAAATTATTAATGATAAATAAATCATTTAAATAATATATTAAGTATTTAAAAATTACTTTAAATGATAATTAAATCATTTAAATATTAAATTAAGTTTTGAAAATTATTATAAGTAATAATTAAATTATTATAATGATAAAATAAATTCTAAAAATATTATTAATAATAAAATAAATCATTTAAATAATATTCTATCTTTCTAAAAATATTATAAATGATAAATAAATCATTTAAATAATATTTTAGGCATCTAAAAATATTCTAAATGACAAATAAATTATTTAAATAACATATTAAATGTTTTAAAAATATTCTAAATTATAATTAAATCATTTAAAAATATTCCTAAGCTTGTAAAATTATTTAAAAATACTTCCAAGCTTCTGAAAATTATTTAAAAATAATACCAAGCTTCTAAAAATGTTATAAATAATAAATAAATTATTTATACTAATAATTAAGCTTCTAAATGAAGTTTTATCAAACAATCTATGTGTTTAGCCATTAAGGACGCGACCGAGATACCGAATCAACGTCGAACCTTAATGAAACTTGTCTAAATTAGCGTAATACATGTTTATATAAGTGCTAACGCTTATTATTGGTATACGTAGACTACGTACGTTGACCAACTGTCTTAAATTTTAACGAACTACGCTAAGGCAAGTGTCCTAACTTTTCTCAACTTATATTAAGCAATTCATTTATGTCTTGCTATCAATTATTGTGAAGTTATTGCTACTTATTCAACATAACTTTAGAAATGAAATTATTTATTGACTGTTTGAGCTTAAAATTGTTGTGTCAAACCAAATTGTTTTGGTACGACATCTATACTGAGTAAAAGGGACACCGTGGATAGAAGGTGGTCCGACAAACCTTCAAATAAGGTTTAATTTAACAATTAAATGAATTGATCAAAATTGACAATTAACTTAAATTGACCAAAAATGTGGTAGGATGATATGCATACTCCTAGGATATTGGTGAGGCTGATCACCTACCAGATATCCGAACTCAAAGAGGTTCTAAGTCATTGAAGACTGGCAGAACAAATTGAAATATATGGTTCCGGTACAGAACCCTCAGTATCAATTATACATCACCTGACATCTTTCAAATCAAACACACTGTGTTTACATTTTCAAATGAACTTGCTGAGCATTTGTAGCTCATTCTTGCGCATATCTTCTTTTGCAACTTTAAATGATATCCCTAGCACTTCTGGGACAGATAAAGGAAAAAGGGCATGCTTACTAGTTTTATTAACTGCTTTTGAATAATCTAAGTCTTTTAAAGGCTTTTGTTGTAATAACTTAGTACTGAGAACAATGTAATCGAACCAAATGATATGTAATATATTATGATCCTTTATTTCATCAATTGCGGTGTACTCTGATCTTTATTTTATTTAGCATAGTTGTACTAAGTTAGATACAGTATCTATACGAACTATACATCTGAATGAGGGTATTTAAAATGATGTTGAAAGTCCTATAAGCTCTGGGGTTACACTTAATGAGTGCCGGTAAGGTGCCATCTTTACCGGAATGCGCCCCTCAGTTCTATGGACAATCTTATCATTAATACTGTGAATGTCAGATAGATAGAGAATATAAATATGAAAGAGGTATTCATTAGATATGAATCTATACATCCAAGTGAGGGTATCCAAACACAGACAACGTTTTGGCCGGAACTAGTACCTGTTATGGGATACTGTGAACCTTGGATAAATAGAAGTCATATTTTATTGAATATTTATAGTTGTATAGTTTCACGTGAGCACCAGATCTGCTACAGTGGAGTGTAGAGATTTGGGGGCGTCACAAGTACTATGTACGACTCTTGTTTGTATTTAAAAAAGCATGAGGGACCGAGTGTATCTCAATCTGAGTATGTCCAAATCATATGTTGCTTAATGTATCTTATGAATTGCACAAGACCTGATATAGCATATGCAGTTAGTAGATTCAGCAGATACACTCATATAATTTTAATAAATATTATTGGTCTGCTTTATGTAGAATACTCAAGTATCTGTGAGGTACTGTTGGATTTGGTTTATATTATTGTGGTAATCCTGCAGTCAAATAGTTTCCAACAGTCAGTTTGTTTCTTCCGTTTGTTCCAAATTGGCTTGACCTATTCATATGGGATTTGATTTACTTGTTGAGTAAATTGTGTGAGATAACTGTTGCTTATTTGAGCCTATAAATAGGAATCAATTCTTCCCAGCTGGAACACAACCAAAAAAAAAAGTATCACAACATATTCTTTCTTTCACAACATCCAAAATAGTTTGCTCTCCTTAATTCCAAGTTGTTTTCTTTTGTTTTTAACGTACATGCATTATACTACTTAAGTTACTGTCCACTTTTAAATATATATTTACAAGCCATCATAGTAAAAGCAAATGTCACCTTCTGCAAAATCATATCTACATATATATATATATATATATATATATATATTACTTACTGCCACCTTTTATATATACAAGGTGGATCAGGAGCATACCCCTTAAGTGACATTACTCTCTTAACTAACATACCTATTTCCTCACTTGTTTCTCTCCAAAACAAAACTAAGCGCGATCTGAAAATAAAAGCAAAAGAGACCTAGCTCGAAAAATTCGAATCAAGTAACACGGAGACCAATAATCAGCATCTATGCCCAGATCTCGACTTCGATTCGATAAACCTTTAACTATTTTTCGATTTCGGTAAGAATTAAGTAGGTTTTGATTTCATTTTTTTTGATTCGGTAAACCTTAAGCTAGACGGCCCAGATCTCGACTGATGTTTTATTTTAATTTCATTTTTCCTTACTAATTTTGTTTTTGATTCGGTAGGCACCTGCTGCTTTGTTTTTCTTACTTGGATGTGAGTTATTTTGACCAACTACACTTGTAGGTGACAATTCTTTGAAATTGTTAAAATGGGTCTTCTTTAGTTCTTGTTTTTTAGTGTGAGTATTAATTTTCTCATCTGGGAATTAGCCCAAATTTTTCTGTTTCATTAATTGTAGTTTTGTTATTTTGGTTTGAAAAACAGAGGCTAATTGGGAAAGAATGAGGTTGTTCAGGGTCCATTGAGAGACTTTGTTGCTTCCTAATAACAATCTAAGAACACAGGTACTTTAATTTCTTATTTTATTTATTTATTTATTTTATTTTGGGGATGAACATTAGACTTGCTGGAATTTAATGAGAAATATTAGTTGTAAGAAGAAATTATTTTGAGTTGATTGTTTCATTATCTTACTTTGCTTGCTCATGCTGGTCTGTTTAGAATTGTGAAATTTGAGATATGCTTTTCCAATTGCTTTACTGTGTATATACTCTTTATATCCATCATTTACTTAAGTTAGCTCATATGTAAACCCTGACTAATTTTTTCCTCCCAAGTCATGAGCACAACAAATTCATGAGGAAGCTCATCCCGCAGTTGCAAATGTGGAGTTCCTTCACCTGTAAAGGTTTCATAGACCAAAACAAATCCCAGGAGACGATTTGTTGGTTGCACAAATTATAAAACAATATAATATGACTCGTTTAAATGGATTGATCCAGCAATGTCACCGCGTTGAAGAATTGCTCAATATTTAAGTGGTTGTGCACATACATTATTTTCAGGTTTATTAAAAATGGATGACATGGACCATGAAATAAGGAGTTGTGGGGATAATGCAGAAATGAATTTAGACTACATATACAATTTAGAAATAAAAATAGAGGGGGATGACTTGAGTGTAAAAGGGTTGGATGTGAACAATGCGAAAACTTTTGCCTACTATCCTCAAGTAGCCAATGAGTGTACGTCTAAACTAGGTCAATAATTTTAAACATTAGATGATGTTCACACTTTCTACAATACATATGCAATGCATGCTGGTTTTAGTGTGCGAAAGTTTAATGAGAAAAAAAGGTGGGAAGCGATGAGATTTGTAGGAAGGAGTATGCGTGTTATAAGCAGGGAAAGGGCAAACTATTAGCCGATGTGGATGTAAAAAGAAAACGTGTATCTACAAAAGAAGGTTATAGTACAAGAATTGTAGTGGTAAAAAGAAATGACTTATACGTAGTTACTAAAATTGAGGAGGGCCATTGTCACCCATTGTTAACCCCACATAAGAGGCATCTTTTACGATCGCACTGTAATGTGTCGACTGCCCAAAAATCTTTGAGACAACAACTTGGCATGGTAAATATACCACAATGCCAACAATAAAAATTTCTTGCAGTGCAGGTGGGATGGTTTGAAAATATTGGTTGCACGCAACGAGATTTGTATAACTTTGAAAGAGACAAGCGCAATGAGTTGGAGGGACATGATGGTGATATGTTGAATGAGTACTTGAAGTTAGAATAACAAAAGAATCCTTCATTCACTTTCACAATTAACACATACGATGAAAAAAGGATTACTCGTTGTTTTTGGACTAATGCGACTTCTAGACGGGCTTATAAATTTTACGGTGATGTTGTCATTTTTGATACCACATACAATACTAATCGTTACGAAATGATATTTGCACCACTAATAGGGGTTAATAACCACGGTCAAACTATTGTATTTGGTTGTGCTTTCTTAAGTGATGAGACCATAGATACTTTTGTTTGGCTTTTCAAGTGTTTTTTGGAAGCAATGTCAAGTGATGCACCTGAGATGATTATCACCGATCAGGATCCGGCTATGACAAATGTCATTTCACAGATCCTTCCCAATACATTTTATAGGTATTGCAGTTGGCACATTTTGACCAAATTTTTAGAAGAGATTGACTTAGTAAAATTCAGTGTTTATTATAAAGAGTTTTCATATTGTATTTAGAATTTGGAGACTGTGGGAGAGTTTGACTCCACTTGGGTGGAGCTGATGGAGAAAAGTGGGTTGAATGCTAATAAATGGTTACAATCAATGTATGACATCCGTTCTAGATGGGTACCCGCACATGTGAATCATGTTTTCTCAATCGACATGTCAAGTAGCCAACGAGCGGAGAATTCTCATTCATTTTTTAAAAACTTTGTTTCTAAAAGAATTTTTTTAGTGGATTTTATGATTCAATTTGGTCGGGGCCTTCAGCATCAACGACATGTAGAGTTGGTTTCGGATAACAAAGATTTGATTGAGAGGCCAAAAATGAAAATTGGCCATGACTTCTTATTTCAAATGGTTGACATTTATACACACTATATATATTATAAATTTGAAGATGAGTTGTGTGAGAGCTTGAATTATAGATTTGAACTTATGAAGGAGGATGTCAATTACCATGTATATAAGATTTACCAAAGGAATGTCAACAAGTTTAAAGCAAGAGAAATTCATTATGACAAATCTTTGGATTATGCAACATGCACTTGCAAAAAGTTTGAGAGTTCGGAAATCCTATATAGGCATGTGATAGCTTAGTTGAATAAGGATTATGATCTTGACAAATTGCCTACAAAATACATTTTAAAAAGGTGGACAAAGACGACAAAATCAAGTGGTTTAATTGATAATAATGGTGTGGCGATAAAAGATGATAAGTCATACTTACTCTTGCGGAGTCAATTGATTCAACATTCTTTAGATTTGATTGATAGGGTTCTCACAAATGAAGAAGACACAAATGTTGTAAAAGAATGTTTAGGTAATGTGGATGGAAAGATATATCAAATTATTGGGAAGAATGGTTCCGCAAGAAGTAATGAAATGGAGTGTGGTGGAATGAGTGTATCCAAGTCAGTTAACATGACTTGTACTTATGAACATAGTTACACTAAGCCGAACCAAGTACGAGCAAAAGGATGTGGCAAAAGGCTGAAGGGTGGCAAAGAAAGGGTTTTGGGGAAAACAAAAAATCTCAAGGGTAGGCGTTATCATAGATGTGACAAAGTTGGTGCAATACACGATAAAAGAAACTGCCCGGTGCTTAATAATTGGTAAGCAAGTTTACTTATTTTGACTTTGTTATTTGTTTAAAATTGACTTTGCTATTTGTTTAAATGTAGAACTCGAGCATCAAATGATGATGCTACTCAGGATCCAAGTGTAGATGATAATAGTGATTCACCCACAGGTGCAACTAAGATTGCTACAACAACACTTGTATATCTATATTTTTGTATTAATTTGTATTTTGTTTACAAAGTGGGCTTCAGAATTGCACTAATCATGGGAGTGATTACACTTGGGATGCTTCAGAATTTCAGAATTGTAGTAATCATGAGAGTGACTTGTATTAATTTGTATTTTTTATTGTGTAATGGAGACTTGTAATATGGTATCTGGCTGAGCTCAATTAAGAAGTGTGGTGTATTTTGTTTTTATTGGTGACATTTTCTTGGTTAACGTTTCGGCTTGCATAACTGGGAGGTATATTCATATATAGTTGTGATAAGTAGGTTTTATACCTACTTATTTGTTACCAACCTATGAGAACTATGCTCGACTCAAGTATTTTTATCACGTTTTGTGTGTTTTCTTGTTCATTTTATAGCATGTATGGTTAGAAATTCCCAGAACAAACTAAGGCTGGAAAGAAAGGAATTAGCATGGTGGAATGATTCTAAGGTGGTGATCATAGATGTGTCATGAGTTGAAGGAAAGAGAAATACAAAAGTGTACCTGGTGCAGCTGACGCGCGACCGCTCAGTGTGAAGGCTTGAGCTCAGCGCGCCCGCACAAAGTGAGGGACAGAGACCAATTATACAAACGCGCGACCGCGCTCCAGCAAAGAAGAAAAGAAGCGCGCCCGCGCCATTCATTCGGTAGGACAGGCCATAGCGCGCCCGCGCCCGATAAAGGCTAGAATGTTGAGCGGTCGCGCTAGTCTAATGTTCGCTCTGACTCGTGTAATTTGAATCTCGAGCATAATTAGCCCACGAGCAGACGGTTATTTGAACGGTTATTGACATGTAATTAAAAGGGGGAGAGACCTTTGATGTTTTTTTTCTGAATTTCATGGTAGTAATTAGTATTTTATTTTTCTGGAAATTATTGGAGATTGGATCAGACTTGGGATTACGTTGCACAGAAGTGAATCAGATTTGCTTTCTCATTTCCCTTTCAATTCTTGTTTAAATCTTTATTTCCTATGTTCTGCTATAATCCTATAATGGTTTGCAGCTCAGTTATGAACTAATTTCCATTATGGGATTCTAATGGATTTCATTACATAGATTAAATATGTTTGTCTGAATGTATGTATTGTAAATTAAATATTGGATTACCCAATTATGGTTGTGCATAATACTTGAATGCCTGATCAACATTCAACCTAATTACTTGTATGAAATTGAAAAAGGAAATATAAGTACAGATTAGACCATATTGGCATATGATCATGAGACTGACATGATAATTGACCTTATGATTTATGACTCGGATAGACTTATACCGTTTCACCATATGTAGTCTTAAACAGAGCCTGAACTTAAATCACTTTTACTTTAAATTCACATAGATATATAGTGTATTTGGTAATTGTGATGCTCACATGAATGCTATCAAGTGTAGTTTTTATGTAAAATGGTCATAGTTCATTGACAGATGGTTGTGATACACTTATGAGCTCTTGACTAGATGTCCATATTTAATAAGAATTCATAATATGAAACATGCAATTTAATTGAAGCAGTGAATGAAGTTAGAGTCCCATTAGTTTCCATAGTGATTAACCCATTTTAGTATTAGTTATTTATTGAAGTGAAAATTATTTTAGTTATAAATTCTTTTCTGAATTGGTAATCTAAGCATAAAAAAATAGTGAGTAGTTGTTGCATAGCAAATTCAATTTAGACCTTTCCCCGTGGATCGATATTCTGCTTACCCTGTATTACTTGTTGACCCATGTATACTTGCACGAGTTAGGGTCCATTTTGTTAACGCGAAAAGGAGGCAACAAGTTGCACTTTTGAGGCATTTACTCACAGACAATTGATGGCAGGATAAGATGTTAAATAAGGGAAAACCACCTCCATTACATTCAACAATTTCATTACAAAGCAACTACAACTTCATTACAAACAACAAAAACCACAACATGAAAGGAAAAACAAACCCTAGTGCACCACTATTTTCTTCAATCTTTCATTATTCAATTTCATCTCCTCAATTTTTGCCACCAACTCTTGATTTTTCTTTTCTATAAAAGCTTTGTCATTTTTGGCATTGACAATAACAATAGTCAGCTTGTCAACCCTTTTTTCAAAACTTATATTTCAGACTTCAATTCATTGTTTTCACGATAATACTAAGCAATTCTTGAGTGCAGTGACATTGCTGGATCAATCCATTCAAAAGAGTCATATGGTATTGTTTTATAATTTATGCAACCAACAAATCGTCTCCTGAGATTTGTTTTGGTCCACGAAACATTTACAGGTGAAGGAACTCCACATTTGCAACTACGGGATGAGCTCGCTGATGAATTTGTTATGCTCATGACTTGGGGGAAAAAAATTAGTTAGGGTTTACATAAGAGCTAACCTAAGTAAATGATGGATATAAAGAGCATATACACAGTAAAGCAATTGAAAAAACATATCTCAAATTTCACAATTCTAAACAGATCAACGTGAGCAAACAAAGTAAGATAATGAAACAATCAACTCAAAATAATTTCTTCTTACGAAGAACTAATATTTCTCATTAAATTCCAGCAATTCTCATGTTCATCCCAAAAAAAAATAAAAAAATAAAATAAGAAATTAAAGTACTTGTGTTCTTGAATTGTTATCTCGAAGCAGCAAAGTCTCTCACTGACCCTGAACAACCTCATTCTCTCCCAATTAGCCTCTGTTTTTCAAACCAAAACAATAAAACTACAATTAATGAAACAAAAAAATTTGGGCTAATTCCCAGATGAGAAAATTGATACTCACACTAAAAAACAAGAACTAAAGAAGACCCATTTTAACAATTTCAAAAAATTCTCGCCTACAAGTGTAGTTGCTCAAAATAACTCACATCAAAGCAAGAAGAACAAAGTAGCAGGTGCCTACCGAATCAAAAAGAAAAATTAGTAAGGAAAAACGAAATCAAAATAAAAAATCAACCGAGATCTGGGCCGTCTAGCTTAAGGTTTACCGAATCAAAAAATGAAATCGAAACCTAGTGCACCCCACACCTTTGCTCAACATAATTTGCTATAAATCGATAAGTCCGACTTCTGCCTTTCTTTATTTTATAGTTGAGTCCTGTGTTTTTATTCGTGTTGTCCAACCCCTCCAACAATCTAGCTCCAAGCTTTGCTTTACAACCTGCTTTAATAACATAATGTGGCTTCAAACTAATTTTTGAATTCTTTCTTGGCTGTCCAAATTTGTGGCATGTAACTGTGAAATATCTAAGGACTCCTGCAATTTTTTTAGTATTTCGTTTGGCTATCCCAAATCCTATTTGTGCAGCATACTCCTTGTGATATTCATAAATTTCATCAGTATTATCAAACACCATATGTAACTTGAGCTCTTCCGCTGTTTTTTTAATTTACTTTTCGATCTTCCTCTATTTCATCTAAGGTTGCAAACGAACCGAACTGTTCGCGAACCGGTTCGGTTCGAGTTCGAGTTGCTCGCCTAGTCGAGTCGAGTTCGCACATAGTGTGTCCGTTCGATTGCTCAATCGAACATGTTCGCGAACCATGTGGTTCGGTTCGTCTTTGTTCGCGAACAGTTCGAGTTCGGATCGGTTCGATAAGTTCGAGTTCGAGATCGGTTCGAGTAGTTCGAGATCGGTTTCTTACATGTTTAAATTGTTTCTAAAATTCTAAATACAAATAATTGGTTATTTCATATTAAATTCTAAAGTTTGTCTTATCAATAATTGTTAAATGTGTAGTCATTTCTTTTTTTATTACTTAAACATCTTTTTATTTTTTTTAATAATTGATTATAAGTAAACATTTTTATTAAATAATTAATAACTAATAATGTGTAGTTGTTCACATCTAATTTAATTAAAATAATTTTAATATTTTCATAAAAAATTTAACAATAATTGTTGGATTATTACAATTTACATCCCTAATAATTTAATAAATTATAACCCATGTCATAAATCACATAAATAAAGTCATTAATAATCATGCAATGATAATTTGACATTAATTAAAGAATGATACAATACAATTGCTTACATTTATATGAGTTATTAAAATTATCAAATCGAGATAGAGAATATAGAAATCAAGTCATAATGTATTGAAACTTCACTAATAGAGTAATAGTCATTGTACAATTACTATTGTATATTACATCAACTATCAACTATATAATTTAAAATGCAAACTTGATTTTACCAATTTTTAAATTTTTTAGTGTTACAGACTTACAGTGTATATGTGAGACAGTGAGAGAGAGTGAGTTGCTTACTTTGATTTATCATTTATGCAATTAAGTAATCATATTTAGTGTAAAAAGTAATGTCTAATAATCCAATTAAACAATATGCCACAATACCGTTTGCATGAAATTAAAATGAGTTATTAATTTAAATTAAAATAAGGAAAAATGTTTTTAAAAAAATGAAACAAAGTTTCTAAATAGCTTTGAGCCTTTGATCTTAGAATTGTAGTTAATTTATTTAGTTTTAAACAATATAATTATGAAAATTATAAACTTTTTATAAAGTAAAATTAAAAATATTTCCTATCGACTTTGAAAATTCATACTTAATCAGTTGATCTTATTACTTATATTTCAGAACGGAGAAAGTCTATTAGATATTGAATTAATCTAAATTAACTAAATTCACATTATTTTAAATCTTAGAATTTTACAATTTCATTATAACAAATCTTAAATAAGATTTTTTTTTTATGAAATAGAGGGAGTATTTTTTTATGAGTTCGTATGTTCATGAGTTGTTCGCGAACAAGCTTGTGTTCGCGAACAAACTTGTGTTATATTATGTTCGCGAATAAGCTTGTGTTCGACTTGTTCGCGAACTCGATAATGTTCGCGAACAGTTCGCAAACACCAATCTATCCAAACTCGTACATAGTTTTTGGTTCGATTAAGTTACTCGAACATGTTCGAGTTCGACTAAAAATGTTCGAGTTCGATTCTAGTTCGACAAAGTTCGGATCAGATCGGATTATTTGCAGCTCTAATAATTTCATCTTTCGCTTCATTATCAAATAATTCTTCTCTATTAATATCCATACTTGAAGAGTTATTATGTAGTTCTGATTCCATCGCACTGTTTGAACAATAAAAATCAATAACATCAATTAATTATCCATAAAATAATATAATATATGTCGATATACAACAAATTATATTGAACTTAATTTATATTAATCAACATTATATACATATGTATTAATTTATCACAGTTATCAACAAAATTGCATGGGTTAATATATGACTATATGCAACTAAGTAGCCGATCAAAAAAAATATAAAAAAAAATATGCAACCAATTATACTCTTCTTGGCCTAATTTCATATTAATTAATATAAAAATACATATATGTATTGATTTATTATAGTTAATCATTGTTTTTTTCCTCGAAATTGAACAGAATGAGATTGATAAGATAATCTTGTCCCAATTTAAATATGATTTTAAGAACACCAAAAATTACTTTTAGCATTACCAACAATTTGAGAGTTTAATTGAAAATTCTTCTTAATTAAAATAGGGTTATAAATGAGTGTATATATGAGAGATTTTGATGAGTAAAAAAAATAAAAAATAGAATTACCTGTTAAAGTTTAGCAATTGGGCACCAATTGACGACTTTTGCTTTGGAGCAATTGATGTGAAGATGCAAGTATTATCGAAGAAGAAGAAAAATAAAAAGGTAGAAGAATTTGGATGAATCCGGTGAGGGATTAAAGAAAAGAAAAGTTTATATAACTTTTTATTGTATTGGTTATAAAAAATATTGCATTAATTATCATAATAAAAAGATATAAAATATATCAATATAATATTTTCTTTAATCAATGTAATAATAATTTATAGAACTTATTATGATAAAGTTGGTAATAATTTTATCCTAACCAGTCACTTAGTGCAGTGAAATAATAAAATAGATTTGAATTATAAATTTTATTGATTTAGTAAAACGATAATTGATATACTGTTTTGTTTAAGAGTGTAAATGAATCGAGTCGAGTCGAATATTGAGTTGCTTAGATTTGATTCACAAAATTTATCGAGTATAAAATAAGGTTTGATTGAGGTTTGACCGAGTCGAACAAGATCTCGAATCGAACTCGAACAGTTTGAACTTTTCGAACGAATATGATCCGAGTATCAATAGAAAATTGTAATTTGAGAAGGTTCGAGTAATTTATCGAACTTTAAAATTTGCTTATATTTAAATTATTTATATTTCAAGTTGAATTCGAATCAAATTTTTAATTGAACGAGTACGAATTCAATTCGAACTATTTGTTTATTTTACGCGGTTAGTTTGTTGCTAAATGCGTAGATTGTGAAGCGTATATATTCCGTGTTTATATTTTGGTCATCGTAACATTATATTATTATAAATTACATTTATACATTTTATGTAGCTTTTCCTTTTACTAAAACAAGAAAGTCAACGTGGCAATAGTTCATATGTTGCGTTTATTGGCAAGTTAGAGTTATCAATCACAAACCGGAAACGATCCATAAGCTAAATCTAGGGTTAGGGTTTTCCGAACAGTTATTTCCATCTGCTGAATTTATTCACTCAAAATAAGGCTTAGGGTTCCTGCACAATCTCAAATTCTGTGCATAGTTTTATTCAACAAGTCTAATTTACGAATTCGATTTCAAAATACGTCAAATTAGTGTGTTTGTTTGATGTATGTAGCTCCAAAGTCGAATATGAGAAGTTTAGAAGTAATTGCAGAGTCACCATTTTCAGTGATTGCGGACGTTGCGGTTGATAAAGGGAATCATGGTGGGAATTTGTACGGATGGCTGTTTAATTGCCATGGGTTTTGGCACAATATTGGTCTGATTGTGCCTTCAGCTCTGTTCGTGCTGTACTTGGCGTTTCAGGCGAAGAAGAGCTTTGTGAAGCTTTCGAGTGGCCGATCCTATATCATAATTGCCTATTATTGGTTTCTTTGGCTCGTTAGTCTTCTCAATCTTGCTTGGTGCTTACTTCAGGTTTGGCTCTTATTCAATCTGTTTCTAGATAATTGGATATCGATATGAGTTATGTTTGATAATATCTAATAGCTTTATAGACTATAGTAATCACCCAGGTATGCCTAGTGTTATTTGTTTTTATTAGAATTTTGATCAGCTTAATGATCGCCAAGATTTGTGTATAGTAGATTGCTTGGCTAATTTGGAGGATTGATTTGATTAATTTTTATGGGTTGCATTTTAAGTTGATGTATACTAACTGATGGTAGTTCTGATATGAATTTGGGAAGGAGGGAGTATACTATTGATACTCAAGGATAGCAAAATCGAGATTCTAACAGATTGTCCCTCATGACTGTTTACTGAAAACAATGCTAATCACTTTTTTCTTTTTGCAAAATGAGGCATCCCATTATAAGATATTAAAGTTTCTGACTTTATAGTGTGAATAGGCGGCAACATTCTTAATGTCTTAACCATTATCAAAGCAAAAGAGAAACAAGAAATAAGAAGATCCAAACCTCAGCAATTTTTAGTATTCACTCATGCTTCAAAGATTCCTGCTTTCCTATTCATTTTTACGAAGAGACGCATGCCTATGCCCTATACTTACAGGCGGATGATGTATACGTGTGACCTTCCTCATTACGACCTAAACTTTCACCACAAAAAAGAAAAAGAAAAAAAGTTGATGTCTGATATTTGTTATAATGAACCCTCACTATCGCCCCTTATTGGTATTTCAAAAGATAATAAAACTGAACCTTTAACCTTAAGGGTTTTTTTTTGTTGTACATGTCAACAAAGAATTTTGTTGGATTGAATACAAATTGTGAATTATGGCATTTGAAACAAAATATAGCAACTTTGACAGTTGAGTAGGTGAAATTGATTTCACTATCCTTTTATTGTTTTGGTGAACTAATGACATTTATTTACAATGCTTTTGGTTGGCAAATATAATCATTATAAAGTTTGAACATTCTGAAATGGCTAGAAAACATATTATAATATACTGAAAAGGGTGTGGAGTGAGGAAGCAATGGAACTTACTAAGCCCCTGTAGTAAGATGATGGATTATGGTTGATGAGAACTAAAAAGGGTTTGACTTGTACCAAAACACACATTGTTACAAAATAATTTGTACTTTTATTGTATACGTTATGATATGACTATGAAATTTTAATTCTAGCCTAGACACTTTATTTTCTTCGATTAAACAAGAATAATGTATATGATGACTGTCATTCAGTGCTGAAGGTATATTTTCTTCGGGTAGGGGTAAAATAGAACAGAGCATGTAGAAGAAGATTACATAGGAAGAAGTAGCGGTTATAGGAGAAAATGGACAAACACACGAAAGCATTCTAGGAGTCTTTTGTTTGAGACTTTCAATTATTGATAACAGATAAAAAAATTTAAAGTTGGTAAATGCACACCGAGTAAAATTTTTGGAACTTGTACTATCAAGTAGGATTCTAAAACCAAACCAGACACGTATTTCTTCAATTTATATGGTACCTAGAACACCAGTATTAAGCTAGGCCTTCCATGTCTGAGCTCAACCACTTAATGGAGCCTCAGCTGAAACTCAGTTAATTAATTCTCATACGCTTGTGGTTGAGTTTGGGCATGCTTGAATGATCATGAGCCTAAAACTATTCAAACCTTTGGTCTGGGCAAAGAGTGGAAAGATTTCTCCTCTCTTGGTATTTCTCTCTTATTGTTCTTTACTTTGGTTAGATAAGTACAATCTTGTAGAAGATACAACCAACAGAAACTTTGTATAATTTATTGCAGCATTAGCTTTATAGTGTCAAGCCAAAAGTGAAACCTTTCCAAGTGTTTTTTTGGCCCTTATTCCATTTGTAAGTTTGATGAACAGAATCAAAACTTCCCCAACTCAAAAGAATAAAATTTAACAGAATGAAACGAGAATGAATCTAAACCTGGAATAATTTAGTCTTTGGTCGGTTACAGGTAAATTGTCAAAAATATGCTATTTAGTTTAATTAGAAATTTGATGATGCAGCTTTTGCATCTTCAATCATTTCTACGATTAGCTAGAGGAAAGCTTCAATTTTCTTATGTTCCTTTTTGATATCCTCCTTGAAGGTTCTCACCTTGTCATTGATAGCTGGAGATAGGTTAGATAGTCAAAGACTTGAGGAGAGAACATCAATACACGTTAGGGAGTCCCGGAGTGGCAGCTAACAAGATGATAATGATATGTGAAAAATGGAATGTACTTACGAACCTCATAAAAACATATAAATAAGATTGCAAACGTACCATTATTTAAGTTGGGTTGAGCTCCAAATGGCTAGACCTCAGCTCAAATCTGGTTTTGCAAAAAGTAAAATATTAATTAGAGGATAGGAATCCTGCCAGTCAAGGGCATGATATGCATATTATGATACAACCAAATTTACGAAAACTATTACTTGAAATGGGAGTTGAACTTATAAGATTAAGAGATCAAACTTCTTTTTTCCCAAAGTTTGGGGTTCATTTAGTCTTTTAGCGGGTCTAACAAGTGGGCTTAAGATTGTTGATTCTATAACTGTCCTAACGCTGGTGTGCAATCCAACTCTAGAATATCCTCAAAATAAAAAATCTAGGGAAAAACAACTTGAATAAGTAGTAAAAGCATTGGACTCCAATGCGCGTACGACATTTGGAAACAATCTTATATTTGCTTAATTATTCCACAATAAATAAAATACCTGAATATGGCATGGCATACTCTATTTATAAGTTGTAACTTTTATAGTGTGTAACTAAAAACTTATCAAACTAGTAAAACTTGCATCACTAGTTATACATATTGTAAGTAAATCTAACATAGCAAAAATATATTTTAAGTATATCTCCAAGTATTAATTTTTTGATAACTCCAGGCCAAGAAATTAATATATTATCCAGTCCAAGTCTCCAATATGATGTAATATCTTGAATTGGAAACTCAAGTCTAACTTGGGAATATATGTTATCTTGAGAAGCTTTATGTCTTGACGCTTCGTAGTATTTACTCTGTTTCTATTGAGCCAGGCAAAATTCCTTGTTTATTTTTATTCAGTCCACCTTCTTGATGTGTTTGAGACGATGTGATTCATAGTCTCAGCATATTGCTAATTCCAAATTGAGCTTGCGACTGTTTGAATAGTTTGTTGTCTGCTCATTTCTTCCTTAGAGAGCTCAGGGTGCTTTGTTGCTATATCATGTAGGAAGTGTAAGACTGTATCGGGTAGTTGTTTACATATAGTACTTATCAAGAAATTTTTTTTTTAAAAAAAAGTTGTTTGCATATGTACTGTATATATAGTAGGAGAGTTTCTGTTGTAAAGATAGATAATCAATATACTTGGAAGAAATATTTTAACTTTGAAGGCAAGAATGGAAAGAATATTAATCCATTTTTATTTTGATACAAGGAGTCTGTTGTTACTAGTGATCATTACATATTGAGATACTGTGCCCTGCCTGTTGACAAACTGCTGTTACCTCCCCAAGAGAAATCAATTGGAAGTGTTCTAGTTATTATATGCAGTTTAACAGAAAGGTAGCTTCCAAGGTGTTTCTGTTCAAGATGTGCATATTGGCCTCATCTTGAGTCAAACTCTGTGCCAGGGGACAAACCATAGTTAAGTGAAATCAGACTACCTGAGAGTGATTAAGCTATTTTAGAATACACACAGTCTGCTTCCAAAAGCATCCTTAATTTTCTTTTTGATGTATATTGTCACGAAATTATGTCACTGCTGGGAACTGGAAAGTGGATACCAGACTTTATATCACCTTTCTTTTCTGATGGACTTTATTTGTTTGATACAGGCATGGGAATGTACTCCTGGGAGAGAAGCACCATGGAATATCCTATCACTGTTTACGACATCTGGAATGCTCTTTCTTGAAGTAAGCTTGATGGCCTTCTTGCTCCAAGGAAATCATGCGAGTGGGAGAGAAGCTTTAACAAGGACATTTGTTATCTCAGGACTCATTGTTGGTTTCGATATACTTCTCAAGGTACTATACTCTCTCTCTCTCTCTCTCTCTCCCTCTCCATGCTTGTGAGTAGTTTATTGGTCACTTCAAGCAAATTTATGTATTTGATGTAAAGCTTTGTTAAGATAAGAGAGAATCAGTTTCTCTAGAGAAACATACTTTCAATGTAGTAACTGACTCAAGAACAGCTGGGGAAGATTATGAATTCAATAATTCATGATAAACTCCATTGCTGCATTTCTGTCTCATCATGGTTAACAACACATCACATCACACATATTAACCGAACGACCAAGAGGGTGGAGATTCACGAAGCTTCTTTACATTGGTTTGGTCTACTCTTACAACACACTCTATGTTCGTGAAGTACCACAGATGATGGCACCTTTAAACTTGACCCACTAGGATTGACACAAAAACCAGTTGAGGGTTCTTCCTCTGACCTGGGCCATTACTTTCATTATTGTAGTATAATGAGTTTTAATAGAAAATCCTAAGAAATATTGGTAAGTTTCTTTTCTCCCGTTTATGTTGTCTACAGTGGAAATCTCTGAAGTCAATCACTTACCTCAATATATATGTTTACGATTGATTATCTTAATATCTCCAGTTCCTTTCCAACTATCAACCCAGATCTCTTTATTTATTTATTTTTATATTTTTGTTGTTGTTGGTATTACCAAACCTAGCCTAGCCTTCGTCAATCACAATAAAGCAGAGCACCCAACTATGGCAAGACCTCCTTAAGGGTTACTCTGAATTGTGAATCTTGTCAAATTGCTACTTTATCTTAATGCAGTTTATTGTAGTCGTCATTCCTACCACTTTCTATTGATTAAATCTAGACACTGTTTCTGCTTATGTTATCTTATATATGATTCTCTTGTATCTCTTCTTGTCATTTCTTTAGGCGATCTACCTTTTTGGATTTGGTATTCCACTATTCATTGATAACGGTGAAGGCACACATCGGGTCAAATGGGGCTTGTGGGTTGTCCACAAGCTACTGCTTACTGCTGTTTATGGCATCATATTGTTTATGTATAACTCTAAATGGAGAGAAAGGCTACCTGGTATGTTCTTGTTAGATATTTGCAGATGTCACTAGTTTTATTCTATTTAAGCAGTTTTATTTTGATTTAGTTCTTTTCTTTTACAGAAAAACCTTATTCCATTTAATCATTTTTATTTAACTTAAACTCTTCCTTTTACAGCAAGACCAGCATTCTACAAATATACTACCATCATGTTTTGCTTAAATGTGATTGCACTGTTTGCTTGTTTGCTGACTGGGCATGGTGTTGGATTCGGGTTCTGGTAATCAACGAACTAGTGAATTTAGACTATCTTTTTTATATCTTGACTTAATTTGACAAATAGATTCTTTTTTCTTTTGCAGGTTATACAATGTCACGGTTGTTTGCTACCATGGCTTGTATCTTCTTCTGCTATATGTGACATTTCTTGCAGACTTCTTTCAGGTCATCACATGTCCTACTCCTTTGAAATTCGTTCTTCCATTTATTAGCCCCGCCTTTATGCTTATAAGCCATTTTTAGATTCCTAATAGATGCCAATATAAACTTAACGAGCGTATATGATGATTGTAGGAGGAGGATTTGCATTTGGAGAATGTTTACTATTCTGAGATGAAAGATGCTGGTTTCTTTGATGCTGATTGGGAATGATAAGGGTAAAAACTTGAGAATCACAAGATGGTATGTGATTGTAGTGTGTAAATATGAAACATGCTCCCACTGAATTTGGTTGCACAAAGTTTGAATCCCCCCTGATTGATAGGGGAGTTGCCAAATTCAACTTTTTAGAATTGTGTGTTGTTAGATTATGCAACATTTATGTTATAAAATTATATTTTTCATCACTTGGTAATGATCTGCACTTGAAAACTTTGGTTCTTCTCAATGTATAATAAGATACAGAAGAACTGAGTTCTTAGATTTCCAAGTGGAGACTGGATATTATCGTGACTTAGTTATTCTCTTTATTGTCTGGTTGATCAATTGTTTTTTGTGAGAAAAAACTGAAACAAAAAAATATGCTCGTTGATTATTCCCACTTTTTGCATTGGGAGCGATCACAGATGCAATAGAAACAGGGTTCAAGTAAGTTGATTTTATGATGCGGCTACAATTAGTTGAGAGTTCCTATCTTCCATTGTGCCTGACCGTCATTTATTTACTTTTATTTTAATTTTTTGCTTTCTTGCTGATTCTGTGAGTTCTTGTTACTGTCCTATACTTTTCCTCTTTCTCATTGTTTCTTTATTTTGTTTCTTAGGTTTGCAGAGAACCAAGTTAGGGTTTGATATTTGATTTTTCTGTGATGAAGATCTTGAAATTTTTTTCCCCCTTTTGTGCTAACTTTACTTTCTATGAAATTCTGTTTAGCTGTGTTCGGCAGCAAGGAATCCATGCTTTGGAATTGGAATAGATTTTTGCGTCAGTTGGGTGTAATCTAATGTTGCTCCATTTCTAATTTTAAGGCATGAATCACATGCAAAAACACCTCAAAATTTGTATATTTTTTTGGTCTGCTTTATACGACATATGCCTCATGTGACACGCCTCCTACCTTGCTCATAAACTTTTGACGCCACTCGTGCCATTCATTTTCTGCTTAGCAGCCAAACTATTTTCTTTGTAAGATGTTTTCTCATTCACGTTTTTCCTGTGCTGTGCCACCACGTAGTGTTATCCTCAGTTTTGGTACTTATTGATGCATAGCTTGTTCAGTAGATGTAAGCACCTTTAAGGGATACTTCCCTAGTTCTTATGCATTGCAGTGTTGTTTACATGGTCCTGTCCCGTGTCAAGGTTTTACCTTTTGTTGAGAACTTCAAAATTGATATTTGGTAGAGGAAGATTTCAGTACAAACCCATGTGGCAGTTTTACCATAGTCATGGTTCTGGAGGCAAGGTCTTTATTTCTTTTACTTTAGTATTTTTCAGCTCCCTTTATGAGTTTCTTAATCCATTTTCTTTATGTTGCTGTCATTAGAAAATCAAGGCATGACATGCATGTTATGTTAATATGGCAAGATGAGTCGTGGCCACATAAATTCGGGTTATGCAGGTTTGAGCAAGCACAATGGTGGGCGTTTACCATTGGTCTAAAACTTAACAACCAAGAGATACTAAGAACCAAGGGACCAAAACAAATCAACTTTTTCTTCCCCACCTTGGCCGATTATCACACTTTATTTACTACAATCAATTTTAGCACTTTATTTCAAAAATTCAAGAGATCATGATCCAGGTCTTGAGTTTACTATAAATAGGAGAGCTTTTCATTAATTTTACCTTGCCAATTCACAAGCTTAAAGAGCTACTATTTCGTTGCCAATATTTTCCTTTATCTTCGAAAAGCTCACTTTCTTCTGCTCAAATTTCTTACACTTTTGGTCGAAGAGAGATTGGTCACAGTTATTGAAATGGCTTTTAATTCTTCATACTATATATATATTGATTGATCCATGACTAGTGTTGAATAGGAGTATTATTCTAAATAGTGCATTTAGGACCGTCCAAAGGAATATTCAAGGGCTAAAAAAATACCTTCAGCTCCACTTAAGGGCGGAAGACAAAAAATAATAGGTCTTTCAACTCTAAGATTTAACAATAAATCCTAACTATAAAGTTTAAAGAAAATGTTCATTCACGTTATTTAATTTAATATTTTTATATTAATTTATTTTAATCCGATAAAAGAATTACGTGCTTTTACAATAATCGTAGATACACAAATTTTATTAAAATATACATATATAAGTAGACTAATAATATACATTCAAATTATTTTATTAATAATATTAGGGTCAAAAGGTTATTTCTACTTCTGTCCTATGGAGGAGTGGAATGACATTTTTTGCCTACTCCCTTAGAGGAGTGGAAGGTATTTTTGTAGCCCTTGGATCTTCCTCTGACACCAAAGGCTATAGTTGATATATTTTTCTTAAGTGGAAAATTAGTAGAACGAGACTTCAAAACCAAGTAGTCTTTTATATATTTATTGTATTTATTTAAATATCGTATAGTAGACAAATCTGGCTCCGAGGTCTATGGGTGAGAGATGTTCTTAAATGGGAAATTAGTAAAATGAGATTTCAAAGTCAAGTGGTCTGTTGAAAATATTTGTGCAAGTATAGACTGAAAATTTTAAATTTAACGAACTGACACCGAGGTATATAGTTGAGATATATTCTTAAGTGAAAAATTAGCAACACAAGACTTCAACGTGAAGTGGTCAATTTAAAAGTATTACTATATAGATAGAATATCAATATTGTTATATACATTTTGAGTTAAACAGTATTATCTGTGATTATCCGTGTAGATCAAGTATTATTTTAAATTGACTAAATTGTTATTCTTGACAAACTATATATATGAGTTGATAACCCGTGCAATGCACGGGCTAGTTTGAACAATGACTTTAATAATTTGTGAGACATTCATGTCAAAAAAGGATTCGAAATATACAATTAATCTAATGGGTTTGGGAGACTATAAGTTGGATTTTTTTTCTTTCCTTTTTCTGGTAACCCTTTTTCAAAGACTTCATACACATAATAGTCCGATTCATGCAGACTGGTACGCCAAATCTGACAACTATACAAAATCAGTCTACCAACTTAAAAAGAATTATAGATGATACAGATGTTTACAGCAATTTAAATTTATGATTGCATCAATTAATCCAAGAAAAGGCACAACATTTCTGGGAACATGGATATACCTTAAAAGCAAATTTGTCAGGGCCATGCCTGGAGGAGGAGATTCACAATTATGTGGTATTTAGAACAAACTCTAAGTGGCATTATTTCAAACACTTACAATGAACCAAGTCAGCCAAATTAAGTAACATTTATAACACCCAATATTGATAACAATTAAAAATGATTTTAGAGACCATTCATCATATATTTACTTAGCATGAATTTCTTTTTAATTAAATAGATTATTTATAAATACCAAATTGCAAATATGTAAATAATTGTGATAGATCAATTTGAGCAAATTTTTCATGCTATTATCAGATGGTTCTTTAGAACAAAAAGAAAATCAATTAAACAAACAGGCACCAAAAGGCTATCAAATCTCACTAAGCAATTCTTGACTTCTACAGGGTAAACTTGAATGGCCATGTGTGCAAATTTGGCAATCTCTGTCTCTTTAATATTTTTAAATCTTACAAAAGTAAAGAAACATCCAGCTCTGTTTCTCCTTTGAGGAATATAGACATTTTTCATTTTAGCTACATGGTTGAAGAAATCTCATACCTCTTTTTTGAAATCCTCTTTCGCCATCCTTGGACATGAATTTTTTGCATCACATCCCATTAAAGTGGTGAGCAAGAATTATGTACATGAACTTACATTTGTGGATTTCAGAGGAGATTTTCTATCAGCCAACAACCCCGAGTTCACCATGCTTCCAACAAATGAGTTGACTTCTTAAAATCTAGCAAAACCAAGTTGCAATTTTTCAGATTCTGCATATAAATTAAAGTAATTATAGATACCAAAATGATTCTGACACTACCCAGTCAATAAACTGTAACAACCTAACTAAATCAGAATCTAATCAAAAGTTAATCTGTATTCAACTGATAATTGATTTTGGGAATTTAAATAGTCAATTTTTAATTGATAATTGATAGGGGACACTAAATAACCAATCTTATTTTCAGCACCTGTTTTCTCTCCTAATTTTTTATTCTATTGAACAGTGAAAATGAGTTTCAGAGATGATAATGAAGATGAGAGAGATCTGCAGAAGTCATTTTTGCACACAGTTAGTTGGTATCGAATGGGTTCAAGGCAGTGTAGTATGATGGGTGTTTGGAATATGAAACAAAAGGCAATTAATTTATCATGAGTGTTTAGAATATGAAACAAAAGTATGTGAATATAAGTTGTATATGCATGTTGGTGTTTGGAATATGAAACAAAAGAAATTAATTATGATGAGTGTTTGGAAGATGAAACAAAAGGCAGTTAATTTGCTGTATATAAATGTATCCACATGATGGTTTTGGGAATTTAAATTGAGTTAATTGACAATTAAACCGAGTTAATTGACAATTGAACCGAGTCAATTTGTAAATTAACTGAGTTAATTGGCAATTGAACCGAGTCAATTTCCAAATTGATTTCAAATTGAAAGTGGATAAGATAACTTGTCATGCTTTTATATATAATAGTAGAATAGTAGATAGTAGATTACAAGTATATGCTCATAACTAATCATTCATATACTTCGAATATCATATAAAAGCATTGATTTATTATTTTAAATTGACTAAATTGTTATACTTGACAAACTATATTACAAGTATATGCTCATAACTAATCATTCATATACTTCTAATATCATATAAAAGTTATTTAAACTTTTTTCTTGGAACATCATTGATTATATATGCTTATGTTAAAAGCATACATCACACTATAAAAGTTACTAAAACTTTTATATCTGGATTTAAAAGTATATATGATTATTTAAGAAGCACATTTTTTCATACAATAGTTTTATAAAAGAGATTTTGTGAGTTAGTTTATTTTTAATGTTTGTGAAAAAAAGAGCAATATTAAGTCTCAAGGTCTTAGAGTGGTCGACAGTTAGGGCTGAGTAAGGAACCAAATTGCCTCCGAAACCGCACAAAAAATCGTACAAACCGCACCAACGGTTCCGGCGTATGAGACGGTTTTAGGTGGGTTGAAAAATCGAATTTACGGTTTGAGTTTGGTTACTGGCCAAAATTGCATGCATAAAACCGAAACAGCACCATGCTTCTTGCATATAAATTTTTAAATACTCTTACATATAAATTGCTATATTCAGTGATATGAAGATAACAAGAAATTCTTGTACAATGAGATGAACATCCATTTATCTGGTCCTCTATTCCCCCTCAAAAAGACTTGATGACCAATGAAAGTTCTAGAGCCAAGCAGCAGGCAACAGGAAAACAAATAAGTATCAAAATAATATAAAAATGAGGATGGGGCAGACAAAAAGGTTCCCAGCCTAAACAGAGGTGCACAAACTAACATATCTGTATATTTAAATCACACCATTAATCAACCAGATGAATAATGAGCAAGATCTTGAAGCAAATAACTGAACTTATCAATTAATAAATGCCATCAAACTCTTAAAACTTTATGAGCCAACTCACAGAGCACTAAATCACAGCAACTACATAATTTGACTTGTTTGGCTACTGAGAAAATGTTACAGCATATGATTATCAATTTTCCTGTTAAAATATTGTGGATCCGTAAAGCTGAAACAAATGAGAACACATAATAAGTAAGGTTGTGTGTGTTATCAAACTGGTATTTAATATTGTGTGATGTTAAATTGTTAATTTAAATTCTATAAAATTTTGTTGTTTCAATTGGTTTTGGAACCAAAACCGCACCAAATGAAACCGCACCACACGGTTCAAAACCGCACCACACCAATCACAAGCGATTTCATGTGCGGTTTTGGATTTGTCAAACCGCACCTAAGCAATTTTGTGTGCGGTTTGGGCTTCAAACCGCATCAAACCGCACCATGCTCACCCCTATCGACAGATGATTTGGTTTTTAGTATACTTGTGAGGAAATGGAAAGACTTTTGGCAAAACTAATGAATTACCCAATGTAGTTGACACGTTTTACTTCTTACACCATTGACTATTATTTTGAAATTGGGTCATTCCGTTAGAAAAATAAACAGACGTTAATTTTTTATCGTCAAACTAATAAATTACCTATTGTAGTTGGCATGTTTTATTGATTACACTATTGAAGTTTTAAATTTTCAAATTACCCCAATAAACTAATTATTATTTTGAAATTGGGTCATTCTGTTATCTCTATCTCACGACTGTTAAATCGCTTCAGTTTTTATCCTATGTGCATGACGTGAAAAAGGAAAAAAGAAAAATGAAAAGAAAAAAGAATAAATAAATTTGATTTATTCTCTCTCTCTTCTCCCCCTTCTTCCAGATCAAATAGATCTGCGTATTTTCTCTCTCTAAAATCTATGAAAATTTTGAGATCCGAGTACCCAAAACATTGCATTGAGCTTCAAAGTTCAGCATTAGATATAACAATGGAGTCGAAATCCACAACAACAACAACAGATGAAGTAAATTGTGTTGCAGTTGGTTTCCTTTCTTTCGCCTCCGACTCTCAGCAACCTTATGTCTCCGAACTTCTCTCATTCACTCTCGATCGCCTTCACAAGGTCCACCCATTCCCCAATCTCTCTCTCTCTCTCTATATATATATATATACACATGTGGTAGTAATATATGGTTACATTGATTTTGTTGAGATTGTATTTATGATTTGATAGAAGTCGAAGCTTTTACAGGTGGATGTAGAGAGAATCCAGAGGCAGATGCAAGAGGTGGTTGTTGCTGATGCTTTGCTTTCTATTTGCGAGAAAGTTTCTTTCTATCGATAAACATCTGAGATCCGAGTACCCAAAATATTTTGATTTTTTTGTTTTCACTTTTAATTTTTTTATTATTTTTTTGCCACATAAGTAATATATATTTTTGATTTTTGTATTTCTTTTTTCAGAGTCACGTAGATAAAAAATTAACGTCTGTTAAATTTTTTTAACGGAATGACCCAATTTTAAAATAATAATTAGTTTACTGGGGTAGTTTAAAAAATTAAAAGTTCAATGGTGTGATCAGTAAAACGTGCCAATTACGGTGAGTAATTCATTAGTTTTGCCAATAAGAAATTAACGTTTGTTTAATTCTTTTAACGGAATGACCCAATTACAAAATAATAATTAGTTTACTAGGGTAATTTGAAAAATTAAAAGTTCAATGGTGTAATCAGCAAAATGTGTCAACTACAGTAGATAATTCATTAGTTTTGTTAAAGACTTTTTGTTTTAAAACTAGATCTGAAAATAAACACAAAACCCAGAGTTACAATTAGAGCTACATTTGAGGAAGTAGTGATGAACTATCGTCCAAAAGAATTAGTTATAAGATAGTTTTAAAGTTAAGCTAAAAATTTTGTAAGGATTTCTCTACCTGTTGAATGAGTTTTATAATTGATAGTAATAGAATCTCAAGTTCCAGAGAGTAGCTTGAGACTAGACGTAGTAACTGTAACGACCCCAAAATCTGGACAATTTCATCCCCGACTTTGCTCGTTAACAATACATTTACAATCTTCCTTTACATCATTAATCGATGCCATAATTAATAAAATTGCGGAATAATTTTAAACTTTTCGGTCTTCTTTTTTTATTTCCCTGAATCACTACCTTTACGATTACATAACTTGGAATCATGTTTAATTTATGATTCACTTCATCAGACTTATTATATAAGTTTACACGTTTCATTACAACATCATTAATATTTCGAATAATTCAACATTACAATCTGTCAAAACCTACTAAATACATATTTCAAAACCTTTAGCATGGTTTAATCAAATTCTTGATAAAGCAAGTTTATTTTCTTGTATGCCTTCTCATCATCATCATCCAATTGGTAGAAAACATTTTATTATATCCTTAACCTACAAAATGGTTATTTTTGCAACATTGCGCTTGAAAGCTTAGCAAACCAAACAGTTTTCATGCATCACATAGCACATAATATCATACTCAACTTGTACAACCATAAATATTCTAATATGTCATACATGTTGCATCTCACATAACATACATTAAGACTGAGTTCTTTAATCAACATAGTCATGATTGACTTTCACATTTCATATATATTTCATATGCATTTCATATGTAACTCAACATTCTTATAGCAGTACACAATTTCACTAATCAGTTATCAAATTCATATAGCAAATAGGAACTGAAAGACTTGCCTGGTTCGTAGATTACCAATTACAGCTTTTTGTCCTTGTAAACTTCCTACACAACATATGATCATCACATCAACTATTAGCCATATAACAACGCTTGGTAATCGTTTAAGTAACTCTACTCTACATTCCATAATGCTTCTTTTTAATCGATACACAATGTTTAACTTAGTGTTTAAGTCCCGTTAGGGCTCCTCATTGTCCATTCGGTTTATTTATGTTAAACTTCCTTTTATTTCTCATTACGTTCCACTTTAATTGACACTTAACATTTAGTTAAGTCTTAAATTTTGTCTTTACATCACATTAGATGTATGATGTTTGTTAACATTACTTAAGTTCGTCTCATATTTCTTTATACTTCTCTTTTAGTCGACACTTAACGTTTGGTTAAGTCGTCATAGTTGTCATTACATCGAATTAGATGTATTACATTTATTAACATAAATTAAATAATCATTCGTCTTAGGTTTCCTTTAGGTTCCTCTATAATTATCACTCAACATTTAGTTAAGTAATTAAAGTTTACCTTCACATTACATTAAATGCATATTAGGCTTATTCAATTTAATTAGGAACCTTCATATTATATTTCAAAATATTCTTTTGAATTGCTACTTAAAATTTAGTTAAGTCTTTATAATATGTCATTGTATCACAATAGGTGAATAATACTCAATTAGATTTATTAAGTTAATCCAACATCTTAAACTTTCAAATTCTTTTTTTAATCGTTACTTAAGATCCAGTTAAGTTTCTAAGACTTTCTATTTTCTCACAATATGTGAATAATACTTATTAAAAATTTATTAGTTAAGTTACCCTTTTTCCATGCTCTTAAAAGCTCTTCTCTGCGTCTGGCAGGGTACCGGCGTTGCGGCGCCTGGTTTAGCCTTCATACCAGCGCTGCAGCGCTCGGTCCGGATTCCAGTTAACCGGCGCGGTGACGCCAAAAATGGCCTAGGGCCTGGCGCTGCGGCGCAAGTTCGCTGAACCAAAATCTGCAGTTTTGTTTTCTTGACCCTTCTTCCTTCCAACCTTCATAACTTGATCATTAAATATCCGATTCAGTCCGTTTTTGATTCTACGGACTCCCGACTCTTAGAACTACAACATACCAAAAAATCAACATCTTCCATAAAAATTAACAAACCATTCTAATGACCCAATTTTAGAGTTTATACCAAATTTTTATGTTTTAACATATTTAGCGAAATCGTTCACCACAAATTCGTTTTTTAACCAATTTGATTCATTCAACTTCTTTGTTTTCGTTTCTCGAAGTATTAACAGTATCCATCATCAATTTACAACTTGAAGCATATGTCTACACCCAATTTTTCCTCCAAAACAGACCACATAATATATAATAACCAAGAGTTTAATTTCTCCATATTTTACACAATTTGGATTTTGATTGGTTTGATTTTAGATATGAACAACACTAGCAATTCATTACATAATCAACATACATAGAGTCTTCACCAATTCCTAAGATCAAATAACTATAGTAATTTCTAACAATAAACTTAACGAACAAATATTAGGAACTTTAGAATTTCTTCATACATCTTGAACCCTCCTTAGCTTTAGTCAGATGATAAAGAAGGTTAGTTCTCCTTGATTCTCCAAGGCTCTTCTCCAATTCTACAGAGAACCCTATTCTCTCTCAATTTTCTCTCTTCTCTACTCTACTCTTCCTTCTCAAACTTGGCACAACTTAACGTATGTTTTATTTTGCCTATCAGCTAAAAACACCAAGGGTTCTCAACTGTTACAAAGGCAAAGGGTCACAAGGCCATGTTTGGCTAAAACCATTAACCTCCTTTTTATTTATTTTAGTTAAACCACTTATCATATGATACATTTTGTCACACCATATCTAATTAAATCATACTCTTTATTTAGCCAACACCATATTTACTTAGCCAATATAATTATAATTTTATTTAACAAATCATTAATCGTCTAATTTAATTATTTAATTAAATTAGAATATTACCATTCTATTAGCGCAATAAAATATGCACAAATTATAAAATTATTTAATTTAATCAATATTATCACACTTACATAAATTATCCCAAAATAATGTCCATCAAATATTTATTTTATTCCGTAAATATTCCAACTAAAATATTTATTTTATTTGATAAATATTTTAACTATTTACGAAATTCACAATCTTATTACATTAATATATTACATTTATATGTAACACATTGCTTTCTCATTTTATTAAAACAAATATATTTACATTAATTCACTATTTTAATTAAGTGAATTACTCTCATTATTTATGAAATTTAACTCTTAACAATTCCATTTACTTTCTTCAATAGTTTAATTAACTATTAATTCTCATTTTTCCAACATATAAATATATATTTCTCTTATATATTCACACTTAATCTCTTCACACCAAATCACATATTTCAAAATATATAACACACACATACACACACACACACACACACACACATATATATATATATATATATATATATATATTCGAATCTGACACCTCTCATAAAAGTATTTTATTTATTAAATTATTATTTAATAATTACTGAAAATCCGGGTTGTTACATCTTTCACCTCTTATAAGGATTCCGTCATCGGAATCACCGAAACTATTCTTACTCGGTTTTCGTTAAATCTCTTTCACAATTTATCGTTGACCAACCCAACACATTCCCCTAATATAGGTTTTATAATTTCTACACCATCCATTTTCTCAATAAATTATTGTAGGTTCTACTTCATCATCTTTATTTGAACTCGATACTTTTTCGAGTATTAAATATTACTTAACCCATTCATTACCTCTTTCTAAGGATCATTGCCATAGGCTCAGTTCATAAATACTCGGGATATTATATTCACCCCTTCTTCTATGAATTTCGTCCTCGAAATTTTAACTTACAAATCTTCGTTCATTAGATATATCAAAATAAACTTTATATTAATCTTTATTCATTTATTAGGTTCCATGATCAAATTTACTTTCTAAGGATCTTTCAAAGATCATTATATTCTTCACACCTTTATCTTTAAGTGTTCAACTTTTCCTTGATAACTTCACCCCCTTCTCTTTTCAGAATTTCATTTCTTACTTACTCAATTTACTCATCACTACTTGCCGCATTCTACAACTTATTTATTTCTAAGGAATATCCTCCTTACCACATTCACCTTTCAAAATAATAAGAATCTTCCTCAATTGATCAATAATTGAGAAGCGACATGAATAACTCAGGAACTTAAAAGATTCCTTTAAGAACTTTCAATATTATGTTGAGGAGTCGTAGAGACTTGAACATTGTCCTAGGTTAACATATATTTCAACTGTAACCTTTAGCAGTCAAAAGACTATGGACCATTCTTTCTCATACTCCAAGTGATCAACCCTTCGTACTATGTATTGTGCACATACATATTATCGCTATTGCATAGCTCAGAATTATAGTTTACGATAACATTTCCTCCATTATAGGGTTGGTTCACCTCAGACTTAATACAAATTCTGCACCAGAACAATCTGGTTTGGCATAATTATTCCAAGAACGCTTGAATTTCATAAACATCTTTCAACAGTCGTTTAGCCGAATCAACTAGCTTAGACTTTTAGCAACAATTCGGATATCAATCGAAATATTTTTAGCCAACTCAATTGGCATATCTTTTCATAGTTTAAAAAGAAAACCAAAAATTCTTTTATGACGTCATGATACCGTACCGTCTTAATAGTACGTTGAGGATTCCGTCATTTTATGACTTTGTCATACTACATCATACCACAATGGGCTGGATCCTATGATGACATCCAACACCAGGTTCAATTGCATGGATGACTCCATCGTTTATCATTTCTACACCATGTTCAATGATGCATATGATTTCATAAAATAGATTTTGATGTTAAAAATTAATTTTGTCTAGCTGAGACAAGTAGCGTAGACATACAAACAATAGGACTTAAAGAAAATTTAACAGTTCAATAATTGAACAAGTCTTTTCAAATACAAGCACGATTTAGGATCTAGCATAGCTTGAAGATTTGGAATATCCTCATTCCTAAATCATGTCCAATTTCTTATCTTCACCTAGCAACTCTATTCATTTCATATTCTACTAATGTTCGCTCATCACTTAGAACTCTTAAATTTCACTCCATAACCTTTCTTCTGATCTACCATAAGCGTTCATCAAACTTACCACACATTATGAGTTCAGGAACTTACCACAATAATATGAGCTTATGAACTTGTCATAGCAATACATAGTTCAAGAACAAATCAAGAACTGTCCATACGCTTAGGGGCTCAAAAATTTACCATATAATTATGAGTAACGAACTTACTATAAGTATGAGTTTTAAGAACTCGCATCTAATCTTAATCTTCCTCAACCCTAACTAGCAGATATACATAGGAGAAAATAATTACCTTTTCATCATATACATAACGGATAGCACGTCACAAGATTTCAATGATTATCAATATAGGAAGCTAAGTGATTGTTAAACCAAGCACAAATCCCCTACCCATACAAGAGTTGTTCAACTCAGCCACTAACATGTCTTCAATTGAAATCCATCACATCTCTAACTTCATCTTCACTTAATACGAATTTTCTAAATCTCTACTTCATCATTCATAACTCTTTATGAGTTCATCTTTAAACATCTACTATAGACCACTTTACGATCTAATAACATTCTTTCTGTTTTTTAGAAATCTTATCATAAGATATCTCTCATCATCTCTTTTCATCTACATTCCTTGAATCAGGTATTTCCTGATCCTTTTCTATCGTTTTCATTTCTCTTTTATCTCTTTAGGATCCTCTTTAGGATCTTCCTCTATATCTAGTTTTAATCTCATGTATGTATATATATATATATATATATATATATATATATCCTTAACTACATTTTCACTTAAACCTGAATCTTCTAAATTCATCTCTTATCATTTAAACTTTATTTGAGTTTATTTCATACCATCTTCATCATCCTTTCTACAATTATAGCCTAAGGTACTCTTACCTAAGATTTATAACCTATCAGCTTTGATACCAACTGTAACGACCCCAAAATCTGGATAATTTCATCCCCGACTTTTCTCGTTAACAATTCATTTATAATCTTCCTTTCGGTCTTCTTTCTTTATTTTCCTGAATCACAACCTTTACGATTACATAACTTGGAATCATGTTTAATTTATGATTCACTTCATCAGACTTATTATATAAGTTTACACGTTTCATTACAACATCTATAATATTTAGAATAATTCAACATTACACTCTATCATTAAATAAACATCATAAAACTACCAAGTACATATTTCAAAACCTTTAGCATGGTTTAATCAAATTCTTGACAAAACAAGTTTATTTTCTTGTATGCCTTCTGATCATCATCATCCAATTGGTAGAAAATATCTTATTATATCCTTAACCTGCAAAATGGTTATTTTTGCAAGATTGAGCTTGACAGCTCAGCAAACCAAACAGTTTGCATGCATCACATAGCACATAATATCATTCTCAACTTGTACAACCATAAATATTCTAACATGTCATATATGCTGCATCTCACATAACATACATTAAGACTGAGTTCCTTACTTAATCAACATAGTTACAAATTGACTTTTAAATTTCATATATATTTCATATGCATTTCATATGTAAGTCGACATTCTTATAGCAATACACAATTCCACTAATCAGTTATCAAATTCATATAGCAAATAGGAACTGAAAGACTTGCTTGACTCGTAGATTACCAATTACAACCTTTTGTCCTTGTAAACTTCCTACAAGACATATGATTATGCACATCAACTATTAGCCAAATAACAACGCTTGGTAATCGTTTAAGTAACTCTACTCTACATTCCATAATGCGTAATGTTTAACTTAGTGTTTAAGTCCTGTTAGGGCTCCTCATTGTCGATTCAATTTATTTACGTTAAACTTCATTTTCCTTCTCATTACATTCTATTTTAATTGACACTTAATATTTAGTTAAGTCTTAATCCTCCTTAGGGATTTCCATTATCTCATCATTCAGTTCCATCTCTAGATACTTTTTTCAGATCAGATACTAAATCTATCTTTGGTTCATTTCTTATAATCTCTCCGTTGTCTCTCCTTTCTAATCATCAAAACAATCTAAATTGCCATCAGTCATCTCTTAAATTTTTTTTTGCATATAACATCATTCATCTCAATACTCTCAACTTTTACTTAACAACTCTATATGAGTTCATTACCTTTGTCTCACCTAGCATTCCACCATAAAGCTTAATAACTTAACTAACACTTCAAAATATCGATATATTCATTATTTATCGAATCAATCATTTCCTTCTTGCAAACCTTAACCCAACAGATTCTAAGGTACCCTCTTTTCATCACAAAGAAACTTCATACCACATCACTCCAATATCTTATCTAATGAATAGCCACATAATTAATCAATAGCATCAAATGATTAATCTAATTACCTCGAATATCTATAACTCTAGTTTACAATGGATCGTCCATACTTAATGGTCTTCACTTTACCATATTATCTCATCAATACACATTCCTCAAATTATCCACAAGCTTAATAACACCAACGTATGATCCAAATCCTCAATTTTAAGATCATAATAAATTTCTACCTAAAAATAACTCTATATGAGTTCTATCCCCTTCTATTCCTCTACATTCTCTCAGGTTATAGCCTAAGGACTCTTTCTCCTAAGGGTTATAACCTATAGCTCTGATACCAACCTGTGACACCCCAAAATCCGAGTTTCCTAACCTCGAATTCGGTGTTCACGATACTCAACAACAAACATACTTTCTAACTAATGCGGAATAATAAACATACATTGTTTATCGAAATAGTAATAAAGTCTTACAATCATGGTCCCAAGGTTCTTTAACCTTAACTTAAAACATACCCTCAATACAATAAGAGTTCACATAGCCAAATAACATTTAAGATAAACTAGTACATAAGCCATATCAGGCAACTACTCTTGCACCTTCCCTTTTCCTCTGTCCCCTTTAGACGTTTCTGCCTTAGCTGAAATAAAGATCATGATATAGCAAGGGTAAGCAACTAGTTTGCTTAGCAAGTTTATACACAAGGGAGATATATCATGAATAGAAGGAAATTTCGCTTTCAATGTTCAACAACAGTATAAAATTATGAAAAAACGTGAATTAATAGGCAACAGTTGAATATTCGAATAATTGAATGACAGTTACTGAGTGGTTGAAAATAACCATAGACATTTGCCAAGGTTCTCAGCATTTAAACTGGACCTCTTAATATGTTTTGGTAATCAAGGGGATCAGCCTTTCATACCCCGTGATTTATGCATAAACACTTAATAAACCAGCATTGATATCATGCCTTAATCAAATTTATCCTTTTCTCAGCCAAGAGTTCTTACTATAGCAAATTAATAAGAACAGCTTTTAAAATATATTTGATTTCACAAATTTAGACATGCTTGATCTAGCTGATACAAATAGCATAGATTTATCTCATAAACAGTTCATGCTTGAAAGAACTTTAATCTAATTTACAATTCAATAACAATAGAATAGGAATTCAATTGCACAAGGTGCGAATCTCAATAACCAGTATAGATGTGAATAATCAACAATAATTATTCACTAACATGCTTCAAAAATCATAACTCGAGTTTGAGTTAGGGAACTTGCATGTCTGCTCAGCTACAAATAATTTTAGCTTTAACTAATTGGCCTTGAAGGACCTAACATTGATAAAGGCGATCTATCAATTAGTATTGCGTAGTTATACGTCTATACGTTCACTAAGGAACTTATCTACTACATAAGTTAATCACATAATGCACCTAGCACAATCTTACTATCATTAACCCTAATCAAACTTAGGTTAACGATAGATTAACTTGGGAATATTTTTTCTAAGGGTTAAACACCTTTTTAAGCCTTTAAACAATTGGGTTTACTTGTTTAATTAAGGAATTATTAAACACTTCATATTCAAATAGCTCATTTCTCATTTGATTACCATTCAATTAATATTGAATGGGAATCAATTAATTATCTTTAGTTATTATCTATCGAATAACAAATTAGGTTTAATTATTACTCATTCAATAATATTTTCATAAAGTTTTAATCTTAATATTTCTTTATTTACTTAAAAATATCAAATTCTTATATTACAAATATCATAGTAATATTTTAATAAGTTATTAGGCGACTAAACAATTGATTTTAATTGTTTTACCCTTTATTAAACAACTTATTTAATACCTATAAAAGGTCATAAATATTATTTATCATGATAGATTATCAAAATACCTCACATAGGTTAGATTACACTATAATAGGAGTACCTAAGCTTTAACATCCTATTTTTCTCATTTATGACATTATTTAACCATTTATTTCCTTTTAACCATAACTATAATATTATTATGAAAAATAGCAAACAAGTTTGAAGAATTATTATCTTCTGGATCTGGACAATATATGACCCAACAATAATTTACAAATTTTCCTAGAATTTTAGAAAATGATTTACTATTTTTAAAGTACTCAAAACCTCCGAATCTTGTTACATTTTTCATAAATTGAGTTTCGCAAAGCAAATTTTGCAATTTTCAGGGTACACTCTCATAATGTATATAAACATACCGTAAAATTTTCATATTGTTTCAAGGTACACACAGTGAGTAATCGGGGTAAGAATATTTAGGAGTCTTTCACGGTAAAAGCCATTACACAAAAACCACTCATCGAAACGTGTTCGTTCTTTTTCCTACTTGTAGATACTTCTTAAGGTACCTCTGTGATTTTTCTCAGTTTTTTAAAAGATCCATAACTGGCCAAAACAACCTTTGGAAAAACGAAGACATCAAGCTTTTAGGGTTTTAAAGCTTTAAGTTTTATAGCTGGACTGTTTTGGGAAAATAGCCCCCAAGGCTTCAAAAGTTATTGGATTTGTGTTCTACCACTTGGGTTTACTAGATAACTCATGTATCTAGTACCCCCTTCGACGGATCACAAATCCAAGTTGTAAAACTTGAGTTACACAAGATTTATTGGAAGGAAAAACTAGGGTTTCACCCCTAGGAGAATATATGCTCACTTTCTTCCTCTAAATCTTTGATCTAACACTCAAGATACTTAGTTCCATACATGATGATATGTAGAACTAGGGTATCTTGAGTATTAGTTCATAACCCCATCAAAACTTGTTATCTTGCTATAATATCAAATAGAAGAAGGAAATGAAGATTTAGGGTATACCTTGTTCTAGTGCTATCTTCCTTGATCTATCAAAGTAAGATATGAACTTAGGGTGCACTAATCAAGCTAACACCCCTCTTCTTCTCCTCAAGAACCGAACCCCTCTCTCTCTTTTCTCTCTTTGTATTTTTCTAGCTTGGGAGAAAATAGAAGAAGAAGAATAGGAGAAAAAAAATGAAGAGAAAATGAAGTGTGGTGATTCAAGAATGTATCTTGCAATATAGTTAGATACAACTAGGAGTATAACTAATATCCCCCATATCTTTGTTGTCCATTGGATAAAAGGCTTACTAATTGAATAATAGCAAGATACCTCTACCTTTTGTCATCATGGGGCTAGTGAGAGCTTTGTGTCACTAAGGTAGCTAGTTGACATTTTAGGAGGCTACTTGACAACTTAGGAAGCTATGACACATCATAGGTAGCTACTTGACATTATAGGAAGCTATGATGTCAAGTATACCATTTCAACTTCCCACACAAGCTAGTTACTTTAATTAAAATAAAGTTTGAAATCAACTTACTCCTCCTTTCTCCTAAGTGCACGACAAGGAGGGATTTTGTCCCAAAATGTTGTCCCAAATAGCTTTAAATAAATAAATAATTGTTACACATTTAATAAATCAAGTGACTAGGTTTTGGACCACACATTAAATACCATTGGCTTTCAATTTAAATGATTAGGCTAATAAAATCCAAATCTATTTAATGCAACATTGGGTCATTTAATTTAACCTCTATGATAGCTCATTTAATAAGCCACACAATTAATACCTAAATCCATGATTAATATAAATGATTGAACTAGGTTCATTAATTAAGTAATCTTAGGAAATTAGTAAATAAATTACTAACTTAACTATTAATTATTATTATCCAATTTGGACCATATCTCATTAACAACTACTTTCATTAATTAACCCACACATTTTATTTACTAACTATATTCAATTTACTTGAATACTTAATTTAGTAAATACCTTGTCAACTTTATGGATATAAAGCCTTAGGGTTTGCTCACTAGTTTAAATATACTACTAGTGATTCCCTTAACACAAATTTATATCAATAAATCACATAGTCACATAATCCACCAATACCCCAAAAGTTTAAATAAGAACCCAAAGTTAACTCATTAAAATTAAAATTATATTTAATTAATAATAACGTTCAAAATTCACGGGCATTACATCCCTCCCCCCTTATAAAAATTCCGTCCTCGGAATTGCAAAAATAGGGTTACTCAAATAAAAACAGATAATTCGCTTTCATTTTCTCTTCGAGTTCCCACGTAGCTTCTTCGACTGCGTGATTCCTCCTGAGAACCTTGACGGAATGGATGGTCTTGTTTCTCAGCTTCTGTTCCTTCCTATCGAGAATCTGGACAGGAACCTCCTCGTACGTTAAGTCCTTCTCGACTTGGATTGGTTCATACGGCCGCAACAATGACACATGAAACACGTTGTGAGTGTGCTCAAGTTCAGGAGGTAACGCTACCTCATACGCCACCTCGCTGATTCGCCTCAAAATCTCAAACGGTCCTATGAACCTAGGGCTCAATTTGCCCTTCTTCCCAAATCGGATCTTTCCTTTCCAAGGAGATACCTTCAAAAATACAAAGATACCAACTTCAAAGTCCCGCTTCTGACGATGTAAGTCGGCATATTTCTTCTGGCGATCTTGAGCTGCTACCAGCCGGTTTCTGATCAGCTGCACGATGTCCGTAGTCTGCTGCACCATTTTTGGTCCTAGCAATCTTCGCTCCCCAACTTCGTCCCAACACATCGGGATTCGGCATTTCCTTCCATATAGCGCTTCGTACGGTGGCATGCCGATACTGGCGTGATAGCTATTATTGTAAGCAAACTCCACCAGTGGCAAATGGTCATCCCAGCTGCCCTTTAAATCCATCACAACGGCCCGAAGCATATCTTCTAAGGTCTGAATCGTTCGCTCGCTCTGTCCGTCGGTTTGAGGATGATACGCTGTACTCAACCTCAACTGCGTCCCCATTCTTGCCTGCAGACTTTTCCAAAAATTCGATTTGAAGCACAGATCTTTGTCAAATACAATTGATACCGGCACTTCATGTTGTGACACTATCTCTTTCACATAAAGCTTTGGTAATTGCTCCAGATTGTACCGTATCTTGATTGGCAGAAAATGAGCAGACTTGGTTAGACGATCCACAATTACCCAGATGGCGTCTAAACCCTTATGAGTTGGTGGCAGTCCCACCACAAAGTCCATTGTGATGTGCTCCCACTTTCACTTCGGAATCTCTAGTGGTTGAAGTAGTCCGATCGGTCATTGGTGCTCTGCTTTAATCCGTTGGCATGTCAGACATCGACTGACACACTCTGCCACTTCTCGTTTCATATTCGGCCACCAAAAATTTCGTCGCAAATCCTAGTATATCTTTGTGCTCCCAGGATGTACTGAGTACTTCGTGCTGTGAGCTTCTTGAAGGATTTCTTCCCTCAATTCCAGATCCAATGGTACCCAGACTCTCCCTTCAAACCTTAGCAACCCAGTGCTATCAATATTATACTTAAGCTCCTCGCCTTCGGCAATTCGTTTCTTTATTGAATCACAATCCTCATCCTTTTCTTGAGCCTCCTTAATCTGATCTAATAGGGTCGGGCTCGCTGTCACTGTAAACAATTTCCCGTCCGTCTCCATCGGATACTTAACCTCCAATTCCAGACGTTCGAACTCCTTTATCAACTCTGCCTGAGTCGTGAGCCTCATTAATTTCTCTCTTCCTTTCCTACTCAGGGCATCTGCCACTACATTTGCTTTGCCCGGATGGTACAGAATCTCACAGTTGTAATCCTTGATCAACTCTAACCATCGGCGCTGCCTCATATTCAGCTCCTTCTGAGTGAAGATATATTTCAGACTTTTGTGATCTATATATATCTCGCACCTCTCTTCATATAAGTAGTGCCTCCAAATCTTCAAAGTGAATACTACTGCTGCTAATTCCAAATCATGAGTCGGGTATCCCTTCTCATATTCCTGCAGCTGACGTGAAGCGTATGTAATGACCTTGTCGTGCTGTATTAGTACACAACCAAGGCCTTTATGTGACGCATCATTGTATACTCCAAACCTCCAGTGTCGTCTGGTAAAGCCAACACCGGTGCTTGGCTAAGTCTCTTCTTCAGTTCCATGAAACTTTCCTCGCACTTCTCCGTCCAAACAAACTTTACCGTCTTTCTAGTTAGATTGGTCAACGGTAATGCTATCTTCGAGAAATCCTGGATGAATCTCCAATAGTATCCTGCTAACCCTAGGAAACTCCTGATCTCCGTTGGCGTCTTCGGCTGCTCCCAGTTGATAACGGCTTCCACCTTTGCTGGGTCTACCGAAACACCATTCCTGTCAATGACGTGTCCAAGAAACTGCACTCTTTGCAACCAAAATTCACACTTTGAAAACTTCGCGTACAACTTCTCCCTTCTTAATGCCTCCAAAGCAATCCTTAGATGTTCAGCATGTTCTTCCTCTGTCACTGAATACACCAAGATGTCATCGATGAATACTACCACGAACTTGTCCAAGTACTACTTGAACACTCTGTTCATCATATCCATGAATGCCGCTGGTGCATTTGTCAGTCCAAACGACATAACCAGAAACTCGAAATGTCCATAACGAGTTCTGAATGCCATCTTCGGGATATCCTCTTGTCTCACCCTTAGTTGATGATAGCCCGTCCTTAAATCGATCTTCAAAAAGTATTTCGCTCCCTTGAGTTGATCAAACAGATCGTCTATTCTGGGCAATGGGTACTAGTTCTTAATCGTAACCTTGTTCAATTCCCTATAATCGATATTGAGCCTTAACGATCCATCATTTTTCTTTACGAACAGAACTGGCGCTCCCCACGGAGATACACTCGGACGAATATACCCTTCTTAACCTCTCCTCCAGACTTGTTGCCTTCGCAAGATTGGCTATCGATCCCTTTCCTTTTATTCGGGTTACTTCCCCCACGGCTACCTTCTTTGTGACCATCATGGCTTTTCTGAGCTTGGTTGTGCTTTGTCAATGCTTCATTTCTTCCTCGGCAACGATTGCTTCCTTAAGTAATGTAGAAAATGTGTTGATATGCAAAACCACAACCTTACTATACGCCCAGGGCTTCAACCCTTGTTCAAATCTCTTCGCTCGCCTAGCTCTGGTGTCCACTTGGTGTAGAGCAAACCTAGCTAGTTTGTTAAACTTCGTTGCGTACTCTGCTACCGACATATCATCTTGCTTCAGTTCCAAAAACTTTATCTCCATACTTGCCTGCGTGCTTTCTAGAAAGTAATTTTTCGAAAAACAGCTCCTTAAAACGAGTCCACGCAGTTGTGCCTTCCCCAGCTCGGCTTCTATTCGCCTTCCACTAGTAATTTGACTCACCCTTCCTCATGAAAGTGGCAAATGAAGTCTTCTGTTCCTCGGTCACTCTTGCGACCTTGAAAACTTTCTCCATTTCTTCTACCCATGTCTGGGCTTCACTCGAATCCGTATTCCCACGAAACTCCGGTGGTCCTAGTAATTTGAAACCCGTAAAGTTTGCCATGTGACTTCATGGCCGAAAAATCACAATGGCTGGTCTGCCTTGCATCGTTTCCTTTAACAAGTTCGCAAAGGTCCTCTTGGGGTCAGTCTGACCCTTCTCGTTATTCACTGACTCTTCCACCCTCGTGTATCGGGGTTGTCTCCTTGACGACATTGTTTGTTCTAAACAAAACCTTACATAAATCCTTCTTGTTTTACACATCGTGTAAAATTTTACTGATGTTATCATTTAAGAGTCAAGGCACAAATCGATCACAATCAATCATGTAATAATAATACCACATTTATATTCATACACCCCTTAGTGTGTCAAACACTTATAATTCCGGCATATTCCTATAAATGTTAACTATCCCATTAAGACACAAAAGATGGGATTAATAAGAACTGCATTCCCCTAAATCTGAAAAGTGGGGATGTATCATCATCATATCAACTCAAGTCACCTTTAGTAAATACTAATAAGCTCATCTTAGTACCTCGTACTACTTACATCATATAGCATTCCTGATATCCACTTATCCCTCTGTTACTAACAACAAGATGGGATTCACATAACTACTCCACAACTTACACAAAGTTAGGACTTACAATAGATATACTGCTAGTTGTACAAAAACTGAGATTTACATTTCTTACATGCATAGATATACTAGTACATATACATTGACCATTATTCTTCATTCATTACGACTCACAAAGGTCATATAACTCTCAGACTTAACCTTTCTTTCTTTCATTTCCTCTATCTATTCCTTATATCGGGTTCCAATTGATCCTCCTTAGGGATTTCCATTATCTCATCATTCAGTTCCATCGCTAGATACTTTTTCCAGATCAGACACTAAATCTACCCTTGGTTCATTTCTTATAATCTCTCCGTTGTCTCTCCTTTCTAATCATCAAAACAATCTAAATTGCCATCACTCATCTCTTAATTTTTTTTTTGCATATAACATCATTCATCTCAATACTCTCAGCTTTTACTTAACAACTCTATATGAGTTCATTACCTTTGTCTCACCTAGCATTCCACCATAAAGCTTAATAACTTAACTAACACTTCAAAATATCGATATATTCATTATTTATCGAATCAATCATTTCCTTCTTGCAAACCTTAACCCAACAGATTCTAAGATACCCTCTTTTCATCACAAATAAACTTCATACCACATCACTCCAATATTTTATCTAATGAATAGCCACAAAAATTGATCAATAGCCACAAAATTGATCAATAGCATCAAATGATTAATCTAATTACCTCGAATATCTATAACTCCAGTTTACAATGCATCGTCCATACTTAATGGTCTTCACTTTACCATATTATCTCATCAATACACATTCCTCAAATTATCCACAAGCTTAATAACACCAACGTATGATCCAAATCCTCAATTTTAAGATCATAATAAATTTCTACCCAAAAATAACTCTATATGAGTTCTATCCCCTTCTATTCCTCTACATTCTCTCAGGTTATAGCCTAAGGACTCTTTCTCCTAAGGGTTATAACCTATAGCTCTGATACCAACCTGTGACATCCCAAAATCCGAGTTTCCTAACCTCGAATTCGGTGTTCACGATACTCAACAACAAACATACTTTCTAACTAATGCGGAATAATAAACATACATTGTTTATCAAAATAGTAATAAAGTCTTACAATCATGGTCCCAAGGTTCTTTAACCTTAACTTAAAACATACCCTCAATACAATAAGAGTTCACATAGCCAAATAACATTTAAGATAAACTAGTACATAAGCTATATCAGGCAACTACTCTTGCACCTTCCCTTTTCCTTTGTCCCCTTTAGATGTTTCTGCCTTAGCTGAAATAAAGATCATGATATAGCAAGGGTAAGCAACTAGTTTGCTTAGCAAGTTTATACACAAGGGAGATATATCATGAATAGAAGGAAATTTCGCTTTCAATGTTCAACAACAGTATAAAATTGTGAAGAAACATGAATTAATAGGCAACAGATGAATATTCGAATAATTGAATGACAGTTACTGAGTGGTTGAAAATAACCATAGACATTTTCCAAGGTTCTCAGCATTTAAACTGGACCTCTTAATATGTTTTGGTAATTAAGGGGATCAGCCTTTCATACCCCGTGATTTATGCATAAACACTTAATAAACCAGCATTGATATCATGCCTTAATCAAATTTATCCTTTTCTCAGCCAAGAGTTCTTACTATAGCAAATTAATAAGAACAACTTTTAAAATATATTTGATTTCACAAATTTAGACATGCTTGATCTAGCTGATACAAATAGCATAGATTTATCTCATAAACAGTTCATGCTTGAAAGAACTTTAATCTAATTTACAATTCAATAATAATAGAATAGGAATTCAATTGCACAGGGTGCGAATCTCAATAACCAGTATAGATGTGAATAATCAACAATAATTATTCACTAACATGCTTCAAAAATCATAACTCGAGTTTGAGTTAGGGAACTTGCATGTCTGCTCAGCTACAAATAATTCTAGCTTTAACTAATTGGCCTTGAAGGACCTAACATTGATAAAGGCGATCTATCAATTAGTATTGCGTAGTTATACGTCTATACGTTCACTAAGGAACTTATCTACTACATAAGTTAATCACATAATGCACCTAGCACAATCTTACTATCATTAACCCTAATCAAACTTAGGTTAACGATAGATTAACTTGGGAATATTTTTCCTAAGGGTTAAACACCTTTTTAAGCCTTTAAACAATTGGGTTTACTTGTTTAATTAAGGAATTATTAAACACTTCATATTCAAATAGCTCATTTCTCATTTGATTACCATTCAATTAATATTGAATGGGAATCAATTAATTATCTTTAGTTATTATCTATCGAATAACAAATTAGGTTTAATTATTACCCATTCAATAATATTTTCATAAAGTTTTAATCTTAATATTTCTTTATTTACTTAAAAATATCAAATTCTTATATTACAAATATCATAGTAATATTTTAATAAGTTATTAGGCGACTAAACAATTGATTTTAATTGTTTTACCCTTTATTAAACAACTTATTTAATACCTATAAAAGGTCATAAATATTATTTATCATGATATATTATCAAAATACCTCACATAGGTTAGATTACACTATAATAGGAGTACCTAAGCTTTAACATCCTATTTTTCTCATTTATGACATTATTTAACCATTTATTTCCTTTTAACCATAACTATAATATTATTATGAAAAATAGCAAACAAGTTTGAAGAATTATTATCTTCTGGATCTGGACAATATATGACCCAACAATAATTTACAAATTTTCCTAGAATTTTAGAAAATGATTTACTATTTTTAAAGTACTCAAAACCTCCGAATCTTGTTACATTTTTCATAAATTGAGTTTCGCAAAGAAAATTTTACAATTTTCAGGGTACACTCTCATAATGTATATAAACATACCGTAAAATTTTCATATTGTTTCAAGGTACACACAGTGAGTAATCGGGGTAAGAATATTTAGGAGTCCTTCACGGTAAAAGCCATTACACAAAAACCACTCATCGAAACGTGTTCGTTCTTTTTCCTACTTGTAGATACTTCTTAAGGTACCTCTGTGATTTTTCTCAGTTTTTTAAAAGATCCATAACTGGCCAAAACAACCTTTGGAAAAACGAAGACATCAAGCTTTTAGGGTTTTAAAGCTTTAAGTTTTATAGCTGGACTGTTTTGGGAAAATAGCCCCCAAGGCTTCAAAAGTTATTGGATTTGTGTTCTACCACTTGGGTTTACTAGATAACTCATGTATCTTAGGAGACTACTTGACAACTTAGGAAGCTATGACACATCATAGGTAGCTACTTGACATTATAGGAAGCTATGATGTCAAGTCTACCATTTCAACTTCCCACACAAGCTAGCTACTTTAAATAAAATAAAGTTTAAAATCAACTTACTCCTCTTTTCTCCTAAGTGCACGACGAGGGATTTTGTCCCAAAATGTTGTCCCAAATAGCTTTAAATAAATAAATAATTGTTACACATTTAATAAATCAAGTGACTAGGTTTTGGTCCACACATTAAATATCATTGGCTTCCAATTTAAATGATTAGGCTAATAAAATCCAAATCTATTTAATGCAACATTGGGTCATTTAATTTAACCCCCATGATAGCTCATTTAATAAGCCACACAATTAATACCTAAATCCATGATTAATATAAATGATTGAACTAGGTTCATTAATTAAGTAATCTTAGGCAATTAGTAAATAAATTATTAACTTAACTATTAATTATTATTATCCAATTTGGACCATATCTCATTAACAACTACTTTCATTAATTAACCCACACATTTTTTTTACTAACTATATTCAATTTACTTGAATACTTAATTTAGTAAATACCTTGTCAACTTTATGGATATAAAGCCTTAGGGTTTGCTCACTAGTTTAAATATACTACTAGTGATTCCCTTAACACAAATTTATATCAATAAATCACATAGTCACATAATCCACCAATACCCCAAAGGTTTAAATAAGAACCCAAAGTTAACTCATTAAAATTAAAATTATATTTAATTAATAATGACGTTCAAAATTCACGGGCATTACAGCGCCTGTTCGCAGAACCAAAATCTGCAGTTTTGTTTTCTTGACCCTTCTTCCTTCCAACCTTCATAACTTGATCATTAAACATCCGATTGAGTTCTTTTTTAATTCTACGGACTCCCGACTCTTAGAACTACAACATACCAGAACATCAAAATCTTCCATAAATATTAACAAACCATTATAATGACCCAATTTTAGAGTTTATACCAATTTTTTATGTTTTGACATGTTTAGCGAAATCATTCACTACGAATTCGTTTTTTAACCAATTTGATTCATTCAACTTGTTTTGTTTTCGTTTCTCAAAGTATTAATAGCATCCATATCAATTTACAACTTGAAGCATAGGTCTACACCCAATTTTTCCTCCAAAACAGACCACATAATATATAATAACCAAGAGTTTAATTTCTCTATCTTTTACATAATTTAGATTTGATTGGTTTGATTTTAGATATGAACAACACTAGCAATTCATTACATAATCAACATACATAGATTCTTCACCAATTCTATGACAATCCGAAATTTCAAAATAATAATAATAAAAAAAAGAATTTATTAAATTAAATTCTTGACTGCATAAGTGATTATGTTCGATGCTATATATGATAATTAGTAAGGTAATATATATATATATATATATATATATATATATATATATATATGATAATTGTATATGTTAAATAAGCGAATTTAAATATTAATATAGTGGGTTCGTCCCACTAAATATGTTATTTTATTAAATGAATTTATTCCATTTAATTAAAGAAATAATTTTCATAATTATTATTATATATAATTGTTTAATTATTGGAAATAAATGGACTACATGTTTATATAAGGTATTGCATTAAATATATTATTTTATTTAATGTATTCATTTTATTGAAAAGATTAAATATTTATAATACATTAAATATGTATTAATAGTATATATGTGTGATATGTTACATACATCATATATTATGTTGAGTTAGTACATATGTATCGCATTTAAATATAATTACTGAAAATCATGTAATATAAATAATATATATTATAGATAATATAATGTATTATATGTGTTATTTATAAGGATAATATATATAATAGATATTATGCAAGTAAATGAGTAATACCTAATATACGTATTAGTAAGTAAATAGCCAAAACTAAGCAAGCTAAAGTCGGTTGTCTATAACAAAACATAAGCTAAGTACATAGGGCTAATAGAAGAAGTAAGGGAATAAGAGAGCTAAGTGGCAAAGCAGGAGCTGGCAAACAGAGTAACAACCAAGCAAAATACGTATGGAGCAAGTATATGTAATGAGCAAGTGAATTGCAGTAGCAAGCAAGAAAATGGAGTAGCGATCAAGTAATTTGAGTAGCAATCAAGGAAGATTTCGGCTATAAATAGCCAAGCCAATACTCAGTTTTCCATATCCCAAACCGAACCATCCCTTTCTCTTTCTCAAAATCCCAAATTGTCCAGTATCTTGAAAGAATTAAGCAAGCAACAATAATTGAAGGCAAGAGATAACAATAAAAAGAATCACTTTCAACTAAAAGCAAGGATTTCGGCCCAAAAGGTAATACATTCACTTTTATTATATCTTTACCAAATTGGTATAGAGTTTATATAAACTAGTTAGTTTATTAGCAAATGTATTGTGAAATCAGTTGGTGGTGATGTAAATTGTTGGTGTTGATTAAATTAGAAACAAGAAGCATAGTTGTTATTGTGCGGAACAATAAGGAGGGAAATTTTGGTATGAAACATAAACAAAAATCTATGAAATATGTCCTAAAGCATGACGCACATATCGTGTTCGTGAAAAGTCCTATTTAGACAGTTTTGCTAAAAAGAATGGGAATTCAGCGGAACCAAGTATAAGATTATGTATATGTATGTTATATAGAGCTAATCAAAAGGTTTGAACGAATTAAATCAAGAAGGAAAGCTATTTTCAAACAAAATGAAATGTTAAAAATTAGTGTGACAGGGCACTTTTGAGGCCTAATTTGGACCGTCAAAAATATCCGAAATGGGTAGTTTACATTTTCTAAAAATAGTCTCCCATGCTATCTATAAAATATTTAAAATCGGGTGCAATTGGACTTACGAGCTAGAAGATATTAAATCGCAAAGTGACTGATTGGATATGGCTGCAGGGCAAGCCACTGTAGGCAACAGCAGCCGGCGCCCAGCGCTGTGTTGCGCTGCACTGCAGCAGGCCGTGCAGGCCAGTTTGGCTTTGCATTTAGTCTGTTTATTTTATCTGAGTTGTATAGTTTATATTTTTTTAAAATAGGTGGGTATACTATCTATAACATATCCAAAATTCAACGGAATCGAATTAGTGGTTTAGGAATTAAAAAAATCGGAAGGTGGGGTCATGGGCATGGGGGCTGGGCAGCCAAACTGCCAGGCAACACCCAGCCAGTCCACTGTTTTGGTTTTGCAACTATTACTTCGATGGTTTTTGATAGTTAGCTCATGAAAAATGGAAATAAATTAATATGTATATATAAAATAATATATTAATTATAATATATATATATATATAATTATAAATACATTCAATACATTAAATAATTTAGAATTCACTATGTAAACTTAAATTTATGTATGAATGCATGATGTATTCATGTATTGATATTACTAAAGCTATTTTCAAGCATTTTGAGCATGGAATTATTTTAAATATAGTAAATTACTAATTTAATAAAGAAGTTAAATTTATAAACATACTATATTCTATACTTAGTATGTTTATACCATAACATGGAGATATAATGTATATAAAAGCAAGGTAAAAAGATAAAGCCACAACATATGTCAATTGGTATGTTTGGACTGTTCAAGCATATAATGGCTATATAAAGCCGAGATTTCAAAAGATTCACAAAAAAAAAAAGATTTTTAAATGTTATTAAAACTTTCAAAATGAAAGCAAAAGCAAGAGGTGCAATTATATGGTTTGAATGTATGGCTAAGTTTATGTGCAATAAGTATATAGTTTATTGACATATGCGTATATCATGTATATATAACTAATACTATACATGAACGTAACTATGTAGGATTTGTGAAGTGACGTTAAGCTAAACTGTAATTGCTAAACTATGAGCAAGGCAAGTTTCTTCACTTACTCTTCTATTATAGTTAAGCAAGTATACTAACGTTGAACTCATTTATAATTTCGCAAGTATCTTGATCTTATTGACGGTGCAAGTTTCTTTTAACTTTGTATTAAATTCATGACGGTGCAAGTGTTCTAGCCTTGCATCGTATTCCTGTACAAGTATCTTAACCTTTACAATGGTCTTTTTATATGAGCAAGTATCTTGAACTCATTTATCTTTGAGCAAGTTTTATTCATTAAATTCAAGTTTTCTATCCTTCGAGGTTTATGTTGATAAGTTATGTTAAGAAGCATGTTTTTCGTTCTTATTGAATATGAACTATTTAAACAACCAGTCTAAGCCTTTGTTACGACTAGACTAATGTACTTTCTCATTTGCAAGTCTTTACACATTATTGAGATTAGGTAGAGCTTTCCAATCAGATTGTTTTGGTTTGGAACTCAAGTCTTCGAATGAACATCCCTTATGGGGAGATTTTATGTGCCAAAGGCAAAAACAAGGAACGCTAACACCGTTCAGATAGCTAGTATTGATCAATACAGGGCATAACGGGCTGATCACCCACCGTGCCCGTAAGTTCAGTCGGTTCACAGATAAATTTCTGATAGAACCTTTTTCAGCAAATGAAAATAAAGTTCATGGTCTTTTGACCACTCAGCATCAGTAGTCAATATGTTGTTTCAAAAATGTAAATGATTTGATAGATTATACGGAATTGTTTCAGTACTTCATAACTATTGATTTGTTGTAGAAGTATCCCTCAAAGAAAATATTTACTCCTTTCATATAATGCGTATTATCTGTTATTACTTGCTGAGCACTTGAATGCTCATTCTTGCTTTGATATTAAATGTTTTCAGTTAAACCCGAGCGAGTAGAAGGGTCCGGCAAGGACAAGGGCAAAGGAAAGCTATAGAAGTAATTAGATGGCGATATTTGTACTAGTTATAGTTTTATTATGTGATAATACATTATCTATCATGTAATGAAATATTTAAAGGTCTTCGTACCTGGGATAGACAACTCTGATGTAATTTTTTTATTATTTAATATAATAAGTAGTTTGAATGAATGGATCGTGTAGCACCAAGTACGGGTTTTCATGTACCTGGATTTGGGGGCGTTCATATGTTGGTATCAGAGTTATAAGCACAATAAGTGCAAAGAGCCCCGAGCCTCTTGCTGGTGACTCCCAAATGGGGATGCACCGAAGCCAGACGCTCCGTAGGGGACGCCGAAGTTGTCGGTGGCAAATTGATAGGTACGCTTGTGAGGTGCTGTCCTTTTACGGATATGAGTCATAAGGTGGTATCAGAGTTGTAGGTTAGAAACCTTAGGTAGGGACACCTTAGGCTATAACCTAGGCTAGGTAGAAACGTTGGAAAATGAATAACTCAAATAGAATTTAAAGGAGATGAATTGAGGAAATTCATCATAAAATGAAATAAAAATAACTTAAATGAAACTATTGTTTGTTATGTGTGTGTATATAATGTGTATTATGTACTAATCAGAGATAATCTGCGTGTAGATGTCAGGCAAAAAGGAAATAGGAGATTCTCAGATCGTGAGCGAGGAATTGACCACTCCATCTGAGCCAGTACTCAAGCCAATAGCTGAAATAGAGGCGGACATTGAAAGCAACCTTGAAGAGGTAATCATTATGGAGAAGACAGTACCGGAACCAGTATTGGTGGTATTAACAGATAGTGATTCAGACACGGAAGTTGGATCTAATAAAGCATCAACGGAAGCGCAAAATCTGAAGCATAAGGTGTTTTCTCTAGAGAAATAATGGGAAATAGAAAGACTGTTTAACAGTCAATTATTACAAGAATTCATTGAAATAGTAGAAGGGCAAGATAAGCTGAAAGTCCAAATCGATAAAATAAAAGCCAAATGCAGCGTACCGTATGAAACTTCAAGTAGGAAAGGCAAAAGAAAGTTAAACAACAGCGATCCAGGAACTGCTAAAAATAACCAAGGAAACTTTAAAAAGAAAGAATAATGTACAAACTGTGGAAATTATCACCAAGGTATATGCAGGAAAGGGAAACCGATATGTTATAGATGTGGACAAGAGGGACACGTTTCTCCTTATTGTTCCAACTCGAAGGAAAGAGCATGTTTCATATGTGGATCGTTAAAGCATCTAACGAAAGATTGTCCGAATGAGAAGAAGGATTATAGAACGTATTGACATATGTGTGTAATGTATTACTCCCAACTTTTATATAAATTGTAGGATAAATATAAAGAACTTTATTCTCTCTCAATTTTCTCTCTTCGCTGCTCTATTCTTCCTTCTCATACTTGACATAACTTAATGTATGTTTTGTTTTGTCTATCAGTTAAAAACACCAAGGGTTCTCAACTGTTACAAAGGCAAAGGGTCACAACCCTATGTTTGGCTAGAACCCTTAACCTCCTTTTTATTTATTTTAGTTAAACCACTTATTATATGATACCTTTTGTCACACCAAATCTAATTAAATCATACTCTTTATTTAGCCAACACCATATTTACTTAGCCAATATAATTATAATTTTATTTAACAAATCATTAATCCTCTAATTTAATTATTGAATTAAATTAGAATATTACCATTCTATTAGCGTAATAAAATACGCACCGATTATAAAATCATTTAATTTAATATATATTATCACACTTACATAAATTATCCCAAAATAATTTCCATCAAATATTTATTTTATTTCGTAAATATTCCAACTAAAATATTTATTTTATTTGATAAATATTTTAACTATTTACGAAATTCACAATCGTATTACATTAATATATTACATTTATATGTAACACATTGCTTTCTCATTTTATTAAAACAAATATATTTACATTAATTCACTATTTTAATTAAGTGAATTACTCTCATTATTTATGAAATTTAATTCATAACAATTCCATTTACTTCCTTCAACAGTTTAATTAACTATTAAACCTCATTTTCTCAATATATAAATATATATTTCTCTTCTATATTCACACTTAATCTATTCATACCAAATCACATATTTCAAAATATAATACACACACACACACACACACACACACACACACACACACACACACATATATATATATATATATATATATATATATATATATATTCGAATCTGACACCTCTCATAATAAGAATTTTATTTATTAAATTCTTATTTCATAATTACTGAAAATTCGGGTTGTCACAGTAACATAACTAGAATGTACATTGTGAATCAGATAAATTTATGTGCAAAGTATGCTTGAATTTTTGTCTCTTTACTTTTCTTGCATTTCAAATTCTCTCATAATAATTACAATTTCAAAAAAGCTTGAGAAGGTTTCTAGATGGATTTTGAGAAGGTCAAAATTCGTCTCAACTTTTAATTTGAAACCGATTTTGAGATAGAAATGTTCGTCTCGGATATCCCATTCTTTTGGTAATTTTATATTGATTTTAAAATGTTAAACTTGATCTTAAATTTGGGATGACAGGAGAATATACTCACTCTGTTCTTTTTTACAAGTCGTTTTAGGGAGTAAAATTTGTTTCTTTTACTTGTCGTTTGTAGATTTCAAGAAACCGACTTAAATTCTCGTATTATCCCTATATTAAATACCAATTTGTTTCTCTTTCATTTTTTACAATGAATTTTAAAAAGATAATATTGAGATTTTATAATTATTGTGGTCAATTAGACAAAGTATTAATTGTATTTTTTAATCTTTGTGTTTTTTTTAATTGACAAGTAAAAAGGACCGGAAGGAGTATATTTATGGTTGGAGTCTCATTGCCTTAAAAAAAACGAAAACTAAATAAAACGCATCATAGCCATAAATTGGGTTAGTTCTAGTGAGGTTTTAAACATGATTTTGTGTAATTTTAATGATCACAAAGGTAGCCCTTACAACAACTTGGAAGAAATATTCAAGGCTTCTCCAACAAAATAATAAAAATTCTTTACCTACCTAGAATAATGGTATTAAAGTTCTAGTTGAAGTGGCCCATGATTTTGCCAAAAGAATGTTCGGATGAATTAGTCAATGCAAAAACCCAATTAATGAAGAGGTTGTCATAAAATATACTCCCTCCGTCCCAAATTAATTGCTTTTCTAGGACTTTTTAAAGTCAAATTGACTATTTTTAAAATTAATAATTAAGCATATATAAATATATTTTTAAAATTATAAAAATTGAAATTAGTAATAAATTGTATATACTTTATTTTGGTTATAATATCTTCACCTATATGTTAGCAAAAGTAGTAAAAAGATTAGTTTTAAAAATAGTCAATTTGACTTTAAAAAGTCCTAGAAATGCAATTAATTTGGGACGGAGGGAATAATAAATTAGGAAAAAGAAACGAACTAAGTGAGGGTACGTACGAACAAAAAAGACAGAGAAAACCCTTCAAGGATACGTCAAATTTATCAGGCGATGACCAAATACAAGTTTGGATTAACTGTTTAAAATTGTCTCAGATATTATCTCAACAAAAATATTATGTTATATGACAATTTTTTAAATAATTTTTACGTAACAAATAAAAAGAATCCAATTAAAAAACAAAAACTCTACTATATTTTTTTTACCTTAATTACTCTTTCCATATTAAAAGTCTTTCTTCGTCCTCCAATTCACTTATACTGTGTTTGGTTCTCATTCCTTGGCATGTATGGAATGGAATGACTTAAGGAATGGAATGGCTTAAGGAATGGAATGGGAATGGGAATGGAATGGGCATTCTCATTTTTATGTTTGGTTTGTTCATTCATTCTGTCGGGATTAGAATCACCATTCTACTTTAGGTATTTGGTTTACATGAATTACATTATGAATGGAATGTGAAATGATTTTTTTCGTTTCTTATATACTACTAACTTATAAAAATGAATGAAAAAATAAATTAAATAGAAGTAAAAGAACATCTTCACTAGAAAAATATTTTTTTTATATTTTAATGCATTTAAAATTCAAATAAACACTTTCATACATGATTTTTTTTTAAAAAAAAGCCTTGATGAACAATAATAAGGACTAATAATGAACAATAAGTTGTTTCAATAAGCCGTTTACCAATAATGAACAATAAGTTGTTTACCAATAAGCTATTTAAATAAGCCGTTTACCAATAAGCTGTTCAAATAATAAGTTGTTTAAATAATAAGTTGTTTACCAATAATAAGACTAATAAGCTGTTTAAATAAGTTGTTACTAATAAGTTGTTTACCAATAATAAGTTTTTTGTCAATAAGCTGTTTAAATAATAAGTTGTTTACTATTAATAAATTATTTACCAATAATAAGTTGTTTAAATAATAAGTTGTTTACCAATAAGCTGTTTAAATAATAAGTTGTTTACCAATAAGTTATTTAAATAATAAGTTATTTACCAATAAGTTGTTTGCCAATAATAAGCTGTTTACTAATAATAAGTTATTTACCAATAAGCTATTTAAATAATAAGTTGTTTACTATTAATAAGTTGTTTACCAACAATAAGCTGTTTAAATAATAAGTTATTTACCAATAAGTTGTTTACCACTAAGCTGTTTAAATAATAAGTTGTTTACCACTAAGCTGTTTAAATAATAAGTTGTTTACCAATAAGCTGTTTAAATAATAAGCAGTTTACCAATAATAAGTTGTTTAAATAATAAATTGTTTGCCAATAAGCTATTTAAATAAGTTATTTACCAATAATAAGCTGTTTGAATAATAAGTTGTTTATCAATAATAAGCTGTTTGAATAATAAGTTGTTTACCAATAATAAGCTGTTTAAATAAGTTGTTTACCAATAATAAGTTGTTTGAATAATAAGTTGTTTACTGATAATAAGTTGTTTACCAATAATAAGTTATTTACTAATAAGCTTATTATATTTCAGATAAACTGTTTACCAATAATAAAATGAACAAAGCGGAAGAGAATGAAATAAACCTACCTATTTAGAAAGGAATGAAAAATAATATTTCAGATAGGGATGAAATAACTAAAGAAATGGAATGCTCATTCCAACTGACTAACCAAACATGTTTTTAGTCATTCCATTCCCAGCTCATTCCATTCCATTCCCACCAACCAAACACAACATTAGTATATTAGCACTTACCATGCATATTAGTTTTTTGCTCATCTATATCTATATAAATATATAATATTAATAAGACAAAATTTAGTTTTTTTGTATTCATTTTTAGTCTTTAATTGTTAGTATAAGTCTAAAATTTAAATAAAAGTAAAATATTTTTTTAACTATATAATGTTAGGATTAATTTAACTAGAACTAAAACTCTCTTTGTGATCATACAAATTTTAATATTAACTTATTATTCTGCAATAATTTTTATTTTTTATAAGAGTCTTTTAGTTATTTAGTCATGTAATAAATTTTAACTTAAAAATTATATTTAGGATTTTAGTTTAAATTTCTACTCAACTTTAATATCTAAATGACTATATATTAATAATATTATGAGTACATAATAATTAATATCAAAAATTACATTAATATATTAGAAATATATTAATAATTACTTTAGTTATTAATTCTATTACATATAGGAGACCTTTAGTTAATTAATATAACCAAATAATTCTAACTTATATATTAGTCATTAAAATTTAGTTAGCTAGCGTTTAAAACTAAAATCATAATGACAACTCATTATTTACAACAATTATATTCCTAAAAAATATAAAAAAAAATATTATGAGTAAATAATAATTAATATAAAAAATTGTAATATATATTACAAGATATATTAACGATTAAAATTTTGTAAACCACTTTATTTCATATATACAGGAGACCTTGAGTTATTTAATTTTTTTAAAAAAAATCCCGACTTGTATATTACTAACTAAAATTTAATTGCCTTTTAAAACTAAAATTATGATCGTAACTTATTATTTTACAACAATTTTATTTTTTTTAAAATTTATTTAATTAGTTAATAATTATACAATAGAGTATGACTTATAAGTACTACGTTTAGGTTTTTAGGTTTGCACTCGAACTCTAATTAAAAATGTATATATAAATACGAAGGATTCATTATAAAAACTAAATATTAAAATTTTGAATTATATAAAAACTAAATATTAAAGTAAAAATAACAACAAAAATCACATTAGTAACACTCAATTGTGAGTATTCGATCATTGTATGTAATTTATAGTCATTCGTTTTTTAAGCAAAATTTGTAGTCATTCTAATAATAGTAGGAGTTAATTTAAAATTCAAAAAATATATTTTATAACCACTATATAAAATAAATTAAAAATTAAAAATAATTTTATTTAAAAATCAACCCGTGCGACTTAAGCTAGCTTCCCTCAACATTTCAACAAGTGTTCCAGGGGTTCCCAAGGCCACAAAAATCGACCTCTCAAGTCATGAAAGTGTACATGTTTAAGCATGATTAATACTTTCTCCATTATTAAAGGTAGGTGATAGCGTAGAAATAAAATAATTCTTTTTTACGCAATTCATGTCCATCTTTTAAAACTTTAGAAAGCTAAATTTCCTCCAAATTCCTTTAAACTCCATGATTGAAATATCTTCTTAAATTTATTAATGTAATTCTTAAACACACAATAAATAAATAAATTATGAAGCACAGACAATTCTAACAAAGTAACTGGCCTATGAAACTTGAATTGGCTTGTAGGAGGAATCTTGCATTGCATTGGCTTGTAACAAAGTAATTGGCCTAAGAAAGGACCAAACAAGCAATTAGCAAGTAGAGGCTACAGATAAATATGGTGCATCTTAAAAACTCAGTCTGCCCTAAAACCGCAACGACAACAAATAGAGGAAGAAAACTTTGTGATAAAACTCCCTGGAGAATGAATTTCAATCGGGAGAGGGGGCGTTGTACAAGATCAGTGCAGTGTGAAAATATTACAACTCAAATCTCCGACAATAATTCCCATGTCTACATATCGGAGATCTCTTTGCAGTAAAATTCAGATTCCGAAAAACAATATGCAGAAGGCGACAAAATTTTGTAGTAAAAACTTTAAAACATATGAAGACGTGAGGAAGGTCGAACAACAACGGGATTGCTGGTTTAAAGGCTTGCATCCCAATACCATCATTCAATTTCATTTTCAGTTGAGATGAGGCTTTATCGATTCTACAACTACCTGTTAAGAATGCATAGAGAAAATAAATAACCTAATATATCTCTAAGTATCATATGCTTAAATCATGTAAACTCTCCCAATGAAGTATATTGCATGTAATAAAGAGCTCACTATTGCATGAACAAAGTCAGTCTTCCCGCCGCAGGGGTGCGGGGGGAAGGGGTGGGGGGGGGGGGAGAGAGTTGGGGGGAGAAGAAATAGATCATACCTATGTTTGGCATATCAATAGTATACCTATGCCAACATAAAATAGTATGCGAATTTTTTATTGAAAAGTAAAGTCAGATTATGAACTATTAACTATATAAGAAATTAATTCCCAGCAAGCAAAGACAGTCATAGAATGTGTAGTAGCATGCAGTATCATCTGATTCTAATTAATATTATGGTATAGAGCTTTGGACCAAAAATTAAAGTTGAACAAAAAAAAATCTATATAATTTAATATATTCCTGTGTCGGTTTGAGTAGGGACTTGGTGTTTGCTTTGATTTCCCAACACCTAAATTATAATATTAATGTACTTACCCTCCCATCGTAGGACAATGACGCAAATATCCGAGGCTCTCGAGAACTCCAAGCCAGGCCTGCAGTATCAGAAAAACTAGTCAGGCAAAGTTCAGCCATTAGCTGAACAAAAAACAAGAATCTTTGTCACATGCACACCATAAACACTGTCTTCGTAGTCACTGTATGAATTGAGCAATGGATCAATCGGCCTAGTAGGTGACTCCACCAAGCTGTCAAAACCATAAAACAATCTTCACCATAGGAATTTGAAAGATGAAAAATTATATGCTAGAAATTTGATATATGAAAAAGGGAAGACCTTTCAGATAAGTTTTCACCGCTAGGAGGAGAAGCAAACCATAAGTTGACAGCAGAGTCTGTTCCAGCACTCTGAAAAGCTGTATCTATCAGCAAAATATAATTGCTAAAGATAACACATAAGTTCATTACAACAGTAAAATCAGAGACCCAGAGGAGTACATAGCCAGGGAATAAAAGATGCAATGCAGTAAACAATTTTATTTTAATAAAAACAAAGGGAGCAAGGAACTTTGACTCAGATCTATAGATCATGTAAGCCAAGATAAAAGACCATGCTTCCAAAATTTTATCTAGTGTCTACAGTTATGTAGTTAAAGAAACAGATTGCTGAGAGAGAGAGAGAGAGAGAGAGACCGCAATCAGCCCTTCATACTCAGGATTACATCTAACAGCCCATGTCCTGGCAACAATATTAAGAAAAAAGTACAAAGATCAACATTGAGCAGACAATATAAGAATTACATTTATATGCCGAAGTGATGCTTTAGTATTTGATTATTACTCCGTCCCAAAAATATGTTTGCTTTCTATGTAAATTTCATTGAAAATGGTACTCATTCTTCCAGATAGTGGGAGTACAAATTTTAATAAAAGCAGCCTTGCAGCATTAGTCTACAACGCATACCAGTGTGCATGTCCAGGGAGCTCTAGAACAGGAACCTTCGGCTTTCTAAGATCCCATATATGTATTCCAGACTCATCTTCTGCTGTTACCTGTAATTCACAACAATATGTTCACTTACCTGAAGAAAAATTTAGAGAAGAAAAGGAAGAAGAAAAAATTGTGGTAACCAAGAAGATATAAAATCCTAATGAATGAGATATGTTCCTTCTGCTCTCCACAGCTCCACTTAGAGTTGGCAAACACAATTTATGAAAGTAGTAAGTCGGGTCCTCGATGCCAGTCGTCCCAAGTAGTCAAATGTGCTTCACATGGCAATTAATTGAATCCAATTATTTTCTTCTTTATTAAGACCACGTATTATATAGCTGACCTCCCTGATGTTCTCACCGTTTGCTTAACTTTATAGATATTCTATTTCGTATAGAGGAACTAGAATATAACCAACTGCCCACAAATGCGCGTGTGGGTGTAAATTAAAGATAGGTGCCACCACATACTTGTATACGTAAAATTAAAATGTAATAAATAGGAGAGTATGTATGGATGTGAACAAATGGCTGCCAACACATTAGAATAGGGAAGTGCCCTGACAGAAGTGATGAAGCAGGGAACTCATTTTTTTATGCAATACATTATTTATTAAAAAAAATTGAGAATCTTCAGTGCACCTTGCTGATCCCGTAAACATATAAACTCCAGATGATGCTATTAAATAGGTACTCAAGCATGTATGTTTTATTTTTGAATGATAATCATAAATTATTCGAGTCATATATTTTGCCGATGCCAGATTCCAAGATTGACAAGTTTGCATCTTTTTCCAAATATGGGGTGAAGGAACACACTATAGCTGGAAAATCCACCAAGGTTAAATGGATTCCATACAAATTTCCATGGCAGTAGAAAGCACATAAAAATATAATTTACTGAGGAACCAATCAATAATATGAAATCGCATCAAGTCAGTGCCATCACAAAAAATTACAACAAAAACTAAAAAAGTAAAGGGAAACACTATTTCCACATGTGTTTTTGATATTTCCACATGGTTTTCTCACATGAAGGTAAATGGTCATCCAGTTTTATGCTCATGTGATTGAGGACCATGTGGAAATATATGTTCCCAAAAGTAAATGGTCATCCAGTTTTATGCTACAAACATTATGAAACTACCTAATAATGGTCCACCCATTCTACATCCAAGCTTGTTATTAAGGTGTTTAGTATTACGAGAACCCATCCCATTGTGATCGGTAAGAAGAAAACACCCATCAAAGTCGTCTATTAATGCAAAAACTCCACAGTAATGGAATATTCTCAAAACCAAACAAGAGTGTACGCTTGAAAACACAATGCTAGGTACATTTTTTTTTTCCTGGTAAGTAAATGGAAGGCAAACACTCACAAGCATGTACTTATTTTTGCTGTCGTAATCTAGATTACGGAAATGGCCATGCTCAATAGAATTTGTTTTCCTGTAAGCCAAAGAAACTTGAAAATATTAGAAATTAAGTCTTACCTATTAAAATAATATCCCTTTAAGGCAAACCATTGACAGTCAACAACTCCAATCATTCAATCACATCCTGGAGTCACGTTACTTAAAAAGCTTGTATAAGACAGGATAATACATATTACTATGCTTAAATGAAATGCTGACAAGCACGAGAATCTTCTAACTCAAGTACAAAGAGTCAGAAAACTTGCAAGTTACAATAGATTCAAATATCTCTTGAATTAATTAACCTAATTCAAACAAGGTGAAATTATACCAACACAAGAACAAAGCCTGGAGCAGCAAAGGGCTATTAGACAATAGAAATTCACCGTTGATTAAAGTCCCATGTTTATCTCAATTTGGTCTCTATCATTTAGTTGTAATTATATAATCCTATCCCTATCCTAGCATTACCTCTGTTGAAGGTAGTAATCAAAACATATTTGTAATTTAGTTAGGGTAAAGGATATATTTTTTCTATTTCAACTAGGAAAAAGTTGGCATGAATTCAAGTACTTGAATATAGTATACCAACTTTTGTTTGATATTATTTAGAGAGAGGAGAAAATGGATCAGGATTCAAGGATAACTACGTTGCTGGTTGCCAATAACGTCATCCTTTAAGGAGAAATAAAAAAAAAATGTGAAGGTAAAGGTAAGGCTTAACCACCGTTGGCCTGATGCAATAATGTTATCACTCCCACGAGAAACTGTTGCTTAATTCACTTAGTCATATACCTACAAACTAATGAGAACCACACAAAGGATGATCATGCATAAGCTTGCACAAATATTTGGCTTCGGCACAACTAACTCTTTAAGCAAACAATAATGAGGTGGGCAATGTCACCTGAATTTAGCAGTATTAGACAATATATTATATATGCACCTCAAACTTTTTCCACATTTAGTTGGTTAATTTATTATTTGCTAGCCAGCTTGGACATGCTTGCTAGGATGTCTGTAGACTGTAGTGCTATTTGTGATGTTTCCTTCAATAGTTTATTTGTCACATAATTTACACATCAACAGAAACTATCTTTTTGATTTTTTTAAAAAAATTATATAAGTCAGCAGAAACTATCATGATATATCTATTTCATCTTGCTCAGGGACCTGAACTCATGCTATTCTTTTAAGCTCATCTAAGATAATGCAAACTTTTGTTCATCAGAGTTGTAAGATCTATAGTTGGCAAGTGTATTTTTTTTCCTTTATAGATAATTTTGGACCCGAGCATGGGGATTGGAACCACAGCCTTGAGGTTATTACTTGTTCCTCTATAGTGGGCAAGTGTATGAAGTGAGAAAGAACTTACTTCATTGTTCGCAGATCCCAAAACTGAATTGATGATTCACATGTTGATGCAACAACATTCACGTCATGTGGATCCCATGCTCCACCAGATAAGTAATGAAGCATGCCAGATGACTCTTGTGACTGTACCTAGATTTAGTAGCAAGACCTGAATAAGGGTAAGCACAAGCATTCATCTAACATGACTATTACTTGGATATTAAGGATCTTTGTTTTAAATAACTTGTAACCATATGGGTTATGGAATAATGAATTGTTGACCATGCTAAGGCAGATTTAAAAGTGGATCAAATAATAATAGACCAAACAACATCCAAGCTTTGAGATAGAGGAACACAAAGTTATACGATTAAAAGCAAAAATTGACAAGCTGGTGTACAATTGTACAAACTTGAAACATAAGCACTAGCTCAACTAAATACCTTTCTACATTGCCCCGAGAAAAACAAGTACGAGTACGCAGATAGCAAGAGCTAGGAGAACAATAAAAATTGCTTGAAAAAAGTTTACCTACACAAGCAACATCACGTATGTAAATTTTTTATTCTATAAGAAACTACCCAAAAGTACCATTCAGCCAACACCGTTACTAGCTGAGAGCTTTTCTTTTTCTTAAAAAGTATACTAGCTCTATTCTCCCATACAAGTTCCCATTCCTTAATTTTCAAGGAGGGCCTACAAATTTCAAATTGGGAACTTGTAAAAATATACAACCAGAGGAGATTGTGTAAACTTTACTGTTTATAGAACTATGTATCAAGGTTTTAGATAACATTACTGGACCGTCAATTTGTATCAACATCTTATACTTCAGGGGTATTAGATGAACACGAGTGTTTCCCTATTACCCTAGGATAAGACGGATAATTAGATAATCTGAAACTCTTTTCAGCTGAATAGATATACAAGATGACAAAGACAACTTAAAATCAGGGGTATTAGATGAACACGAATGTTTCCCTATTATCCTAGGATAAGACGGATGATTAGATAATCTGAAACTCTTTTCAGCTGAATAGCTATACAAGATGACAAAGACAACTTAAAAAGAAAAGAAAGGCAACCAATAGGTGTAACTAGGGCAGCAGACAACAAGAAAGCAAATGTCAATTTGAAAAATAGATCATACAAGTGACAGCGTCTGTTTAATGGGGCTTATGAATGTATAAGATCAATGCATGCAACAAGAGGAAGTAACAGCTATATGTACAGTCCCAAATTATACGTCATTCCGAAAAATCTAATCCTTGAGGCTAGAGCTATTAAATTTCAAAGCGGATCCCAGTTTATAATATCTTTGGCACCCCTCCTTTGTTAGCTCTTAGCACTAATCTGTTACTTGTAAATACTTGAAATTTCCAACAACAATATCCGGTGCATACCTTGAGACCAAGAACAAATTTTGCCACTAATTAAAGTTCTCTTGTCCATTTGACAAAGAACAACAATTTGTAAAATCACACAAAATGAATTTAACTAACAAATCCTTATTAGGCTTTTTACTATGTACTTTTATGTCTTTTTTTTGTGTTTAATTTCACAATTTGTAAATCTTATAAAACTAGTTCATTCTTCACATGTAGATAGTGTAGCAAGCTAATTAACAAAAAGAAGAGATAATGTTATCAGAATTGTTATACCAACTAAAGATACAAAAACACTAATCGAAGTAACTACAAATCTCGAATTGGTATCACCTCGTCATTATTAAGCTTAACTAACAAATAAAGAAACAACAAGATCTTATGAGCTCAAGTGTACCATGAAATATGTTACAAATATATATATATATACACACACACACATATTATATATGATGCAACGCAGTGCTCTAAAAGGCTCCGCCTAGGCGCTAGGCCCCTCCCTGGCGCCACGCCTAGGCAAAAAAATCCCCTAGGCCGCCTAGGTGGGGTCTAAGCCGCTACCGCCCGCCTAAGCAGGGCCTAGGCCGCCTAGGTGGCGCCTAGGCGGGGCCTAGGCGAGGTAAGGCGGACAAAAAAGATTTTTTGTCTGATAATGACACGGAGAAAGAGGGAGATGAGGAGTGCGAGTCCGATAGGGACATTATCTTGGAGGGATATGGAAAAGAAGAGTTAGAGATATAGAGGGATACAAAGATGAGGACTATTAGTTTGTATTTTTTATTATTTGTTTGTGTTTGAACTTTGAACAATTGCATGTTTGTGTTTGAACTTTGACATTGACAATATGGATATGTGTTTGAACTTTATGAAAATGCCTTTATTGTCTTTGTTATAGATTGTTTTGCTTTATATTATTGTTTTGTTTAGATAAATGTAAGATAAAATATTAAAATTAGCTTAAAATCAAAAACCCGCCTAGGCCCCCTAGGCGCTAGGCCCCCCCTGGCCGCCCGTCTCCCGCCTAGCGCCTTTTAGAACCTTGATGCGACGTATGATTGCTCCAGTCCTGTAGTTGCCAATACCTGAGCAGTCTTCCTCGAAGAATCCAAGCTCCAAAAATAGAGATTCTGCTCGTCTATACTGATCAACTTGTCATGCTTTCCAGACGGCCACCAAAGTATGCTGTCAAATAGGTACAGGGCAAAAAGTTCTTTAAATCTCTTCTAATAGTTTTAAAATGACTAAATTAAAAGAAGTTAATTCTGAATCACAAAGTATCTGTAACATGACTCCAAGGAACAAATATTGCAATTTAAGAGTGGACTCCTGAAGCCATTACCACAAGAAAGGCAAGTACATCATTCAAAATGTGTAATGCAGATGATCCATGGGCCTTCTTAACTTTAACTAACAGTTAGAATGTTGGGATCATGGTTCTTGGAGAACTAAAAAGGATGAACGGCAAGAAGGCCATAATGGTGATAAACTATGTTCCATGCCAAGTAAGGATCGACATATTACGCCTAAAAAAGTAATAAACGATTAAAGTTCCTTGCGAATCAGACATGCCTCAATCAGCTAGAGGTCTAGCTAAATACTAACATCACATAAACAAGATAACCAAAATAAATTAACATTTTTCAGACAAAAATTAGAGGAATGAACATAAACTTCTCTTCTGTAATAGTTCTTATCACCAAAATCAGCATGGAGACAAGTTAAATTCTAATAGTATGTGTGTGTAGGCCAGCGAGACTAATCCCCACTTGTTTCTACTTTGTCCTATGGCGTAAGAGTTGTGGAGTTTGTTGTTTATGGTTCTTGGAGAGAGTTGGGTTTGTTTTTCGAGCGTAAAGGAGTTGCTTCTTACTAGCTTTTGGGATTCAGTAGGAAGAAGGATGAGAAGGTTGCTTAGGCAGTGTGATTGTTTTGCTATTTTTTGGAGTCTTTGGGTGAAAAGGAATGCATGGCTTTTCGGTAATTATTTATAGTCATCTTTGGTATTTGATAAGTTGGTATAGGGTCACTTTCCTTGCCTCAACATGGACTGACACTTTTGAAAGGGTTTCAATCTCTATTTACAAATTGGGAGGATTCCCTTTTATAAAAGACTTTGTAAATTTTCAGGTCTTCTAAAAAATTATTCTTTTATTATCAAAATTAAAATAAAATAAAGTAAAAAAATATAGTATCTTGATTCTTGACGATATTTACATTTAAAAGAGAAAAAAGGAAATCTTGAACAATCAAAATGCACTAAAAGAGAGGTAAAGAAGATTTAAAAACTTGGTGCACAGATGCAATGATAAATCTGATTCCTTTGTACAATTTATGATTATAAATAAAACCACCACTTCCTAAGAGACAACAAACATATATATGTGCGTGTGCGTGTGCGTGTGCGTGCAAAAATATTCCTTATCATGAGAAGCACATAAGTTTGTGCCCAGAAATGATCAACTTACCATTTAGCCTTCGACTTATGTGCATCAAGAGTAGCAATTCTTTCCAACTGAGGTGAATTTAATTGGCCATAGAGTTCAGGAATCTGCCAGACTGCTGCTCCATATGATTCACCTTCAATAACAAGACACAACTCCTGCATTTAGACGACTGAACATTTACTTAATTGCAGCTACCCTACACAATCTTGAGATGTGATATTCCCTCTGCCCAAATATGAAGTCCACTTTCAAAAGAACATGTAATTTACATAGAGTTGACTTTTCGAATTTAACCTTCTAGCTAATCTAAATAACGACAATAATATTTAGATAAATTATAGGTTTACTCACTTTTCATCAAGTTTAAACTTTAATCATTATATCACTTCTAAGTCTATGTGCAGAAAATAGACTCTCTTATTAAGGTTTATAAAAATGGAGAAATGGGCTCTTATGAAATAGGAAAGATATACTAATGGTATATACTTGAGCATAAACTGCAAAAAAATACCACACTGACTGCAACGACCCCGCCCAAACCAAGCCCAGATCAAGTATTGTTTCAAGAGTACCACTGGGTCATGAAGTTGGTACCCTTGGTAATAAGTCTTATGTACAAAGTCTAATGTACAAGCTAGCACATCCCACATGTTTGGGTTATCACACTGACATACACAAGTAAACAAGCTTATAATGATAATATAACGGAGAATCAATCCAAGGAGATATGTATTATCCACATTACATTTTCCAAACTAATACTATATGCTTAACATGCAAACCATTGATTACAACGCAATATACCTAGCAAGCAAAACACACAAGCACAGCATAAGAGATTATCACCTATCACTTACCGGAAGAGAAGACGGTGGAGAAAATGCGCTGATCAAAAGGACAAGAAGCGAGATCCCAGATCTCGTTCGGATGGGAAAACAGACCTTCACATATCAATTCCGTACCGCCTGAAGAAAGCCTAATCAAATGCACCTGAGAAAAATGTGTGTTCATCAGATTGAATTGAAACTTGAAAATATACTCGAATTGGATTAATTATTCATTAGAGATATAAGAAACTAAAACAAACCTCATTTTCTTCTTTGAGACTAAGAGTGCCGGTGATGAAACTGGTGTGATCTATGTCTGCTTTCACGTCTGCAATGCATCTTGCTTGTAAATATTGAAGAATTTACATATGCGATGAGATTAGGGTTTATACATTATAAATAATTTGGAGAGAGGATTTGACTGACCTGATACTTGAGACCATAACCGATGCCCGTTGATCCTCCTTGCATTATCGGAACCCAATGAATACTGTTTGATCCGTAAGGTAACTATCGGCCTATTCGGGAATGACTTATAAGTTAAAATATAAGTTGACTTATAAGTTGTTTTAAGTTGTGACTTAAAAATAAAAGCGTTTGGCTGATAATGACTTATAAGTCAGAAATTAAGTTAAAACAAGTTATGAAATTGTTCGGCTCATAATGACTTATAAGTTAAAATCAGATGTAAAAATTACTAAAGAGGACATTATAAAAAGATACATTGATTCAATATCATATCATAACAATCATCCACAATTGCACTAAAAACCCTAAACAAATTCTCTAAACATATCAACTACAATCTTATTCCAAGTTAGAGATCTTAATGCAATATTATCTCTCATTGCTTGCATAACTAAACCATTACTAACTGAAGTAGATCCACCCCAATGTACAACATTGTCATTAGCAATTTTTATCTAAACGAAAATCTTGATAACATCGTGATTCAATTCTAAAAAGTTCAGAATTGTATGTTACTACCATATTATGAGATGAGAAAGAACTTTCAGGGGAAAATAAATAGAAAATAAGAAAAAATAATGGTAAAGAATGCCAACACACAATGCACAATCCAACACAGATGACATTGATTATTCAAAAACGTTCGACTCAGATTACAATTAAAAAAAAGAAATACAATTTCATGGGAAACACATGAATGATAATGGTGTCAGAACTACCAACCAACCAAAAGGAGTACAACATTTGCAGGATAAAATATCAAAATGGCAAACATTAAAGAAGAGAAAATGACACCAAATGCACAGGCTAAAGTCTTGAACTGCTCCACCTGGGCTGCTGGGCATATATTGGAGCCGGGACACATTATTTTCAGCTTCTCTTTCCAAACAAAAGTAGAACTTTGAGTTTAGAGAAACGCCTCATCTTCTGGTGGTCATTTAAAAGGGACATGGGCAACTTCCTCTCCTTCAAAATGACATTGTAGTTACTGGAGCGCATCCCGGAAAATTTTTAAGTAGATTGTGCATACTGCTTATCATGTAATCAAGAAATATCTTCCTTGACATTGATAGTATAGAGCTATAAGCATTCTCTCTACCTAAACAATATCTTTTCACGGTCTAACTTTTTATACTAAATTATTCACTCAGTGTATTGGAATCTATCACGTCTGGCCTTGTCTTGGACAAATTTATATAATGATAATGAATCTGCGCACGACATATAATACATTTAACTGATTTTGACACTTTATTTATAAACAAATCAGATGAACTTATCAAGAAAAAGTAAATAAAACAAATCAATTAGAAAAGAAGAAAACTGCATATACCGAACCAGCGGCGATCGGGCTGAATTCGAGTTGAAGGCAACTCCTTGGATTGCAAATCATGTTTGAGAATTTTTCCTTTGGTGTCGCGCTACGGCCTCGTATTGTACATCTCGAGTAACTCACAGTTTGGGCAGAAGGAGTACAAGAAATTGGAGTTTGTTCACATATAAAACGACTACAAAAGATATTTTTTCTATAACTAGTTAACTCATTTATGTGTTATGATTTGATTACTTTGCAAACCTCGGATTAACTTTTTTGAGCAATTTAGCTGTCCACCCATTGTGCAGCTGCATCCATTAGGTAAATACATGGACCACAATACCAATACAAATTTAATGGGCTGGTGTTACTTTTCGTTGCTGTGGACCACAAACCCAGTAGAAAGAAACAGACGAACTTCAATCTCTCTGTTGCACTCACTCGCACATATTCGGGACAAAATAATTCAGAGGGTCTAAGCTTAGAGTGAAAAGTTAAAATCAGGAGATGCTTAAAGCATAACATAATACAATAACAGACCAATAGTCAAGCCATTTGCCAAATGATACCACATTGCATTAAAAAGCTAATTTTCACTTCTCAATTTCACCAGAATTTAGACATGATAATTCAAACTTTCTCTAGCATGCTAAAGATGCAAAATTTACATTTCATGATGAACCAAAAGAAATAACAAAAGTTCACAATTGCAAAATATGAGTCTAGCATTCCACAAAACAAATTTGCACAAATTAAAAAGGAAAAACATGCGGAGTGCACAAAAAAAATCACAAAATAAAAACAGAATAGAAAAATTAACAGTGAAGGAAAAACAACTGAAATACTTCATAATTGAACAGTAACAAGTAGTACCTTTGCAACTATGATCTGACCAACTTATGATAGAACAATATAACCAGAAAATTCTTTATCACATTCACTAAATATTCAATTGATTAGCATCAGGAAAAACAAACCACTAAAATTGAATCAGCCAAAAATAAAGTTCCATTCTAAACCTTAAAATTAATACTCCTATTAAAACAAAAACAATACAAGACAATGAGGCCAAAGCAAAACCAAACAGAAAATAATGAAATTCTACTTGAATAATATATCTGTGTGTTTGGAAGTCACAAATCGTACCGACAGTACTGCGATCCAGGAGGAATTGTAAGCCGAAAGAGAGACTGGCCCAATCGAGCGAGAGAGAGTGATTCAATCGAGCGAGACGAGGTTCCTTGTATTTCTTTTTTTTTTTGACATAGTTTAGTCATGCAAAAGTGTTACCTTCTAGTTTTGGTCAATTTCCGTTACTCAAACCGTTAGTCAAATATATTTTTTAGTTAAATATTTTCCCAAACTTTTATCATTTTTATTTATATATCTACTAAATATAAATATATATATTATTATTTTCATTTAACTTGATCTAATTAATTAAATTATGAACTCGTGCGATAAATAACATAAATGTCAAAAAATAATAAATATTTATTTTATCAAGAAAATAAATTCATACACTTTTGCTAATTAAATTTCTCAAATATTAAAATTTCCGTAATATACATTCAAAAATAATTTTTTCTAATTTAAAAGTTTAATACACATAAAAAATGAAAATTAACTCAAAAAAATTATATTATATTTTTTAAAAATATTAAAATTTACGTAAAACAAACTTATAAAAAATTTGTTACGGAACGAATCATTGAAACAAACTTAAAACAAAAAAAATTAAGTTTGTTTTAATAATTCGTTCCGTAACTAGTTTTTTCTAAATTTGTTTTACGTAAATTTTAATATTTTAAAAAAATATAATATAATTTTTTTGAGTTAATTTGCATTTTTTATGGGTATTAAACTTTTAAATTAGAAAAAAATATGTTTGAATGTATATTACGGAAATTTTAATATTTGAGAAATTTAATTAGCAAAAGTGTATGAATTTATTTTCTTGATAAAATAAATATTTATTATTTTTTGACATTTATATTATTTATCGCACGAGTTCATAATTTAATTAACTAGATCAAATTAAATGAAAATGATAATATACATATTTATATTTAGTAGATATATAAATGAAAATGATAAAAGTTTGGAGAAACATTTAACCAAAAGAAACATTTGACTACGGCTTGACTAACGGAAATTGACCAAAAATAGAAGGGAACACTTTTGCATAACTAATGCATCTTTGAGGAACAACTATGCCAAAAAAAAGTGTAAGGAACAGTTTAGCAAAAACATGACAAATAGGAGGGTTAGATTTGCTAATTAGTCCGTTAAAGAAGGTAATCAGATATTGGTTGGAAGGACTAAGATGTCATTTAAGAAAATAGAGGAGGGCAAAATAGACATTATATTTAGTCAAAATAGCTTATTATGAATGACTTATAAGTCATTTTTAAATAAGTTACAAATTGTTACTTATTAATTGTGACTTGTAAGTCAAAAAATAAGTTACAAACAAACACTTCAACATTAGAAACTAGCTTAAAAGTTGGTTCAACCAACTTATATGTTACTCCCGAACGCCCCGTAACTCTTCCTCAGCCAAGGTGGGGCAAAATAGCAGAGTAAGTACAAGTATTAGTAGCATAACAAAAATCCGTTCCTCGTCATTAATATGTTTGCTCACGACAATTGTGGCCTCTCGGGAGAATCGATGACTGCATCTTTGATGTAGTACTTATGTCTTAGTTGTAAAGTCGTTCGGCTTAAAATACGCCTTTCAGGGCCCTCTTTACTTTAACTTTTTTTTTCATGTTTTTTCTTTTCCATTTTTTTTGAAACAGTCCAAAAAAACTTAAATTTATTAAGTTTGAGCATTCAAAAGAAAAAAAAACAAATGGAAACATTTTTTAAAGAGTCTTGTTATGTATTACGATAAATTTACAATTGCGAAGCTTATTACTATATGAAATTGGTAAGCGAGCCTCACTTATTACAGATTTCTACAATACATATCATTTTCCTTTTCGAAATAATACAATGGAAAAAAATCCCAAGAATGAGTTAATTTAATTAACCCATGAACGACTTTATTATTTTTGCATTCAATATGGGAAACATTTATAATCTAAAATAAACTCCCGAGACTAGGAAAGATCACGACGATGATTATTGAAATACAAAACTAATGGCCAAAAGACGCAAAAGAAAGTGATGTGTGTGTGTGTGTGTATATATATATATATATATATATATATGTGTGTGTGTGTGTGTGTGTGTGTGTGTGTGTGGTTTTTTACCAACTATATTAAAACTGCTTCGCAATTAAACAAAATAAAGCCAAAATAGGGATCCTGACATAATGCAATGCAATGTTATGTTGTTGAGCAGTTTCATTTCGTATAATGAATATGAGAAGAAAAAATTACAATCCTATGCTAAAAAAAAAATCAAATAATGAAATGAGCAACTCATAGAGATCGACCTATTCATTGATTTTGTTTTTGCAAAAAGTAGCCAATTAATTTTGTAGTAGTAAAAAATAAAACAAACATAATTAGTAATTTTGTTCAGTAGGTCAGTCACAGCTTGACAACCTACTTGGGTTCCACTGCTCTTGCATGTAGGTTATATAACTTAAATCTAGAAACACTCTTATTACAACAACATGCAGTAAACATTACAACATTCAAGCCAAAGGTTTTCCAACAAGCATAAACGCCTTGTAGACGACTGATCTGACCAATTTAGGCCCACCCCAAGCACTCTCCATGTCTTTAACCACATCTTCCGACAGCGAATGCACCCCTTTTTCCTTGGCCGCAACAATTGCTGACCACGACTTCAACATCCCTGTAAATCGCTCAAACGATAGCTGTTTTGGTAGATCCAGTGGCAATGGATTCCCTTGGGAATTAACCCAAGCCTACACTCTCAAAAGGAAATGGGAGTGTGCGATAACCATCAAATATATGTTTGATGTTTGGATTCAATTAAGGAAGAGTCTGTAAGTTTGCAAAATCACAATCTAATTGTAATACGTAACGGAAAAATGGAAATTAAAATTTTTGCAACTTATCCATGAATCACCTTATGCATAACTATTAATTAATGAAGATTAACAAGAGATAATACCTTTGATGATTCAACTCTTGAACCGCTACAAGATCTACTCCTCTCTTGATTTCTTCAAGCTCTTCCAATCTACAATCCTTTGTTGATTTCTTCAAGCTCCTCCAATCTTTGTTCCTTGGATTAAACACTAACTACAAAGTGTATGTAGCACTCTAGAGGTAATCCACCAAGAACAATTATACAAGAAACAATATTTTGATTTCCTAGAAATCTTGGATGGCTAATCCCATTAATTTTATTCCTAACTCTTAAAAATAATAAGAACACTATTTCTCTCTTAACTCTTAAGATGGAGGCTAATGAATATGCTAGGTTAATTAGGAAACCCTAATCTTATTAGGATACTTACAAAAATAATACTTACACAAAATGTAAGTATACATTTTCTCCTAACCCACATGTTATTCATTTAAGCAATTAACATGTGTTACTTGCTTAATCAACATTAAGCAAGTATACTACCATTTTATTTAATTTGCATTTTCATTTAATTTAATTCTCAATCTAATTAAGAATTAAATAATAATAATAATAATAATAAGATTTCTCTCATTAATTTATAATTCAATATTTCTCCAAATATATCATTATAAATATTAAGCATTTCAATTTATTCAAATAATAAATTAAATACTTAATTTATTATTATTTAGCCAATTGTTTCCAATACAAAATTATTCTTTTGCGGTGTGACCCTTTAGGTTCAATATTATGTTGGTCGTAGAATAAATAAATTAGAACTATTCTAATATTATTTATAATGAATTAAACTCCTTTAATTCATATATAAATAAATAATATTTATTCTACATCATGAGGGACACCTTACGATAATGTATCATGACTATCCGTATAATATGAAATCAACGTTTAATCACATAGAACCTATTCAGCAGTAGTTACCGTACAATTCAATCCTTCTACCATACAATGTCCCGATTAAATATAAGACATGGAATTACTGACAAGTCTTATTTTATTTAATCATATGCATTTCGATTTAAAAATGCACAACTCCGATTAATGTAAATTAGAAACTCCTTTCTAATTTTCATTTAACCCTGGCCAGGGATTTTTTGAGCTGTCATTTATCAAATCGCATAGGACATTCTCTCCCTTTATCAGAAGTGGTAGATCCTTTGTCGATCATTCACCTACCTCCGTGTATACTTTATTATACCCGTACATACCCTATGACATACCCTAAGGTATTAAGGAATATGACAAAGTATAACTTAACATACACAAGGTACTATGATGATCTCAAGTCCAAGGATCACTTGTACAACTATCACTTAAGAACTTCCCTATTGACAGGTGAATAAAACTCCATTAGGGTTCTTTAAGCGAGTCACGTTCAGTGAACTTATTCTCTAATAAGCACCTACATACTTGCTTTAGTGTCTTCACACAAATGATTATGAGATCAATCATTATCTTCTAAAGATCAAGCATAGTATGTACTAATCTATCCGGATCAGTAATCCCAATATTAGTGATCCAACGATTAGGAACATTTTAGTTTTGAGCTTTCTTGAATTTAGATCTCACTAGCATGATCTCATCATGATTCTAAAAGCATTGCTCGAAAACTATGGGTTCATCACATTTATTAATTCAACCAATTAACATGGATAAAATATGCCTTTTATTCTATTATTAATATTTGAAAAAGATTACAAAGTAAATGCTTATTACATCAAATATAATTGGCTTGAGGGCATATTACTTTCAATCTCCCACTTGCACTAAAGCCAATCACCTTGGTATCTAATACCCATTTTATCGAAATGGCGATTGAATTGATCTTGCGATAATGCTTTAGTAAATGGATCTGCAATGTTGTTCTGGGAGTCCACTCTTTTTAAGGTGACATCTCCTCTTTCAATTATTTCTCTAATTAAATGAAATCGCCGCAACACGTGTTTGGATCTCTGATGAGACCTGGGTTCCTTAGCCTGTGCAACAGCTCTAGTGTTGTCACAATGAACCGGAACGGGTCCAGTAATGCTAGGAACTACCCCGAGTTCAGAAATGAACTTCTTCATCCAAACAGCTTCCTTTGCAGCTTCACTTGCAGCTATATACTCTGCCTCTGTCACTGAGTCAGCAACTGTTTGCTGTTTGGAACTCTTCCAACTCACTGCTCCATCGTTCAAGGTAAATACATACCCTGACATGGATTTACTGTCATCTTGGTCAGTTTGAAAACTTGAGTCTGTAAAGCCCTCTAGTTTCAAATCAGACCCACCATATACTAGAAACACATCTTTAGTTCTTCTCAAGTACTTTAAGATGTTTTTCACAGCTTTCCAGTGTTCTTCTCCAGGATTAGACTGATATCTACTTGTTACACTAAGTGCATAAGCAACATCTGGTCTGGTACATATCATTCCATACATTATGGATCCTATTGCCGAAGCATAAGGTATTTGATTCATGCGTTCTCTCTCTTCAGGAGTCTTTGGGGACAATTTTTTAGAGAGATTTACTCCATGACTCATCGGTATGAGTCCTCTCTTGGAGTCTTGCATGCTAAACCTCTTTAGCATCGAATCAATATATGCACCTTGGGTCAAGCCGAGCATCCTCTTTGATCTATCTCTATAGATCTTTATCCCCAATATGTAGGATGCTTCTCCCAAGTCCTTCATGGAGAAGTGTTTAGATAACCAAATTTTAACTGATTGTAGCATCGGTATGTCATTCCCTATAAGTAATATATCATCAACATATAATACCAGGAATGTCACAGCACTCCCACTAACTTTCTTGTACACACATGGTTCATCCTCATTTTTGATAAAATCAAACTCTTTGATTGTCTCATCAAAACGGATGTTCCAACTTCGAGAAGCTTGCTTCAATCCATAAATGGATCTTTGTAACTTACACACTTGATTTGTTCCAACCTTTGAAACAAAACCCTCTGGCTGTATCATATATACATCCTCATCTAGTTTCCCATTGAGGAAGGCCGTTTTCACGTCCATTTGCCAGATTTCGTAGTCATAGTAAGCTGCAATCGCAAGTAAAATCCGGATGGACTTGAGCATGGCTACTGGTGAGAAGGTTTCATCATAGTCAACTCCTTGTCTTTGTTTGAAACCTTTTACAACCAGTCTAGCCTTATAGGTCTCCACCTTGCCATCTGCTCCAGTCTTTTTCTTAAAGACCCATTTACACCCTATAGGCACAATGCCTTCAGGTGGAGTAACCAAAGTCCATACTTGGTTTTCATACATGGAGTCCATTTCGGATTTCATGGCTATTTGCCATTTCTCAGAGTGTTTACTACTCATAGCCTCATCGTATGTTACTGGATCATCATCAGTTATGATGCGTACCTCATCATCATCTTCTATGATGAGTGTATACCTTTAAGGTATTTTCGGCACTCTTCCAGATTTACGACTCGGTTGTGGTACAGAAGTTATATCTACTTGAACATGTTCATCCACTTGATCTGTAGTGATTTGTGGTTCTTGAATTTCTTCAAGATCTATTTTCCTCCCACTAGCCCTTTCAAGGATAAACTCCTTTTCCAAGAAGGTAGCGTGTTTGGCAACAAACACCTTTTGCTCGGTAGGATTATAGAAATAATATCCTAAACTTTCTTTAGGATACCCCACAAATTTGCACTTGTCAGATCTAGCCTCAAGTTTGTCACTTTGTAACTTCTTTACATAAGCGTTACAACCCCAAATCTTAACATGCTTAAGACTGGGTTTCCTCCCTGTCCACATCTCATATGGAGTCTTAGGGACGGATTTTGAGGGAATCTTGTTAAGTAGATATGCAGTCGTTTCTAGGGCATGACCCCAGAATGATATTGGAAGGTCAGTGAAACTCATCATGGACCGCACCATGTCTAACAAGGTACGATTCCTCCTTTCAGATACACCATTTAATTGTGGCGTACCAGGAGGCGTCCATTGAGAGAGAATACCATTTTCTTTGAGATGATTAAGAAACTCATTGCTCAAGTATTCTCCTCCTCGATCTGATCGAAGAATCTTAACACTTTTGCCAGTTTGTTTCTCTACTTCACTTCTGAATTCTTTGAACTTTTCAAATGATTCGGATTTATATTTCATTAAATACACATATCCAAATCTTGAATGATCATCAGTGAATGTAATGAAATACGAATACCCTCCTCTAGCATCTGTTGTCATAGGTCCACATACATCTGTGTGTACCAACTCTAACAACCCTGCAACTCTCTCTCCATGTCCACTAAATGGAGATTTAGTCATTTTACCCATGAGACATGATTCACAAGTTAGATATGATTCAAAATCGAATGGTTCTAAAAGACCATCAATATGCAACTTGTTTAATCTTGTTTCATTGATGTGACCAAGTCTACAGTGCCAAATGAAAGTATGATTTACTTCATCTCTTTTTCTTTTACAAGTTTGTTCAATTTGAAAAATATTTTCATGTAAGTCAAGTAAGTAAAGTCCATCAATTAATCTACCAGTTCCAAACAAAACATTATTATTATAAATAGAACAACCATTGTTCTTAAATATAACATCGAATCCTTCTTTATCCAACATAGAAATAGATATAATGTTTCTAATGAGAACATGTACATAATAACAATTTATTAAATTGATAGACTTTCCCGTAGGCAATGCTAAACAATAAGTCCCCACAGCTAATGCCGCAACCTTTGCTCCATTTCCCACTCGTAGAGTTACTTCTCCCTTGTTTAGCCTTCTACTTCTGCTTATTCCCTGCAATGAATTGCATATGTGAGAACCACAGCCGGTATCTAATACCCAAGTAGAATTTTGACTTACAGAAAGATTTATTTCAATCATGAATAAACCTGTATCCGTAGCTGAAGCTTCAACAAGCTTTTTCTTCTTTGCCTCTACAAGGTAATCCTTGCAGTTTCTCTTCCAATGTCCAGGCTTATTGCAGTGGAAGCAAACTCCTTTGCTATCCGCATTTGTTTTATTCTTATTACCTTTATCAACTATCTTTCCTTTTGCCTTCTTAGAATTTTTCTTCTTAGCAGAAGCTCCTTTGGGCCACTTCCTTTTCTTGGAAGCGTCACCTATCAGTAAGACTTGGTCTTTCTTGGATGGAAAGTGACTCTCTGCAGTTTTCAACATGTTAAGCAATTCAGGCAAGCTGACATCAAGCTTGTTCATGTGAAAATTCACAACAAATTGTGAGTAGGAGTCCGGGAGTGACTGCAAGATCAAATCTTGGCTCAACTCTCCATCCATTACAAAACCCAGTTGTCCCAATTGTTCAATCAAATTGATCATTTTGAGGACATGTGCCTGTACTGTAGGGCCATCGGTCATTCTAGATCGGAAGAGCTCCTTAGATATCTCATATCTTGCAGATCTACTTTGTTCACCATACAACTCTTGCAGGTGAAGCAATATAGCAGGTGCATCCATTTTCTCATGTTGACGTTGTAACTCGTTACTCATGGATGCGAGCATGATGCATTGAGCTACCATAGCATCATCTTGCCACTTTTTAAAAGTAGCAATCTCTTCCTCAGAGGCAGTTTCTGCAACAGTTGCAGGAACAGGCGAATTAAGGACATAAGATAATTTTTCAGCGGTGAGAACAATTCTCAAATTCCTTAACCAATCCGTGTAGTTTGGTCCGGTTAGTTTATTAGCATCCAATATGCTCCGCAGTGATAGTGAATGGGCCATTTGTAAAAATCTGTAAATGAATTTTTATTTAAACAACATTAGCATATATTCATTTTATTAATCACCAATTTAATATAGGACTTTATTAAAAGGGTGTCTCCCACTATTTTGTACAAACTATATGACCCTCCATATATAGTTCGACAAATTTTCAAAAATCTGTTTAGTGAGTAAGGATCCTATTGACATAAATATGCAGCCTTGTGTGTGCACAACAAACCATATATTTATTCAAAGGGTAGACAACTCTTGTCAATTACATCAACTATGTAACTCCTTGTATTTTGCCTCTTAGATTATAATAGTCAAGTGTGTGCACATCCGAACTAAAATAATCCAAGTTAAGTTTCACCTAGCATTTCCATATAAGCGAATAGAAAAATATAGTCCTTGTGTGTGCACAACAAAACTAGTATTGTTCAATTCCTTATAAAACATTTTTAATGTAATAAAGCCAACATCTTAAAAATTTAATATGAGTCTTGTGTGTGCACAACAAACTAATATTAAATAATTAATACTCTATTGCTTTATCATGCTAGAAGGCTACGTTTGATATTTTTGAAATACCTTTAAACGTATTCAACTTAATATTTTGAAATGAGGGTTTTGTTATTAATGGTCTCATCTTGTTTAGCGCGCATGCAAGTATATATATATATATATATATATATATAAATACGCGTCATATTAAATATTCATCAACATGAATAGTAATATATTTAATATATATATTATAAGCATGCATTCATAGAATACTATATTCTATATGGGATGATTATGGACTTAATCTAATTTGATTCACTCGAGCCACTGAGTAAATCAATAGGTCAAACCTAGGGTGCAATAATAAATTTGAATATAACTATTACATTCAACCCAGGCTTCATTACAAATGGGTCTTCAATGCTCCTGCTCTTCGGTTCCAATTTCTCTAGTAACTCTATTAAATCCTATTACATTCATTTTATCAAAATAGAAACCTTGATCAACAGTCAAGGGGAAGTACATAGGAGAGAGATAGAAATTATATTTAGAAATTTAGATAGGTGAGGTACGCAGACCCCATTATGAATAAAACCATTCATTCAAGCATCCATTCAAATTAAATCCAATCACATTGGTCAATCGTCCTTAATCATCCCCTATATATATATCAACATATATAAATACCATTCATCTCATGAATAATAAACCATTCAATATATATTGATATCATTTAATGGGCAATTGACTAGTAGAAATCCAAAATCCAATTAAAATAAACTCTTTTATTTTAATCCATTCCAAATTAATATAAACTCCTTTATAAAATTTAGAATCCTTGTTCAAAATTGAAATCCAATATTAATTAAAATAAACTCCTTTATTTTAAACCAATTTCAAGTCCAAAATAAACATATTTATTTTTAACATTGAAAATGTAAAATTGGAAAATCAATTTTTTTTTAAATGAACAGTGCCCGGGCTGCCCGGTGAACAGTGACGCCGGTGAACAGTGTCCGGCGTGAACAGTTCCGGCGGTGAACAGTTCCGGCAATGAACAATGTCCTTTTTTTTTTTTTTTTTTTTTGATTTTGATGTTTTTCCAAAAAACATAATTTCATACTAACAATTATACCCAAAAAATTGTTCTAAACACATATCAACATATATATGATTGATACAATTAATAGTACGCATAAGGATGGCTCTTGATACCACTGTAAGTTTGCAAAATCACAATCTAATTGTAATACGCAACGGAAAAATGGAAATTAAAATTTTTGCAACTTATCCATGAATTAACTTATGCATAACTATTAATTGATGAAGATTAACAAGAGATAATACCTTTGATGATTCAACTCTTGAACCGCTACAAGATCTACTCCTCTCTTGATTTCTTCAAGCTCTTCCAATCTACAATCCTTTGTTGATTTCTTCAAGCTCCTCCAATCTTTGTTCCTTGGATTAAACACTAGCTACAAAGTGTATGTAGCACTCTAGAGGTAATCCACCAAGAACAATTATACAAGAAACAATATTTTGATTTCCTAGAAATCTTGGATGGCTAATCCCATTAATTTTATTCCTAACTCTTAAAAATAATAAGAACACTATTTCTCTCTTAACTCTTAAGATGGAGGCTAATGAATATGCTAGGTTAATTAGGAAACCCTAATCTTATTAGGATACTTACAAAAATAATACTTACATAAAATGTAAGTATACATTTTCTCCTAACCCACATGTTATTCATTTAAGCAATTAACATGTGTTACTTGCTTAATCAACATTAAGCAAGTATACTACCATTTTATTTAATTTGCATTTTCATTTAATTTAATTCTCAATCTAATTAAGAATTAAATAATAATAATAATAAGATTTCTCTCATTAATTTATAATTCAATATTTCTCCAAATATATCATTATAAATATTAAACATTTCAATTTATTCAAATAATAAATTAAATACTTAATTTATTATTATTTAGCCAATTGTTTCCAATACAAAATTATTCTTTTGCGGTGTGACCCTTTAGGTTCAATATTATGCCGGTCGTAGAATAAATAAATTAGAACTATTCTAATATTATTTATAATGAATTAAACTCCTTTAATTCATATATAAATAAATAATATTTATTCTACATCATGAGGGACACCTTACGATAATGTATCATGACTATCCGTATAATATGAAATCAACGTTTAATCACATAGAACCTATTCAGCAGTAGTTACCGTACAATTCAATCCTTCTACCATACAATGTCCCGATTAAATATAAGACATGGAATTACTGACAAGTCTTATTTTATTTAATCATATGCATTTCGATTTAAAAATGCACAACTCCGATTAATGTAAATTAGAAACTCCTTTCTAATTTTCATTTAACCCTGGCCAGGGATTTTTTGAGCTGTCATTTATCAAATCGCATAGGACATTCTCTCCCTTTATCAGAAGTGGTAGATCCTTTGTCGATCATTCACCTACCTCCGTGTATACTTTATTATACCCGTACATACCCTATGACATACCCTAAGGTATTAAGGAATATGACAAAGTATAACTTAACATACACAAGGTACTATGATGATCTCAAGTCCAAGGATCACTTGTACAACTATCACTTAAGAACTTCCCTATTGACAGGTGAATAAAACTCCATTAGGGTTCTTTAAGCGAGTCACGTTCAGTGAACTTATTCTCTAATAAGCACCTACATACTTGCTTTAGTGTCTTCACACAAATGATTATGAGATCAATCATTATCTTCTAAAGATCAAGCATAGTATGTACTAATCTATCCGGATCAGTAATCCCAATATTAGTGATCCAACGATTAGGAACATTTTAGTTTTGAGCTTTCTTGAATTTAGATCTCACTAGCATGATCTCATCATGATTCTAAAAGCATTGCTCGAAAACTATGGGTTCATCACATTTATTAATTCAACCAATTAACATGGATAAAATATGCCTTTTATTCTATTATTAATATTTAAAAAAGATTACAAAGTAAATGCTTATTACATCAAATATAATTGGCTTGAGGGCATATTACTTTCAGAGTGGTGTCATGAAAGCGCTTCATTACGGGATCAAATGTAGGGCTAACTACAATGTCATTGTATCCCCATACAACTAGTATACCTCCTAGTTTTTGTAGAACGCGAGTAATACTGGAGTAGAAACTCGGGAGATCAAACCAATGCACAGCTTGAGCCACAGTCACCAAATCCACACAACCCTCACCCCCCGATCAAAGCGACGATTTCATCTTTAGACAATGATAATGGAGTCTGGTTGTATTGAACTCGAGGATGTTGCACTGCACGTTTCAACTGATTCTCACTCACATCAAATCCAATAACCTTTTCATAATACTCGGCAACCTGATATAACATAAAAATATAAAGTGAAGTAGTTCGAACTAGATACATTGTTAACGCCAAGATTTGATCACACGCTTCAATCACCAAGAACGCGCTAATCCTGCACAATAACGAAACCACACTCAGAATTTCGGGCGGTGTTGCCGCCGGGGGATAGCTCAGGCGTGAGAATTAGTACAGGCTGTCTCAAGCTTTTAATAATAATGGAGGTTTTGAGCTCAGTGTTAGAATTTGCATTACCCTTTAAATGGAGAGGGAAGCCTTGTATTTATACTTCCTTGCTCACTCATCACACCTGGACCCCACTTGACAGTATAAAGTATATGTCATTATCAATCAAATCATAACAACCAATCCAGTTATGTTATAAGTCAATCCAGTTAGGCAGTTACATTCCTTAACTGGATCCTCCATGTGGAGTCGGGTCTCCCGAATCTAGGACCCAACATTGCCCCCTACTCTTTAATTATAAAAAAAAATTATAATAAAAGAGTATAAAGAATAAATTTAATCTACTCAAATAATGAGCCAAACAACCCCTTAAATACGTAACCGCCTCCAACTATTACTGCCACGTGCCATTAAAGGGCCCACCATATTTAATGAAGTGGCGCCGTCTAGGGGAGTCGTGCCGGATTCAAAGGGTCACTTTTAATAAAGTTAAATCAACCCCAAAAATTGGCCGCCACTTTTATCTCTAATTTTCAAATTCTTTAAGCTTCTCTGCCATCTCCACCTTCTCACCGGTTAATCGACTCCTCCAACTTTCTTTCCTACCCAACAATGGCAACCACAGATGCTTCAAGCTCATCCAATCCATCCAAAACCACCGCTTCCGCAGCTACCGCTAACGAGCTTCCGGCTCCCATCATAGCTATGTCAACAGAAGCCACTACAGTCACTACTACCGCCGCCACCACAGTCATTACCACCGCCGCAGGAACCAGTTCCACCTCCCTCGGCCTTAGCACCTCATCCCAAGATCCTATTACCAGCTCTGATTTCCCCAGCAACCCTTTCTCTTCACCATCACCTCGAACCGAAGCCGAACTTGAAAATATGAAGATGCTAGAGGAATATTCCGCAGATAAGTCTTTTATTCATATAAACACCAAGTCTTCCATCCAAACCAAAGACCTTGCGATCATCCGAGAACTGTACCAGATTCCCATATCCTACCAGATACGCACAGCCAACCTAGATGAGAGAATGTACCGCCGCCCCAATGGCTGGACCGCTGTATCTACCCAAGCCCTAAAATATGGGCTTCGATTCCCCCTTAATCCCTTCATGCTCACTTTCCTTAGTGTCGTCGGGGTCGGGCTAGCCCAGCTCGTTCCCAACTCCTTCATCCATCTGGTCTGTTTTATAGCCTTCTGCCACGATTGTAAAGTCGAACCGACCCTAGACTTCTTCTTCGCCCTATTCACCGTGATCCGATCTCGAGAATTGGGATTTCGACAGATCAGTAAATTGCCCGTCAAAGGGGCTCAAAAACGATCTCTGATGAAGACCCCTACCAGTAACAAAGGATAACATTCCCATTGGTTTTACATCAAGGGTCCCGACACCCACCTGATCTCAGATTGGATCGGCTTCACCAAAAATACCAACAACATTGAGGGGTTCCTTGCTGATCGGCTCGAAGAGTTCAAACAGTTTGTCAGCAGGATGCCCGAAGAAGAATGGGACTTTAAACTTCTAGGCAACCAAGCATGGTTATACAATCACGGACGTAAGAATCCCCTCCTAATCCTCAATCTGAATTTTTACTGCTTTTATACTCCTTTAGGGTGAATTGACCTTTAACTTCTATATTACAGTGACACTTATCAAACCAGTTGCGCCAGTCGATATCAGCCGAACAATTCCTCTGCTCGACGAGCCGAACTTCACCAATCCCGAAGGTATTCCAGAGGTCGGGCTTTCAAACCAAGAGCCGATAGCCGCCCGCCCGATCACAACCATTCCCATGGCTCAAACTAAGAAGAGTACCCTAGAGATGAGCCGATCGGAGAAAATGGTGCTGATGAAGAAGAAACAACTCCGCAAGAAGGTCCCGCCCAAACCTAAGACGATGCCTGCGCCTTTTCCCGAACGGACTCTAGGGATCATTGTCAAGGAAGAGACCGAAGATGAAGCACTGGAACCTCTTACCAAAAAGCCACGCAGAGAAGCTTCCTCGTCTTCGGCACCTCCACCCGCCCCCATTCAACAAGGTGAAACACGTTCATCCGGACTCCCAACTTCAGGCCCTTCCTCTAGCAACATGCCGAAGCCACGAACTTTATGGCCTCAGAGTTCGTTTGATCCCTTCCCATATGACCTTCTTGAACGCTTCGTCATGACCGCCGATAACGACCGGTTTAAGAACTACTCTCCAGACCAGTACCTGGAGGATTTCACAAGGCTTCAACTCCAGGTTACACTCTGTTCTATACCCCTAACGCCTGTTACTTTTTTACTTGATCTCGCATCTGACCCACAGCTTTTCACAGGCTAATTCGGTGTTCGCCCGATCTCTCCCATCATTGCACAATTTATCAAAAAAGAACAAGGAGATCGAGGCAGAAAATGAATTCCTGAAGGGCGACATTCGGACTTTGGAGTCTGCCTTAGAGAAGGAGAAGGACCTTCATGTCGGCACTCAAGACAAACTCACCGAAGCCAACCGAGAGAATTATCAGCTTCAGAATCAGATAAACATCTTTCAGCATGAAATCACTGAACATGAGAAGCAGAATGATCATCTGATGGAGGAGCGGGTCTTACTAAAGGAAAACAACGCTGATCAAAAGAAGGCGATTGCTGCCTTTGAAGAACAGATGGAAAAGGCGCATTTTAAGCTGAAAGACATGATCCAAGCCTACAACACTCTGGAGAAAGAGCATGCCGATCTTCAAAACCGAGGGCCTCCCTTGACCGAAGAGGTCAAACTCCAAATAATTGAGGAATACAAGGCGTCTCCCGAGCTGGCAGACAAGGTTATCCTTCAGTTCTCTGAAGGCTATCAGAGCCATAAGGAAAAGATTAAGAAGAAGATGAAGGCGGCTGGATTAGACATCTCCATCCTCGATTCCTCGGATGATGAGGATGAAGCCGAAGAACAACCTCCGCCACCGACCCAATAGGATATTTTCTGTTTTTTGTTTACTTTTTTATCTTCAGATGTAAGTAGTACAACTTGTAGCAACATTGAATATTAATGAAATAGTTCAAAACTTTCAACTACACAATCTGATGTTATTCCATATTAATAAACATGCAAATTTACATTATCGGTAATAAGAAATAATCATGACTTACTGATAATATCTCCTAAGTCTCCTAGCATGCCATGTATTCTTAATATCCGAACCATCCATAGCCCGAAGCCGGTAAGTTCCTGGCTTGGGTCCCTCAATGACTTCATAAGGTCCCTCCCAGTTCGGCATAAGCTTGCCCGAATTCTGGGGGGGTTGATGCAGTCGCTTCCCGAAGCACTAGATCGCCAACTTCAAATCTTCTAACTTTCACCCCTTTGTTGTAATGCTTGGCGGTTCTCCTTTGATAAGCCGTCAATTTAATCAACGCTGACTCTCGAACCTCATCCAACAGGTCCAGGTTGAGGCGAAGCCCCTCATCATTATATAATTCCTGGTATTGATTGACCCAAAGCGATGGAGACCCGATTTCAACTGGAACAAGGGCATCGGTCCCATAAGCAAGTCAGAATGGCGAATCTCCCGTGGTGGTTTGGGTTGTTGTCCGATAAGCCCATAGCACAATAAGCAATTCTTCAGGCCATATCCCTTTAGCTTTGTCTAGTCTCCTTTTTATCCCATTAAGAAGAGTTCTATTAGTAACTTCTACCTGTCCGTTTGACTGAGGATGAGCTACTGAAGTCTTCCGGTGCTGAATCCCCAAATCTATGAGAAATTCCTCAAATTTCGCCCCTACGAACTATCTCCCATTGTCCAAAACGAGCACCATCGGAATCCCGAAGCGATAGACAACAAATTCTTTAAGAAATTTCAAACATTCTTGTTCCGTGATCGTTCGGAGAGGTTTGGCTTCTACCCACTTTGTCATATAGTCGATTGCCACGATAACAAAACTGACTTGCCCCTTAGCCTTTGGCAATAGTCCTAAAATATCAATTCCCCATATAGCAAACGGGATCGGTGATAAGACCGAGAACAGCTCTTCGGGAGGTTGATGAGGGATCGTTCCATTCAACTGACACTTGGGGCACTTCTTTACATATTCTTTAGCTTCTTGGAAGATGGTTGGCCAGTAGTAGCCCTGCCTTAAAATCTTATATGCCAATGCCTTAGTGCCCATGTGATCTCCACATATCCCCTCATGAACTTCTCAAAGTGCATAATCTGCTTCGGAAGGAGTCAAACATTTCTGCAATGGTGAAGAAAATGCCCTTCGGTACAAATCCCCATCGATCAAGATGAAGAAAGAGCTTCGGTGTTTGATCTTTTTAGCTTGTATTCAATCCGAAGGAAGGACGCCATCGGCCAGATAAGAGATATATGGCATGAGCCAACAGTCTATTCGCTCTATCGGGAATACTTCTGATCTCTGAATACTTGGGTTCCCCAAAACCTCCAGGTATACCGACCCGCTGAAGGAAGTAGCCTCTGTTGTTGCCAATCTGGCTAACGCATCGGCTATGGTTTTATTTTCCCGATCGACTCCTTGTATGCTATATGACCCAAAATAATGCAGTCGGTCTTTAACTGCAGCCAAGTATTTCGTCATTCTATCCCCCCGAGCCTCATACTCCCCCAATATCTGTTTAACCACTAATTGGGAATCGCTGAAGATGACCAAGTGCTGTACTTCCAGACTTCTTGCCAACCGCAATCCGGCCAAAATAGCTTCATATTCTGCCTCGTTATTGGTCGCCTTAAACCCAAAACGAATAGCCTACTGGACCTTAAATCCCTCCGGGCTCGTCAAGATAACTCCTGCTCTACTGACATCCGAAGTCGAGGAGCCGTCCACATATAGCGTCCACGAAGTCTAGTCTGACTGAACGTTTGATACAGAACCCACGATCAGGCCAGAAGAGTCTGCATCGGGTTCGGTGAAAAAACATTCTACTATGAAGTCGGCCAGCGCCTGACCCTTTATAGTAGTTCGAGGATGATACTTTATGACGAACTGAGTTAATTCCATCGCCCAAGCAGAAAGACGTCCTGACAAATCTGGCTTATTCATGACTTTCTTCAAAGGTTGATCAGTATATACTACCACTAACCTCCCCTGAAAATAGTGCCTAAGCTTCCTGCTGGCTATCACAAGTGCATAAGCGAATTTTTCCAAGTTGGGATATCGGGTTTCAGCATCCCGAAGCACATGGCTAACATAATAGATCGGGCACTGCCTGCCCCCTATCTCCCGAACTAAAATCGCTCCTACTGCCATTGAGCTCGCCGCCAGATACAAATATAGGGGTTCTGAAAGGATAGGTTTTACCAGAAGCGGAGCTGAGGATAGATACCTTTTAATCCCTTGGAATTCATCTTCACACTCTGAAGTCCACTGGAAGGTCTTCTCATTCTTTGGTCCTTTCAAAGTGTTGAAGAAGGGTAAACACCGTTCCGCCGACTTTGACATGAATCTCCGAAGTGCCGCAATTCTACCGGTCAATCGCTGAACATCTTTGAAGGATTGGGGAGACTTCATGTCCATAATGGCTTTGATTTTTTTTGGGTTAGCTTCAATCCCTCTCTTGCTAAGCAAATACCCCAGAAACTTGCCCGAACCAAGGCCAAAAGTACACTTGGTCGGGTTTAGCCAAAGCTTATACTTTCTTACCGTACTAAAGCAGTTTTCCAAATCATCTAGGTGGTCCCGAACTCCCATGCTTTTAACGATCATATCGTCCACATATACTTCCATGCTTCGGCCCAATAACTTGGCGAACACATAGTTCATTATCCTTTGATATGTAGCCCCGCATTCAGTAATCCAAACGTCATCTTCTTGTAAGCGTATATTGCCCGATGCGTAATGAACGCTGTCTTCGGGATATCCTTCTTATCCATAGAAATTTGATGGTACCCCGAGAAAGCATCCATGAAGTTAAGCATGTCAAACCCAGAGGTAGCATCAATCAGCTGGTTAATGTGCGGGAGAGGGTAGAAGTCCTTAGGACATGCTTTATTCAGGTCGGTGTAGTCTATACAGACCCGCCATTTACCATTCTGCTTCCGCACCAAGACCACGTTTGCTAACCACTCCGGACAATCAATTTCATAGATGAAATCTGCTTTTAGCAGTTTGGCAATTTCGTCGTCAATGATCTTTTGTCTGTCAGGAGCGAAGATCCTTCTCTTCTGACGAATAGGCTTCTTAGATGGGTCCACACACAATTTATGGACCGCCACCGATTTATCAACTCCGGGCATATCAGTAGACTCCCATGCAAAAATGTCTGCATATACCCGAAGCAACTATATTAAATTTGTCCGAAATTTGTCTCCTCAGCTGGCAGAGCTAGGGGTTCGGAATTTCCCTCAGTGAATGGCTCGACCTCTATAGCCATCGTCTGCTTTTGCTTGCTGACCTCAACTGCGGAAGATATCAGTGAATTCCGATAGCACCTACGTGTCATGTCCAAATCACCCTTTACCTCAACGACCCCCTCCGAAGTTGGGAATTTTATTTTGAAATAACATATTGAGGTGACCGCCTATAGTGCCGCCAAGGTGGGTCTACCCAAAATGGCATTGTAGGCCGAATCTACTTGGACCACAAAAAATCTAACTTTAACCTCCACCTGCCTTAGTGCCGTACCAAAGATTACCGGAAGCTCAATAGTCCCAGCCACCCGAACTGGATCATTGCTAAAGCCATACAAAGGGGATTCCTGACCGACCTCCATCCTCACTCCCCCCAGGTCTAACCTATTGTATGCGTGAGTATACAATATGTCGACCGAAGAGCCATTATTGATCATTATTCGCTTCATGTCCATGGACCCGACCTGCACTGTAACGGCTAATGCCCCTTCATGTGGATCAATGGGCTCCGTTGGGTAATCCTCATCGGTAAATGATATCACCGTATTGGAAAATTGTCGATCTTTCTCCGAAGGTCGTTCCGAAACTGACAGCACGACATCCATCAAGCCCCACCTCTTCTTCCCGACTTTCCTTCCGAATGTCCCCCCGGTGATAACATCTACACAATTTCACGGAGGGTTCGGCGGGGGTGGTGCTTCGATACGCCTATCGTGGCTCGACCCTCTTCGGCCGTCCGAACCAGAATTCTGCCGACCCACGACATACTGCACTAATTCTCCGTTCTAGATTTTCTTCTCTATCAGGTCTTTCAAGTTATAGCAATCCTCCGTATCATGACTAGAAGTTTGATGATACTCATAATAATGGTTAGGATTACCCCTGTGAGAGTGAGTCGTGGTCGGGCAAGGTTCAAACGAGGGTTGACCTCTAATTTCTTCAAGAATCCTTGCTCGATCCTTGGTGAGGGGAGTGTAGACCTTGTTTACATTCTTCTTAGGGAAGGGCGGCTTGCCACCTCCAGAATTAACCCCTCCCTGACCACTTCCCGAACCACCTCCACCATAAAAGTTGCGCTTCGGCTGGTTATCGGGCCGAGGAACATAGTTCCTATCATTCTCCTTTGACTTCTCCTCAGACCGATCTTGAGGATTTAAGCTCTTGTAAGCTTCTTCTATGGTGATAAGTCCTTCAGGTCGACCATAAGTTTCAGCCAAGTCCATCGGCGGATTAAGAATGAGATCTTTCCACAAATCTTTCGACTTCGTGGCATCCAGGCCCGTAGTGAAGAACCCGACTGCTTGCTGGACGTTCAGACTAGTCACTGTACCCGCCATGTCACGAAATCTTTTTACGTACTCACCCAAACTTTCTCTCGATCTCTGCTTTACTTGAGTTAAAGCTATAGTCAGCTTTCCTCTCTTTTTGTTGCTCCCAAATCGTGCATGAAACTTATCACTCAAGTCCTGCCACGATCCAATAGAGTTCGGAGGAAGGGACGCCATCCATTCCCGAGCCGCCAGCTTTAATGTGGTAACGAACATGTGACACTTGCCCACATTCGGATGATCATAGTAATTCATTATTTGATTATACCCATCAGTATGATCATAGGGATCGCCAGTACCGTCATAAGAATCCAAGGGAGACATCTTCTTAGTTTTGTCTGCCTTAACCTGCTCAATTTCTCTGGTGAAAGGTGAGTTTGTGACGTTTGGCAACTCCTTGGCCTGAACAATTGCGGCTAATTTTTCTTCTAACTCAGCCAATCGTCTAACAAGGGGATCAGTTTCATCCCTTCGGGGTGGCGACCCAGGTCTGCCACCCGGTCCGGATCCCCTTCTTTTAAGAACATCCCAGGAACGGTCTATTCACTTGTTCCGATCTGGAGTACGACTCATGGGCCTGCTTCGGTCCTGTGAGCGGCTTCTTTGCCTTCTGCGGTTGGGGGAGCGACTCTGTCGCCTGCTCATCTGCCGCAAAAGGCTCTGATGCCTGCCGCGGATTGGGGAGCGACTATTTAGCCCGCTCTCATCCTGCGAGCGGCTTCGGTGCCTGCCACGGACTGGGGAGCGGCTATGGTGCCTGCTCCGAACTGGGGAGCGGCTATGACGCCTGCTCCGAACTGGTTCAGAACCATCCAAACGATTTGTCCTGGACTGGCTCCGATCAGCATGTTGTCGACCATGGGGTCGGCTCGAAGAGACCTCTTCCCCTCCTTCCAATCTAGCCAAGTGCTCAGCTATTTCACGATGTTGCTGGCGTAAGGCCTCCATTATCTCTTGATCTTTGGCCCTGCGTTGGTTCAGGATCCACTATCGCTTGTCCCCATGATCGGCATTACTGCCTGAATAGACAAGGGTTCGGGCTGGGTTTGCAGCCATATGTGTCGATGGTTCTGGCGTCTGCTGGTTGGTGTGAAACAAGCGATGACGAACCGGGGCAGACTGGACCTGCAAAGGCGCCCTAGGCTGGCCCCTCGGCTCCAACCTTTCCCTAGCCGACGACCTGAGTCGGTCAAGGACCAACCTACGCGTTGGTGTATGAGAATCAGCTAACCCTTCTCCTCCATTAAAAACTGTATTCACCATATCTATTCTCTCTATAACTTTAACAGTGATTGAGAACTAACACTAAAGGCCCTCCTTCTAGCGTCAATGTTAACGCCAAGATTTGATCACGCGCTTCAATCATCAAGAACGCGCTAATCCTGCACAATAACGAGACCACACTCAGAGTTCCGGACGGTGTTGCCGCCGGAGGATAGCTCAGGCGTGAGAATTAGTACAGGCTGTCTCAAGGTTTTAATAACAATGGAGGTTTTGAGCTCAGTGTTAGAATTTGCATTACCCTTTAAATGGAGAGGGAAGCCTTGTATTTATACTTCCTTGTCCACTCATCACACCTGGACCCCACTTGACAGTGTAAAGTATATGTCATTATCAATCAAATCATAACAACCAATCCAGTTATATTATAAGTCAATCCAGTTAGGCAGTTACATTCCATAACTGGATTGCTCCACCCAACTAAGACCTCCACACAGGGTCGGATCCTCCATGTGGAGTCGGGTCTCCCGAATCCAGGACCCAACATGCACCAAATTTAATTCCTAAATTTGAGCTTCACTGCAACAACTAGAGTAACAAAAGATTCATGAATCGGTCTCAACTATCCTCAGAAGGTGTCAAAAATATAGTAGGATCAAAAAATTGTCAAACCTTCTTTTTCTTTTTTCCTGATAAGTAGTAATATTGGAAAAACTCAAGAACGGTTACTGTAAGTTGATCTAAATTCAATACAATAGTAACATTACACTGAAATCTGAAAATCTAAAAGAATAGGCTATTTGGGAATAGTTAAAATTTGATTGTGATTTTATAAGATTTGAGTAACCAACAATTTCTGTAATTCTCATCATAGAAGATGATAAAAAAAAACCATGAAAGAGAGCTTCCAATTATTTTCTGTTGGGAATTCCATAACAGAACCTAATATAATTGTTGAACCTAAATTGACCCAAAGCTTAAACTGAAACCTCATATGCCCAACCATATCAAACCTTAAACTTCACACTTGAAGAAGACCCATATGGGACATTGTCAACTCACATGATACTTTAGCTCTCCCTTCGTGATCCTTCTTGCTTCAAGCCTTCGCGTCTTTCTCCAACTAGGATTAGTCTCTAAGGTAGCCAGATATTTTTCTAATAGACCAAAGTTATCTATTTATAGCATTATATCAAAATCCTAACTCATTAAGAAATTACAATTTTTGTCTCAATCAAATTGGAATAAAAAAGTCAAAAAAATCAATTTTTTCAGTCAACCGCCCTGGCGCGGCCCTGCCAGGTTAAGCCTTCAATGTTGTGCTGTCGTGCCCTAACAACAGAGCCTATTTTTCTCCTAAAAGGACAAGAAACGAGATCCCAGATTTCGATGAGAAAATAGACATTCACATATCAGTTCCGTACCGCCTGAAAAAAGCCTAATCAAATGCACCTGAGAAAAATGCGTGTTCATCAGATTGAATTGAAACTTGAAAATCTAATTGAATTGAATTAATTATTCATTAGAGATATTAGAAACTAAAACAAACCTCATTTTCTTCTTTGAGATTGAGAGTGCCAGTGATGAAACTGGTGTGATCTGTGTCTGCTTTCATGTTCGCGATACATCTTGCCTGTAATTATTGAAGAATTTACTTGCGCGATGAGATTAGGGTTTATACATTATAAATAATTTGGAGAGAGGATTTGACTGACCTGATACTTGAGACCATAATCGATGCCCGTTTGGATTCAAGTAAGGAAGAGTGGTGTCATGGAAGCGCTTCATTATGGGATCAAATGTAGGGCTAACTACAATGTCATTGTATTCCCAAACAGCTAGTATACCTCTTCCTGGTTTTCATAGAAGGCAAGTAACAGTGGAGTAGAAACTGGGGAGATCAAACCAATGCACAGCTTGAGCCACAGTCACCAAATCCACACAACCCTCACCCCCGATCAAAGCCACTAGTTCATCTTCAGACAACGATAATGGAGTTTGGATGTATTGAACTCGAGGATATTACACTGCACATTTCAACTGATTCTCACTCACGTCAGATCCAAAAACCTTTTCATAATGTTCGACAACCTGATACAACATAAAAGCATAAAGTGAAGCAGTTCCAACTAGATGGCACCAAACTACACATGTTATGTGACGCCCTCAAATCCAGGTTCCATAACCTTGGCAATTAGTGCTCACGATCCAACATCTTCATACACATTCTATAACTAAGCGGAATAAATAAACATAAATTGTTTGTTACATAAGGTTCTACATCAAATCTCAAGGGTCTAATAACCTTTATTTATTACATACCTTAACAACCACAAAAGGTTTACTCAAATAATTTACATAGGATAACAACATAATTAAACATGCATTATCTATTCTTGCATTTTTCCTTTCCCTTTGTCCTTGTTGGATGTCTCTGGCTTAACTGAAAATAAACGTCATGATATAGCAAGGGTGAGCAACTAATTCGCTCAGCAAGTTTAAATACAAGAAAGATATATCATGATTAGATAGAATTATCTTGTGAACTTTCAACAATATATAATGATTATGAAGAAACGAAAGTCAAGCTTCAATAAATGGGAGATTTAATAAATAATGCTGAGTGGCCAGCAATGACCATGAACATATGCGAAGGTTTATCAGCAGTTACACTGGACCTTTTAAAAGTTTTGGTAATCAAGGGGATCAGCCTTTCATACCCGGTGAATATGCATATCACTTAAAGTCGGGCAATTATTCGTTTGTATTCGATATATTGCCTTAAAAAAATGTTCTTTTTCTCAGTCGAAGAGTCCGTACCAACAATTGGTTTGGAACAGCTTTTAGAAACGTATTTTAACAAATTTAAATCATATTCGGTCTAGCTGATACAATTAGCTAAGACCTAGTTCATAAACAGTTCATAAATAATAGAACTCAAATTATTTCTCAGTTCAAATAATAGAACAGGAAATCAATTGTACTAAGTGCGAATAACAATGATCATTATGGATGTGAAATAATCAACAATAATTATCCACTAACATGCTTTTAAAAATAATAACTCAAGTTTGAGTTAGAAAACTTACCTCGATTGCGGTCTACTGCTATGCAATTTAAGTTAACTTCTTAAAGAAAGACCTATAATTGATAAGATTGATCTTTCAATTAGCATAACATATATTGACTTATAATACTACTACCCTTTTATTAAATTATCTAACATTTAGTCATACAATTAAACGTTAGATATCACATCAAATCCTTAGTAATATTATCATCCCTTGATAATATTGCTAGCACAAAATCGTCATTTTAAACTCTCATCTAATATTATTAATCTTTTAATAATATTTTAATCCCTTATTAATATTATTAATCAATTAATAATATTTTAACCTCTTATTAATATTATTAATCACTTAATAATATTTTAGTTACTCACTAATATTATTAATCATTTAATAATATTTTAACAATTTATTAATATTATTAATCATTTAATAATATTTTATTCAATCTCAAATATTATTAATCATTTAATAATATTTTACTCATTCACTATTATTATTATTCATTTAATAATATTTTAATCATTTATAAACAATTTAATTTAATTGTTTATCTCTCACTATTTAATTTATCTAACACACATATCATGTCATCCTTATAACAAAAAAAATAAATGACCAAAATATCCTTATAAAGTCTTTATACATCATATATTGATCATTAATAAATAAAATCACATTTACAAGTTTTACAACTTGATTTAACTTAACTTATCTATTTATTTATAACCTAAACATAGCCATGAAAAATATTAAAACAACTTTTTATTTTTTTCTTTTCTGGATAATATCAGTATATGATATTTTAGTGATAATATATTTTTCCTGCAATTTTTCAATTTCGTTTACTATTTTTAAATGGTCCAAAACAGTCCGAAATTGTTACAATTATTATAAATTATCCTTTTGTTCAAAAATTATAAAATTTATACGGTAGTCTCCTGCTATCAAAACCTAGCTCCTGTAACAATTTTACATTTTTCTGAGTTGTATATTAGGAGTTATTACAGTTTACGTTTAGAAATGCACTTTCTTATAAAAGCCATAACTTCACTTCTGTACATCCACAAATTACCATCTTTGGACAGGACTTAGTTAACTTAACATACTATCATATCACAAAATATCAGATTTTTTAAGGACATCATAAGTGGCCGAAACAGCCCCAACACAAACTGGCCAGAACAGTTTTGTATTTTCCAGTTTTGGTTACTCGGGTGGACAGTTTTGCCAAAACGCATGCCACGGGTTGCTCGTTTAACAATTTTGAGTGATACCACTTGGGTTTAACAGTTAATCCATAGTTCTAACACCCCTCTTTTATGGATCACAAAATTAATTTGTGAATTTCAAATGGTAAGCTTTCAAAGTGTCTAAAAATTAGGATTTTCTCAAGCATAAAAACTAGTTTCCTTTTCTTATGTTTTTCAAACAAATCAACACCCAAAATAATGAGACCCAAACATGAAATACCTTATAATATGAATATCTAGTGTTATAAGGATTAGTATCAAAAACTCATTATTTGCTTCAAAACAACCACAATAAAACACAAGAAACTAATTAGGATTTTAGGATTTTATACCTAGTCTTTGTGGCAATTTTTCTTCTTCTTCCAAAGTATTGAATGAAGTTTAAAGGCATGAACAAGCTCTCTCTTCTCCCTTTGGAAATTTTGGCAGCCTCCTCCCCTCTCTCTTAAATGTTTTGCTCTCACTCTTTCTCTCTCTCTTTAGAACTAAGAAAATGGAAAATGAAATAAACTCTTTTGCTAGCAAATGAGGAGCTATATTTATAGCTATAAAAATGTATAGATATATCATATATATGTATACATATTATTATTACATAGCCCTCCATTTTCTTTGCTATCCCCTAATTTGTGGATTTTAGACTAATAAGTTAGCTTTATTAGGGATAGTGGCTAGGATAGTTGGCATACCAATTTTGAAAATGTGAAATAAAACAATACATGATCACATGTGGTTCATTGAAACCACCGGACATCTCCCTCTTCTCTTGCCCAATTTTTGATTTTTTTTTATTTACTTAATTTGCTATTTTAATCTTCTAGAAGATCCATCCCAAGTTGGGCTAAGGTTTGGGTCATCCTTAATTTTATTTGGGCTCTCTAATAAATTGTTTGGGCCACTAGAACTATCATGGGTCCAACACATAAATTTTACATTACCCTAGTTATTTAATTAGGGTCTTTAGTCCACTTAATTTGGACATTAGATGATTACACATATGGGTTTAATTACATAACCCAATTAGACTTGCTTTAATTAGGTTTAAAATAAATAATTAAATTGGGATAATAAAATTAATCTCTTAGGTTAGTCTACTAGTATACATTTTAAATACTAGAAATCATCAATAAATATAACTCTTAGGCTATTTAATTCTCACACCTAATGTATATAATTAGGTTGTAAAACTTTCTTGTTATTACACATAATATGATAAGTAAATATATACATACACACACACACACACACACACATATATATATATATATATATATATATATATATCCATTCAATCATATACACATCTTTTATAAGTCACAAAGTATTTAATACATTGATAACAATTTAATATTCTCATTTACATTGTCACCCAATATTCTTGGTTATTACATTCTCCCCTCCTTATAAGAATTCCGTCCCCGGAATTACAATATAAGGTTACTCAAAAAGATTCGGATAATTCTTCCTCATATTTTCTTCGAGTTCCCACGTAGCTTCTTCAGCGTTGTGGTTCCTCCAAGAACTTTAACCGAATGTATAACCTTATTTCTTAATTTCTGCTCTTTCCTATCTAAAATATCTATAGGAATTTCTTCATATGACAAATCCTTTTCGACTTGAATCGGCTCATAAGATATAACGTGCTTGTAATCAGGCTTATATGGACGCAACACTGACACATGAAACACATTGTGAACATGTTCCAGTTCAGGAGGTAGAGCTACCTCATACGCCACTTCACCTATTTTCTTCAATATCTCAAACGGTCCTATGAATCTCGGACTCAACTTCCCTTTCTTGCCAAATCTAATTTTTCCTTTCCATGGAGATACTTTCAAAAACGCGAAGCTTCCCACTTCGAAATCTCTTTTCTTGCGATGTAAATCTGCATATTTCTTCTGTCTGTCTTGGGCTGCAACTAGACGAGCTCTTATCACTTTGATGATCTCCACGGTTTACTGTACCAATTCTGGCCCCAACAGTTTTCGTTCACCTACCTCATCCTAACATAAGGGTGTTCTACATTTTCTCCCATACAGTGCTTCGTACGGTGGCATACCAATGCTCGCGTGATAACTATTATTATACGCAAACTCTACTAACGGAAGATGATCCTCCCAGCTTCCCTTGAAGTCCATCACACAGGCTCTGAGCATGTCTTCTAATGTCTGAATTGTTCGCTCGCTTTGACCACCAGTCTGTGGATGATACGCGGTGCTTAACCTTAATTGTGTCCCCATTCTTTCTTGAAGACTCCTCCAAAAATTTGACGTGAAGCGCGGATCCCTATCAGATACAATTGATATCGGCACTCCATGTCTTGAAACTATTTCCTTGATATATAATTTGGCGAGTTGATCCAGATTGTACCTAATCTTGATCGGCAAAAAGTGCGCTGACTTTGTAAGACGATCCACTATCACCCATATGGCGTCGTAACCTTTCTGCGTTGCTGGAAGTCCCACCACAAAATCCATCGTGACGTGCTCCCATTTCCATTCAGGAATCTCTAATGGCTGCAACAATCCACTGGGCCGTTGATGTTCTGCCTTGACTCGTTGACAAGTTAAACATCGACTAACACATTCGGCAACCTCTCTCTTCATATTCGGCCACCAAAAATGTTGACGCAAATCTTGATACATCTTTGTACTACCCGGGTGAATTGAGTATCTCGTACTGTGCGCTTCTTGCAAAATCTCCTCTCTTAATTCTGGTACTGAAGGTACCAAAAACTCGCTCTTCGAACCTCAACAATCATGTGCCATCGATTTTATACTTTAACCCTTCACCTTAAGCTAACAGTTTCTTAATGTTACCACATTCTTCATCATTTTCTTGAGCCTCTTTCACCTTATCTAATAAGGTTGGACTTGCTTCCATCTCCATCACTTTCTCCTCCGAATCATTTGGCTTTTTCACCTCCAACTGCATTCTAGCCATTTCTTTTACTAGTTCTTCCTGCCCTGTCAATGCAAACAACTTTTCTCTACTTTTTCTACTTAAAGCATCTGCCACTACATTGGCCTTTCCCGGATGGTATAAAATATCACAATCGTAGTCTTTGATCAATTCTAACCACCTCCTCTGCCTCATGTTCAATTCTTTTTGTGTAAAGATATACTTCAGACTCTTGTGATCTGTATATATCTCACATTTTTCCCCATAGAGATAATGCCTCCATATTTTAAGGGCAAACACTACTGCTGCCAACTCCAAGTCATGGGTAGGGTATCCCTTTTCATAGTCCTTCAATTGGCGTGATGCATACGCAATGACTTTACCATTCTGCATCAGCACACAACCCAGTCCTTTGTGAGACGCATCACTATACACTGTAAAACCTCCCGTACTATCTGGTAAGGATAACACAGGTGCTTCACTTAGTCGCTTCTTTAACTCCTGAAAACTCTGCTCACATTTCTCCGTCCATGCATACTTAACAGTCTTCCTCGTCAAATTAGTCAATGGAGTCGCTATCTTCGAGAAGTCTTGAATGAACCTTCGATAATATCCTGCCAAGCCCAAGAAACTCCTGACTTCTGTCGGCGTCTTCGGTTGTCCCCAATTTTTCACCGCTTCTACCTTTGCTGGATCAACAGAAATTCCTTCGTTGTCGATAACATGTCCCAAAAACTGAACTCTCTTCATCCAGAATTCACACTTTGAAAATTTCGCGTATAATTTTTCCTTTCTTAATGTCTCAAGTACTGTCCTTAGATGTTCGGCATGCTCCTCTTCAGTTTTTGAATACACCAATATATCATCAATGAACACAACCACACACTTGTCCAAGTATTGCTTGAACACTCTGTTCATCAAGTCCATAAATGCAGCTGGCGCATTCGTCAGTCCAAACGACATCACTAAAAACTCATAATGGCTGTAACGAGTTCTAAATGCTGTCTTTGGTACATCCTCTGTCCTCACCTTCAACTGATGATAACCAGTCCTCAAATCAATCTTTGAAAAATACTTTGCTCCTTTAAGTTGATCAAACAGATCATCTATTCTCGGTAACGGATACTTGTTCTTGATTGTCACCTTATTCAATTCCCTATAATCTATACATAACCTCATTGATCCATCCTTCTTCTTTACAAACAACACCGGTGCTCCCCACGGAGATACACTAGGTTGAATGTACTTCTTGTCCAACAACTCCTGCAGCTGGACCATTAACTCTTTCATTTCTATCGGAGCCATCCTATATGGTGCTTTCGATATTGGCGCTGTCCCCGGTACTAAATCAATTACAAACTCTATTTCTCGGTCTGGTGGGAGTCCCGGCAATTCCTCTGGAAAAACATCCCCAAACTCATTAACTATAGGTATCTGCCCCATGTCAGAATTCACCATTCGTGTATCCACTACATGAGCCAAATATCCTTCACATCCTTTCTTTAACATTTTCTTGGCCTGCATCATGGTCAGACAACTTGATTGCCTTGGCGACTTGCTACCATAAAATACAACCTTCGACTTATTTGGTGTCTTAAGGCGTATGCTCTTCTTCTGACAGTCAATAACTGCCTCATGGTTAAACAACCAATCCATTCCTAGGATCACATCAAATTCTCCTAAGCGTATCAGAATTAAATTCACGCTTAACCTATGTCCCTTTATTTCCACATAACAGTTTCTATGGATATACTCAACAGGAACCACTTCTTTATTTGCAACTTCTATATTCATTGGGTTTTCTAACTTTTCACGAGGTAACTCTAGCCTTCTAGAAAATTCATCAGATACAAATGAACAGGTAGCTCCCGAATCAAATAATACATATGCATTAATATTATTGATCGGAATAATACCTGACACCACCTCCTTGGATACCACTGCGTCTTGAACTGTCATGTTGAATGTTCTAGTTGTTGGTTTGCTCTGTTGTGATGGCCCTCCAATGGTTAATTTGGGGTTACTACCCTTGTTGCCGCTTCCTCCATCGGTATTCTTCTTCAACGGACAATCCCTGAATCTATGTCCCGCTCCTCCACATGAAAAGCAACCTCTCTTCTTTGATTTGGGACAATCTGGAGAAATATGTCCTTCTTGACCGCAATTATAACATACAGACTTCCCCTTCAAACACTCCCCATAGTGATTCTTCCCACACTTGCTACATTTCGGTTTCATCTGCTCTGAACTTCCTTGTTGATTCCCCGAGTTATTACCACTGTTGTCCCACTTGCGCTTTTTGTTGTTGCTACCACTGTTGTTGACATTCTGATTCCCACCTTCATTCTTTTTCTTATTTTTTTCTCTGTTATACTTGGATACCGCTTCACTTCCCCCTTCTGCAATGATTGCCTTCTCTAACAGAGTCGAAAATGAATCAATCTGTAGTAATGCTACCTTGCTGAATATCCACGGTTTTAATCCGTTCTCAAAACGCCGTGCCTTGCGTTCCTCTGTATCCACTTGATGTGGTGCGAACCTTGCTAACTCGTTGAATTTTGCAGCGTATTCCGCAACTGACATATTCTCTTGCTTCAGTTCTAAGAATTTAACCTCCATCCTTCCTTGCATACTTCGTGGAAAGTAATTCTCGAAAAACAACTCTTTGAATCTCTCCCACGTTATAACCCCTTCTCCAGCTCTATTCTGATTCGATTCCCACCAGAAATTAGCTTCTCCTTTCATCAAGTAGGTAGCGAAAGACGTCTTTTGTTCCTCAGCAACTCTTGCAATAATAAAAGCCTTCTCCATTTCCTTCACCCATGTTTGAGCTTCGATTGGATCTGTTGTTCCCTTAAACTCTGGCGGACCTACTGCCTTAAAGTCTTTAAAATTCGCCATTTGATTCCCTGGCGGATTTCCTACGGCTGGTGTCCGATTCTGCATAGCCTCTGCCAGCATATTCACAAAATCTTGCATAGGATTTGTGTTACCTTCTTCATTATTCTCGAATTCATCTACCCTTCGATATCGTTGTTCTCTTCTTGGTGGCATTGTCTGAATAAACAAAATCTTAAATTATTACTTTGTGTTTTACATTTTATACCACATTTTATTAGTGTTAACATAAAAAAAAATGCTTAATTTTAAGCTCAGTCAAACAAAACATAACGTTGCACTTACATTCATATACCAAACATTAGTATTACACACTTATAATATTTTGGCAAATCACTATAAATGCCATCTATCCCACTTAAATGGCAAAAGACAGCATTTACCAAAAGTTATACTCTCCTAATCACATAAGGTGGGGATACATCATATTACCCACTACCTCTCACAGTCTGAGGTTTATATCATACATCATATAACCCTAGTAAACAAAAGGGGTACATATTGCATCTATATACATAATAACTAAATTATATCATCACTGCATGTCCTGCTGAGTCACATCTGCATGAACATGCTCCTACTGTCCCTGCAGAAATATTTCATCCATAACTCGGCGACGAACCGAGCGACTGGTCTCTCTTACTTCCATATGAGGCCTCCTCTCTCCAACTCTCTCACTCATATAGGCTGAATCCAAAGCTAGCCCCAAGGTCTCTATCCTGACATTCTTTGCCTGCAACACTGCCTCTAGCTGGTCAACCTTCTTCGCTGCTCGGACCCAGGCTTCCTCAACTCGAATCCTTTCAGCAATCTCTATGTCAAACTCAAACCGCATAGCCTGATGCTCTATGTTCAACACTCCCAACTTCACTTCCTCTTGCTCTAACTTTTCTTTCAGCTCCGCTAATTCTGCCTGAGCTTGATAAGCTGCATCTTTATACTGTTGTTCCATAAACTGATGTGTGAAATTCTGTTCTTCTAAATGGTTAACTCTATTCTCCAACTCATTGTTCCTAGCCAATAAGTCCCCAATCAATTCATCCTCAGGGGTATCCTCTAACACCTCATGCTCAACTGGCTCCTCTATAGGATCTACCTGCTCCTGATCCACAGTATGACTGTCTTCTCGCTCTTCAGACATCCTACGATCACAATACCAAAAACAAACAAATAAACAACATTAGTGTCATAATAAAATATATTCATTGATGAAATGAAATGATATTTTATTATGTACACCTATACTAGATATTTCACAATCCATCTTCTAGCATACTCTATACGAGTCTCCTTCTAAGGTTATAACCTAGGTTTCGCATCCTAAAGTTTATAACCTACAGCTTTGATACCAACCTGTGACGCCCCCAAATCCAGGTTCCATAACCTTGGCAATTAGTGCTCACGATCCAACATCTTCATACACATTCTATAACTAAGCGGAATAAATAAACATAAATTGTTTGTTACATAAGGTTCTACATCAAATCCCAAGGGTCTAATAACCTTTATTTATTACATACCTTAACAACCACAAAAGGTTTACTCAAATAATTTACATAGGATAACAACATAATTAAACATGCATTATCTACTCTTGCATTTTTTCTTTCCCTTTGTCCTTGTTGGATGTCTCTGGCTTAACTGAAATAAACGTCATGATATAGCAAGGGTGAGCAACTAATTCGCTCAGCAAGTTTAAATACAAGAAAGATATATCATGATTAGATAGAATTATCTTGTGAACTTTCAACAATATATAATGATTATGAAGAAACGAAAGTCAAGCTTCAATAAATGGGAGATTTAATAAATAATGCTGAGTGGCCAGCAATGACCATGAACATATGCGAAGGTTTATCAGCAGTTACACTGGACCTTTTAAAAGTTTTGGTAATCAAGGGGATCAGCCTTTCATACCCGGTGAATATGCATACCACTTAAAGTCGGGCAATTATTCGTTTGTATTCGATATATTGCCTTAAAAATGTTCTTTTTCTCAGTCGAAGAGTCCGTACCAACAATTGGTTTGGAACAGCTTTTAGAAACGTATTTTAACAAATTTAAATCATATTCGGTCTAGCTGATACAATTAGCTAAGACCTAGTTCATAAACAGTTCATAAATAATAGAACTCAAATTATTTCTCAGTTCAAATAATAGAACAGGAAATCAATTGTACTAAGTGCGAATAACAATGATCATTATGGATGTGGAATAATCAACAATAATTATCCACTAACATGCTTTTAAAAATAATAACTCAAGTTTGAGTTAGAAAACTTACCTCGATTGCGGTCTACTGCTATGCAATTTAAGTTAACTTCTTAAAGAAAGACCTATAATTGATAAGATTGATCTTTCAATTAGCATAACATATATTGACTTATAATACTACTACCCTTTTATTAAATTATCTAACATTTAGTCATACAATTAAACGTTAGATATCACATCAAATCCTTAGTAATATTATCATCCCTTGATAATATTGCTAGCACAAAATCGTCATTTTAAACTCTCATCTAATATTATTAATCTTTTAATAATATTTTAATCCCTTATTAATATTATTAATCAATTAATAATATTTTAACCTCTTATTAATATTATTAATCACTTAATAATATTTTAGTTACTTACTAATATTATTAATCATTTAATAATATTTTAACAATTTATTAATATTATTAATCATTTAATAATATTTTATTCAATCTCAAATATTATTAATCATTTAATAATATTTTACTCATTCACTATTATTATTATTCATTTAATAATATTTTAATCATTTATAAACAATTTAATTTAATTGTTTATCTCTCACTATTTAATTTATCTAACACACATATCATGTCATCCTTATAACAAAAAAAATAAATGACCAAAATATCCTTATAAAGTCTTTATACATCATATATTGATCATTAATAAATAAAATCACATTTACAAGTTTTACAACTTGATTTAACTTAACTTATCTATTTATTTATAACCTAAACATAGCCATGAAAAATATCAAAACAAATTTTTATTTTTTTCTTTTCTGGATAATATCAGTATATGATATTTTAGTGATAATATATTTTTCCTGCAATTTTTTAATTTTGTTTACTATTTTTAAATGGTCCAAAACAGTCCGAAATTGTTACAATTATTATAAATTATCCTTTTGTTCAAATATTATAAAATTTATATGGTAGTCTCCTGCTATCAAAACCTAGCTCCTGTAACAATTTTACATTTTTCTGAGTTGTATATTAGGAGTTATTACAGTTTACGTTTAGAAATGCACTTTCTTATAAAAGCCATAACTTCACTTCTGTACATCCACAAATTACCATCTTTGGACAGGACTTAGTTAACTTAACATACTATCATATCACAAAATATCAGATTTTTTTTAGGACACCATAAGTGGCCGAAACAGCCCCAACACAAACTGGCCAGAACAGTTTTGTATTTTCCAGTTTTGGTTACTCGGGTGGACAGTTTTGCCAAAACGCATGCCACGGGTTGCTCGTTTAACAATTTTGAGTGATACCACTTGGGTTTAACAGTTAATCCATAGTTCTAACACCCCTCTTTTATGGATCACAAAATTAATTTGTGAATTTCAAATGGTAAGCTTTCAAAGTGTCTAAAAATTAGGATTTTCTCAAGCATAAAAACTAGTTTCCTTTTCTTATGTTTTTCAAACAAATCAACACCCAAAATAATGAGACCCAAACATGAAATACCTTATAATATGAATATCTAGTGTTATAAGGATTAGTATCAAAAACTCATTATTTGCTTCAAAACAACCACAATAAAACACAAGAAACTAATTAGGATTTTAGGATTTTATACCTAGTCTTTGTGGCAATTTTTCTTCTTCTTCCAAAGTATTGAATGAAGTTTAAAGGCATGAACAAGCTCTCTCTTCTCCCTTTGGAAATTTTGGCAGCCTCCCCCCCTCTCTCTTAAATGTTTTGCTCTCACTCTTTCTCTCTCTCTTTAGAACTAAGAAAATGGAAAATGAAATAAACTCTTTTGCTAGCAAATGAGGAGCTATATTTATAGCTATAAAAATGTATAGATATATCATATATATGTATATATATTATTATTACATGGCCCTCCATTTTCTTTGCTATCCCCTAATTTGTGGATTTTAGACTAATAAGTTAGCTTTATTAGGGATAGTGGCTAGGATAGTTGGCATACCAATTTTGAAAATGTGAAATAAAACAATACATGATCACATGTGGTTCATTGAAACCACCGAACATCTCCCTCTTCTCTTGCCCAATTTTTGATTTTTTTTATTTACTTAATTTGCTATTTTAATCTTCTAGAAGATCCATCCCAAGTTGGGCTAAGGTTTGGGTCATCCTTAATTTCATTTGGGCTCTCTAATAAATTGTTTGGGTCACTAGAACTATCATGGGTCCAACACATAAATTTTACATTACCCTAGTTATTTAATTAGGGTCTTTAGTCCACTTAATTTGGACATTAGATGATTACACATATGGGTTTAATTACATAACCCAATTAGACTTGCTTTAATTAGGTTTAAAATAAATAATTAAATTGGGATAATAAAATTAATCTCTTAGGTTAGTCTACTAGTATACATTTTAAATACTAGAAATCATCAATAAATATAACTCTTAGGCTATTTAATTCTCACACCTAATGTATATAATTAGGTTGTAAAGTTTTCTTGTTATTACACATAATATGATAAGTAAATATATACATACATATATATATATATATATATATATATATATATTCATGTAATCACATACACATCTTTTATAAGTCACAAAGTATTTAATACATTGATAACAATTTAATATTCTCATTTACATTGTGACCCAATATTCTTGGTTATTACATGTTATAAGGTGAACCTGTAATTTGTTTAATTCATAATAAATTAAAACCTCTAAATTTGAGTTTCACGACAACAACTAGAGTAACAAAAGATTCATGAATCGATCTCAATTATCCCCTCAGAAGGTGTCAAAATATAGCAGGATCAAAAATTTGTCAAACCTTCTTTTTCTTTTCCTGATAAGTAGTAATATCGGAAAAACTCAGGAACGGTTACTGTAACTCACTCTAAATTCAATACAATAGTAACATTACACTGAAAACTGAAAATCCAAAAGAATAGACTATTTGGGAATAGTTAAAATTTGATTGTGATTTTATAGGATTTGAAGAACCAACAATTTCTGTAATTCTCATCAAAGAAGATGAACCAAAAAAACCATGAAAGAGGGCTTCCAATTAATTTCTGTTGGGAATTCCATAACAGAAGAACCTAATATAATTGTTGAACCCAAATTGACCCAAAGTTTAAACTAAAACCTGGACTTTGTCAACTCACATGATACTTTGTTTTAACAATAACATTCTGCTTCTGCACTTACTTAATTTTATTGTTTTCTTTATTTTGAAACCTTTGTTTAAGTAAGAGCAACCTGGACAAATGGTACTTAAAAGTGAGATTATCACTAAAATCAGATCGCTCTTTCATTTTTTTTGGGAGGTGTGTCATTACTAAAAATCAGTTCATCATCAACATAATTTTGACACACAAATTGGTACAAATTGATTCCCCCAAGGTGGAAAATGGATATTAGATCATAGATAGATATACTCTCATCCCAAATTAACTGCTTAATTTTGAATTTTTAAAGTCATATTTACTATTTTTAAAACTAATTTTTGTACCATTTTTGTCAAAATATAGATGAAGAGATTATAACCAAAAGAAAGTATATACAATTTACTACTAATACCAATTTTTATAATGTTAAAAAATATATTTATATATACTTAATTATTAATTTTAAAAATAGACAATTTAACTAAAAAAGAAGAAGTTAAAACTAAGCAGTTTGGGACGGAGGGAGTAGTATATACTCCATTCTAAACCCAAAAACAAGTCAATTATATAAGGAAATTGTAGATAATAAATAGAGGGGGGGGGGGGGGGTTACAAACGCCGAAAGCCGCTTGGCCGTTGCCGGTCGACATCCCAAGCAAGAGTGTGAAGATCGGTCCGATCAGCCAGCATTGAATACCATTTGGTCGGATAATTGGGTCTTGCATCCATGTATATTTCCACTTGCTTGTCGAATAATCCCGCCATTTCCACTTCTGCTCTCTGCTTTGTGAAGGCCGCAGCAACCTTACCTTAAAACTGAAAGAGTCTGTCTTCCTCATTGACCATTTTTGCATATGATTTATATGGAGCTTACGTGTAGTTAGGTTAGGTAGCAACGTCCAGGAACAAAATTACTTATTCAATATAACAAGACAAAGGGTTGTTTGATAAAAACTGAGAGAAGAAATTATAATAAGAATCTATGTATATTTTTGGTCTCTTTATAAGTTTAAGAAAACACAACCCTTCATAAAAAATAATAATAATCATATTTTCACTAAAATCAATTTGTGAAATTCAAAAAAGTTAAAATTTATGTAATTTATATGAATTTTGAAACAGTAAAAAATAAAATTGACAGTACTTTTTAAATAATTTATAATAAATTAAATTTGTTAAAACTAAATTAAATCATACCTTATTTTTAACTTTAAGATTTTACAAAATAAGTTTAAAAAGACAAAATAAGACTCATTTTTTGGAATTGAGGGAGCACTTTTCACTAGGGGTGTTCGTACCGAATCGGCCCCAACCATACCGAACTGGTTACTGAAAGTGACCAAAATTATGTACCGATACCGATACCGATTAGACCGGTATCCCGTACCGATTAACCGGTTCAGTACCGGAACGGTACCGGGTTTTACCCAAAATTATACCGTCTATATTTAGGAAACGAATTGAAGCAGTAATCCCATCAATGGTATATTGGTATTGCGGCAAAACAACATCGTCATCCAACAACTCTGCAATAAGCATCTATAGCCCATCTCAAGCAAAACAACATTGCCAGAAAAAATAAAAACAAACAACTCAACAATCATCACCAAATCTTTTAGCATAAATAAGAAATAAATCGACCACAACCATGATTTATCAATAAATCAACCACAACAATGAGATGTAGCAATAAATCGACCAACAGATCTACCAGTAAAACAACCACAACCATTGTTGGCAAAGAAACATAAAAAGGAGAAAAAAAATAAGAAAGAGAAGAAGACAAATTATATCAAATTACATGCATAATTCTTCGATTCATTGATGGTCTGAGTCTCAGAGATGAGTTTACTTTGATGTTCATGCTTTGCCTTTGTTAAGAGAGAAATAATGGAGACTATATCAATACGCAAAGAAGTGGGAAAGTGAGAAAGAGAATCAGAGAAGTCGAAAAGCGGAAGAAATGGGAAAGTGAAAGAAGTGGGAAAGACGGGGGCCCACCATATGCATACAACATATAACATATATGTACAAAGTGTAATCAGATGGAACCAGACAATCGGTATACTCGGTACGGTGCGGTATATACCGAAGATAAGAAAAGGGGTACCGTACCCGAGTCGGTTAATCCGGTATTTACCGGAAAAAATTATCGGTACCGAATCGATCGGTTCAGTATGACCGGTACCGGGAAAATACTGAATTTACCGAATGATTTGAACAGGCCTATTTTTCACTTTTCAATAAGCCAACCAAATACCAACAAATTAAAACTTGCATGAGTTTCTTCAAGATATTGTATTACATGAAACATGATATTTAAATATTTGTTGGAAGGTTAAATAGGTAAGCTAGTGCTTGAGATCATTTGACAGGTGAAAAATGAATTAACACCCACCAATTGGTTCTATGTTCCCTCTTAATACTAATAGTAATGTTCTCACGTTTGGTATCTCCTACTACGATAGTAAATTTGTCACATTACATTGTTGATTGCTAAATGATGAAACCTGTATATTGATGGCTCATACCTTATTTTTAACTTTAAGATTTTACAAAATAAGTTTAAAAAGTCAAAATAAGACTCATTTTTTGGAATTGAGGGAGCACTTTTCACTTTTCAGTAAGCCAACCAAATACCAACAAATTAAAACTTGCATGAGTTTCTTCATGATATTGTATTACATAAAGGGTAAGCATCCGTAGCAAACGGTTACTATATGCACTATTTCAGCAATCAATATCCCATCCGTTGATCTTAATTTTGGATGATAGAGATTAAGAACTAAAATTCCTCTGCCGCTACAACATGTAGCGGTAGCTCAACACTTATCAGCGGCTAGACAAATTCCAAACATGCCCTTCCAAAAAGTCAAAAAAGTTCTGGAACCCACTTGCTTGTGCCGCTACAACTTGTAGCGGCCGGAATGTGAAAATTAGTACTACTACATATTATTCATTATAATATTAATATATTAGTTATTCAATATAATATTAATATTGTAACGACCCCAAATCCGGGTCACCTTGACCCCGGGTTCGGTTCGTCACGATACTACATAAACCATACAATTCTTACAACATAAATGTAATCTCTATAATATTACAATACATCTTAATCTACTCCCAGGTTTTCTAACCTTTAATCGTACACATCATTCTAAATCAGAGTATACAATACATCAGCTTGTAAATAATAGTACGATATTAAAATAATATAATATTGCAACATAGACTTCACTTTCTTGTTTAAATGTCTTTCCTGCAGTCATCTTCTTCTGACCATCCAGGTCCTTTTTCGCTAGCTGCAAAAATCTGTTTGTGGCGTGGGTGAGCAACAATGTTGCCCGCAAGTTTAACAGTTACACATAACACATAAATAATGTATCATGCATGTTTCACAATATTTCCATATATGACAATTATACATGTAAGCATATTAACACGTAAATCACATATCATCGTGTTTTTCATTGCAAAGTATAAAGTTCAAATTGAACGGTTCATAGCACATTATGTTATAATATAACATCGCAATAACATATAATAACATTTTACACATAAGAGCAAGTTCTGAAAAACTTGCCTCAGTCCGTAGATCATCGCGTATATTATTCGCATCGAATATTTTGTTTTTTTCCTTCGATTGACAACCTAATTTAATGAAATAATATTCATCAATTAAGCACGTTAAATATTATGCTTAAATATTATTAATATAACCATAATACTCCTTATTTGTATATTAATATTATAATTATATAATATTAATACAGTTAAAATAATCATCACTAACATATTAATATTATAATTAAATAATATTAATATACTTAAAATAATCCTCACTTATATATTAATATTATAATTAAATAATATTAATATACTTAAAATAATCCTCACTTATATATTAATATTATAATTAAATAATATTAATATACTTAAAATATTCTTCAATTATATATTACTCCAAACACTTAATATCATTACTTGGATACTTTTAAGTCTCAATGTTTAGATATACAATTTCTCCTAGGCATTTTATCGAGCATGTTGTATGCATTCATTAACAATTTACATGTTATGAACTACATATAAGCACATAACATCAATATTTAACCATCCTTATACACCGGATTCACTATGATCCCCAACATGTCAATGTATGTCATCACATGACAATATATATCATTTTCCAAAATTTTACTTCAAATAAAATTATAAAATCCATTTTCACAATTTCTTTAACAAAACGTTGTTTTCGTTTTTAACGCAACTCCTTCGTTACATGACTCTTTTTGTTCCTTCTTATATCAAATTAAACCTTACTTAGTGTACTACAACCTCATCTAGGCCTTAAAGTCAGACCCTTAACCATTTAAAACAGATTCTGAAATTTCATCAACTAGTTTAGAAAATTTTCATTTTCTGGACAGCTTTAATAAATAATTTATTTCGAACATGATCCGTTCCATAAAATGGCTCAGTCACGTGTTTCCAGCTAGAAAACTTCAATATCTACAACTTTATAGTTTTAAGTTTCTTCAAATTCCAAACACACGAGGCTGCACATCTCAAGGAATGACTAAATTAAAACTATTTCGCGAGAAAACTGGCTGACAGACCCTAGCTCGCTTAAATAGTCATAACTTTTTCGTTATTTATAATTTTTGGATGATTCCAGCGGCCACGCGAAGTTAACTTCCGTATCTACAACTTTATCCTACTGAAAATTTTCCAATTCCCAACACATCAATACAGGAATCGCACGTAAGGGGGCTGACCAAAATTCGTTGGACAGTTTTGCATGACAAACTAGATTGGTCATAACTCTTTGCTCCGAAGTCGGAATTAGTCCGTTCCGGAGTCTATGGAAAGCTTATTCAATGAACTATAGCATACCAAAAGCCCAGAATTTTTAGAGAAATATAGCTAGTCCCGAATTTTTCATTTTTGGGCAGCAGCTCATTAGATCATTTAATTTGAGGAAAATAACATTCGTTTCTCTCCTTTCGATTTTCATATTTTGAGTTTTACACAACCAAATCAAATGATTTCAAGTTCTATGAATTCATAACTCATAATATTACAACATATTAAATCTATACAATTTTTCATCAATACCCACTATGCGAATCTAAGGATCAAAGAGGAAAGTGACGGTTTTAGAGTTTTAAGAAATTATTTTTCAAATCTAAGTTTAATAACTCATCAAACCTCTAGATCCAACCATGAATCATTATAAATCATGTAGATCTATCATTATTTAGTTCAATCACAACAACCCAACACTAGATCTAAGTTAAATCACAATAAAGTGGGTAAGTTTTGAGTTATACCTTGCGTTCTTCATTTTTTCTTTCTTTCCTTCCATGGATCTTCTTCCATGGTTTCTTCCTAAGCTTTTTTCTTCCTCCTTTTTCTCTATTATTGGTAGCCTTCTTCCTTTTCTTCTCTCTCTATTTTTCTAGCTATTTAGCTTAAAGAAAAGAAGTGAAAATGAATGAAATGAAATTACCAAGTCTTGGTTAATCAACCAAGCTTCTCTCTCCTCTTGCAATTATGCTTGCAATAACATTACATACATAATGTATATCTATTCTTTTCTCCCACCACTTAACCAAAGTTAGGTAACCAAAGGTGGTTAAATAAACTAGGGGACAAGGCATTAATTAAAGTAGATGGGACAAGACATTTATTAAAGTAGATGAGACAAGACATTTATTAAAGTAGATGGGACAAGACATTTTGGGCTACTTTGTAAGAGGTGAGAGGCTAGCTATAGCCCTCTCTTGGCCCAAGATGGGCGGTTTCCCCATGCTCCATTTCCCCACACTTTTGTTTTTATTATTCATTTAATTTATATATAAGTATACTTGCAATAATATTACATACACATATGTGTATCTATCTAATCCCTCCACCATTTAACTTAGTTGTAGTTAACTTTCTAACATTTACCTCAATGTCAGAATTCAATCAACCTTAGTTAGTTATCAACTTATTCTCCTTCTCCCAACAATTAACCAAGGTATGGTTAATTCTCTACAAACATATAATCTCATGGTTACTTACTAATTCCATGTTGATCAATTATTCCCTTATAAGAATTAACCTAGAGTGAATTCACTAACTCCACCTTAGTTAAGTCTCATCTATCATGTATACATACAATTATATATTTATACACATTTTGCTGGCAACTAACCAATGCATGGTTAAAGCTTTAACTTAGTTTACTACCTAGGGATTACTCAATTAAACCATCTATGGTTAATTCTCATCATCACATGCATTCATCTAGCATTTAACCAATGTTTGTTCAATGCCCTCTCTTGTTTACCAACTAGGATTATTCAATTAACCTTACATTGGTTAATTCTCTACAACCTTTCATTTCTCCAACACAAGCTACCAACCTAGCCCATCATAGCTCTCTTACACTACTTACACACATCACCAACTTGTCACTTTCATTCCCTTTTTGCTCCTACCAATGCAACTTTGGATAAAACAAAAGCAAAAGTTTACCCACTTGTTTTAATTAATTTTTTTTTCCTTTTCTTTTAATAAGAATACTTGCACAATTATATGTATGTATAAATATACTAATGCATATATATATATATATATATATATAAATACACCAATACATACTCTTCTCTCTCTTTGTTATCTAAACCTTTCATTTATGGAAAGTTTCCAAACTTTCCATTTATGGAAAGTTTCTACCCTTCCATTTCTTTGGGCTTCTTTAACTCAAGGTTGGTTAAAATATGGTCAACCTAGTTTACTCATCCTTTGGCTAATTTGTTGGGTTACTCATAAAACCCTAACACATAAAATCTTACTCATAGCTTGGGCTTATAATAAATTCCTCTTGGACTATCAATTAACATACATTTGGGCTTATATTTAAATTACCCACTTCACATATAGGCAATCACATATTGGGCTACCATAATTAATCCTCTTATTCAAATTCCCTACATTAATCACACTAGTTAATTACCTAATGATGATCACCCTTCTCGTTTGCCAATCAAGGCCAACATTCAAGCTATGTTAATTCATAACATAGTTTTATCTTGTTTCTCATTAATTAACCTAATTAATTACTCATCTAGGCTTGGATCATTACCATCCTACCCTACATCCTACACTTTCTATTTATGCAAGGTCCCTAACCTCTTCTTATTGGTGGACATCTATACACCACAACTTTCTTTTTATAGAGAATTCTCAAACTTTTCATTTATGGAAAGTTTCTCCTCTCGTATTTTTGAATAGTAAATACGCTCTTATACTCCATATAAACGCTATTCGGGAATGTGAAAATTCGAAAAGAACGAAGAAGTGTTTCTCGCGTGAATAGTGTTTCCCGCGTTATTTTCTAAGAAAATATTTTTCCTCTACGATTCATTAATGCTTATATCGTATCACATAACACATTGATTAGATCACAGAAATCCATCTTCATTGATCACTTAAAATCATAATACACAAATATGTCATTGCTTCTTTAAACTTTCTACTTATGGAAAGTTTCTAGGGTTGCTTCTCTAACCCCATCTAGCTTATACATGTTTGTATACCCATATATCTCTGTATACCACCTTATCAATTCTAGGGTTTCAATCCCTTACATATCGTTTCACACATTTAATTTCTAACACAGAGATTAGGTTAAAGTGTTTAATCATCTCTACACAATCATCTTCTTCAAAACTAGGTTTTAAACTCAACCCTTATAAGGATTCCATCATCAGAACCACTACTACCGAAACGCTCAAGTTCGATTAACTTCTAAACTTTTACGACATTTATTTCATCGCATAATCTTATTGAATACGTCCACAATTCATATAAGTTCTTTCAAAACCAAAGAAAATATTGAGTCATTTCTCTACACATTTCTCTGTTAATAATCTAGTTTTTGACTTTAACCTTTATTCAATATTTGAGACCTTATTTACAAGTCTCATAACTATCCAGGATATTACAAATATATTAGTCATTAGTTAGAAAGTGCATGCCGCTACATATTGTAGCGGCTGTCTTTAGTTAGTATTATTATTATTTTATTATAATATTAATATTATTATTATATTATTAGTATAATCAGACACCTCGGTAAGTGGTAAGATTTTTTGATTAAACAGGACAAAAATTTTGAAAAACTTTTTGATTAAATACTTTTTGAAAGTATTTTATTGTTGTTAACTTACTGAGTTATGTTTTGGGTACAATATATATGCATATGTTGATTTAATGGGACTAATAATAACAATAAAAACTTTGTAAATTAAAATTATGTAAATTTTAAAATATGTAAATTTACAAAGTTTTTATTATTATTATTAGTCCCACTAAATCAACATATGCATATATTGTACCCAAAACATAACTCAGTAAGTTAACAACAATAAAATACTTTCAAAAAGTATTTAATCAAAAAGTCTTTCAAAATCTTTGTCCTGTTTAATCAAAAAATCTTACCACTTACCGAGGTGTCTGATTATACTAATAATATAATAATAATATTAATATTATAATAAAATAATAATAATACTAACCGAAGCCAGCCGCTACAATATGTAGCGGCATGCACTTTCCAACTAATGACTAATATATTAATATTATATTAAATAACTAATATATTAATATTGAAAGTCCAATAATAATCTAGAAGAGGGGTTGAATAGATTATCACTGTTTAAAAATTTATCTTAGCCTTTTTGAATTTTTGGTTGATTAATTTATAGTGTAAGAAATCAATAATCAAGATAGTAAAAATTCAATCACACAATGCAAGGAGATTTATCTGGTTCACAACATATAACCCGGGTATGTTGCTACGTCCAGTCTCAAGCTCCTCTTCAGGACTTGAGATCCTATTACTCTCAGTAATAAATACTCCTTCAATAGGCGGAGAAGCCTTTACAAAGTTTTCAAGATAAACTAACAACTATTCACAACTAACTATCTTGGACAGTAAGCTCTCAGCTCCCTCCTTAAGCTTAGTTGCACCTTTTTCTTTTGAGCTTAGTTCAATTATATGATTTGATCTTGAAATAACAGTCTCTTCTTTTCCTCACAATTTTACTAGAGACCCAACTCCCAGCTGACCTCTCTAAGACTCTGGTCTTGGACAAAGAATTACAAGTCTTTCTCACAGGTACATAAAATAAACTAACTCTCCCCTTTTTCTTTTTAGAAATGAGTTTGAGTAATATGCTTCTTGAATAAGCAGATACAATTAAATATCAAGTAATTATATAAGAGTACAATAACTTTTATATATTTGTGGAATGTGCTTCTATGTAAGCAGATATATAATGTTAATGCTCGTTTATAAAGAAATATTTATTCTTTATAATAAAGAATGTGTTTCTATGGATTTAAACAGATATAACAGTTTAATCAATGCAACAAGTATTATATAAATATGAATATAAGATCAAATACTTGTAATGACAGAAATCAAGTATAATAAATAAATTAGTTAAGCAATACTTGATATTTTATCTATGATGTGGATATTAAATAGGGTCACTTAGAACTTCAAACACCGTTCAGATAATATTCTTGTTTAAGGAATATTTCCAAATATCGGTATCTATAGTTGACCAAAATTTAAAGATTCACACCTTTATATTTATATAAATATTTTCGATAGATCACTTAGAACTTCAAACACCGTTCAGATAATATTCTTGTTCAAAGAGTAATTCTGAATATCGGTATCTACAGATGATCTATTTTACGATATTTATATAAATAACTTATATCAATAAGGATCACTTAGAACTTCAAACACTGTTTAGATAATATTCTTGTTTAAGGAATATTCCTAAATATCGGTATCTACAGTTGATCCTTAAACTGATAAGAATAGATGAAATATAGATATAAATATAAATATGTATAACAGTTGATATTGGATATATCTATAACTTCTAACATGTATGAAATAATGTAAATATAACAATTTGATAACTTATATCAATAATACTTGTGACCAATTTTTTCTTCTTTAGAAAATAATATCTTTGATAGAAGAGAGGCTGAAAGCTTTTTGTTGTAGAGAGAATGTAGGCAAGGAGAGTATAAGCTTTTCTATTCTTTTGAAATTGGTGAATTGAGAATGAAGAAAAGCTTCCTATTTATAAAATTTTTGAAGTTAGGGCAAAAAGGTAAATTTGAAAATTTATTTTGATTTTTAATGATCCGGATTGCTTTGATAAAAGTTTGAGGGGCTTGGATCAAAGTGGAATGACTCGGATTGGGCAAACTGATTTCAATTTCTCAAACTTAGCTTCGGACAAGGCATAGCCGACATGCCCACTTTCAAAATACTTTGCATGCCTCACGTGGGCACACCACATACACATTACACACACATATGCACCATATACATGGCATACATATGCCCACATGCATATATATATATATATATATATATATATATAATATATATATATATTATATATATATATATATATATACGGTACACACACACATATATGATATACATAAATACGGCATACATACATATATAAGATATATTATATATATATTGTATTTGTTCTTTTTGCCCATAGTTGAGAAAAAAAAATTTACTTTGAAAAGAAATAGGAATCTCCTTGCCTTAGAAATATTAATTTTTGAATTACTTTCTTTAACACTTGATATTAATTTATCAAGGTCAAATACAGTGTATTCAATTTTTAGGATGAAAAATATTTTTGGTTTAAAGTAACTAGTATATTTATATTAAATCTTTTGGAGAGATTTAATCCTTTTTACTGACTTTGTTATCATCAAAATAAACTAAACTGATTTGGAGACCTATCAATCTCCCCCTTTTTGATGATGACAACTTATAAAAATATTTTTGTATATAACTGCTCCCCCTTAGTATATGCATAAAAACTTTTTGTTGAAATGAATTTTAAAGCATAATAATCATGGCAGTTTATATTAGTAAATAGCTATGTATATTATCATCACATGCATAACAGTTTTAAAATTCATTCATCACAGGCATGCAGTTCATATACATATTTCTTCTCCCCCGTTGGCATTATAAAAATGGGGGAAAAGAAAGCTATTCAGAACCTGCAGAAATTGTTAGTAACGAAATAGGCTAAAATAACCTGCAAGGAAAAATTAAAGTGTCAGAAAAAAATCTGCAGAAGTAGCGTAGTAACTAGGTTAGTATTTAAGTACAGTTATCCCAAATAGTTAGTAGAAGTATATATATTATGATTACAGTCCTCCCAAATAGTTAGTTCTCGCCTAAATCAATAGGAGAGAAATGTAAGCCCAAAGTTGGAAGGATGTCAATTGGAGCTGAGCTCGTGCTGGCAGGGAACTGATATGGAGGAATTGAAACCTTCTGATGTTCCATCAAGACATATATCATATCTTTTAGATGATGTATGGACTGGTGTAAGACTTCAATTTGATTGAGCATGTTACTGTGATTTTGTAATGAAAGGTGGTGCATGCTTTGTAGAGTTTCTAGTTGTGAAAAGAGATTTAGATGAGCCTCAATGGACTCATTGTCATTAGGTTTGAAAATGATGAGTGGTTTAGGTGGGATAGTGAGATGAGAGACTATATTACTGTTTTGCACGATTTGGCCTTTTTGACCGAGAAGGTTGAATTCAAGGTGTTTAAAGACAGAGGTCAGAAGAAGACCATAGCCCAAACAGTTATTATGATAGCAAAACTCAAAGGATGTCAACAAGAAGTACAGAAGATTATAGGGCATGCATTTATTCAAAAGACATTTCATGAGTTCGAGATCAAAAGGATGGAGAAGTTTATCTTCTCAAACAGGCATAACGTTTTGACGAAACAGTTTTCCCATGAATTGACAAAGTGGTGTCAGAAATTCCAGACCAATCTTAGAAGAAAAATCAAATATTTGTGTAGGTACAAGTTGGTCAGTGACAGTGGACAAGTTATGCTTGAAGGTGATGCAATTACTTGTATTCATGCTTATATGACAAGTATATTCATTGAGTCTTGGTAAATCTAGCATACATGGTGGCAGTTTCAATGCATGTAAGAGGAGTAATTCATCAATGATATACTCTTGACCTTGTATACTAGTGCAGATACCAGTTAAACGATTATTGGAGTCTTTAAGGAAAGTCATGTGAGAGTAAAATTCTGCAACAAGTGTAGGAAACATAATTTTCTCAGGAAAAATAACAAGACACTCCCATCCTACATGTTTAAAAAATTCAGGTACCTCAGGAAAGCTATTGAAAGAGGTTCCTATACCTGGGATGAGATTATGTCCCATATGTTTATACTTAACTTGAGCAGATGGAGTAACTAAAATGGGTTTATAAGTATCAGGATGTATCTCAGAGCTTAGTGATGTTTTCTTTCTTTTAGATGAGAAAACTAGGTCCATGATAGAAGAATATAATGCAAACAAGGAAATAGACCAGTGAAACTGTGAGATATGCCCTTTAGAAATGGATTTAGGATGTATGCAGCTTAGTAAAGAAACCATGAATTTATAGTGGTTGATAAATATGAGTTCAGTAAATGAGTAGGCATGTAGTGAACATACAAACTAAATGAATATAGAGCAAACAAGTCATAATTGAGAGTGCAGTATATGTTAATAGAGATAGACGAGAAAAAGATTTGTAGCCGAAATACTGTCCCTTCTATTAAATGCTCTAGAAAAGGTTTGTTTTGTTTAAAAATGAGGTTCTAGGTAGACAGGATAAAGACTATACTTTATTTTATGTGTGAGTCAATGTCAATAGAGAGAGAAAAAAAATCAGTTTGGCAAACACAGAGTCTCAGCGACACAAGTCTTATCATATGAAGCAAATAACCCATAAATAAGGCAAGATATATCAGATATAGCCAGATACGGCATATCAGATACTCATGCCTATATCCCAAAACAGATAACAGAAAATTTGTCATAACCACGACCAACAAACATTTATTGCAACACAACCATTTAGAGAGACAAGAAAAATGACTAAGTGTAAAACCAGTTAGCCCAAATATTTTAAGAAGACAATTTTTTTTTATAAGGCACAGAAAAAAAATTGAGCTTGTCTAATCCAAAGAAATTTAATAGCCCACATATGCTGCAAGGGATTTCTGATATGGATGAAAATAGAGCAGCAGATACTCATTACAATATCCAAATACAGACGGCTAGAGATTTGGAAAGGAACATCACAGTAGTATAAGGGGAAATGTGGCATCCTAACTTAGAGAATTAATCAGAGAGAGTGACTCTCAAAAATTTTATGGTGTAATAGTTAAGAATAGATGTATAATTTTTAAAAAAAAATTTAAATGCTCAGAAAAAAATTGTCAGTCTTGATACATGCATTGTAAAAAGAATGTAGATCGAGCACATAGAATGAGAATCAACGCGTATATTTCTTGACCATCAGTGGTCAAACCCAACATTCAATAACAATAGGCAGAAAGGAGATGAAACAAAAAAATACCTTAGCAAGCCCTTAGATTCAGTGTATATAAATACAGCATCCTGCGTTGATGATTTCTCAAGCAGGTTTTTGTATAGTCAGTCGGATATAGCTTTGTGTGAAATAATAAGAATCGAACCCTCTAGTTTTTTTTTAAAATTTATTTTAAAAAAAAAAATTGAATCGGTAAAGGTATAAGTTTGAGTGTTCAGAGCGATTAGATCAGAGTGATTTTCTCAGAATCATATTCGAACTACCGATTTTCTTTGAGAAATATCTAGGGTTTTTGTTTTAAAAAAAATCGGTGGAAGTATGTTTTTGAGTATGTAAAATCAATTGATCGGTTTAGATTTTTCAAAAACATGCTGGAATTGAAGGATTTGATGAACCAACGAGCTTAGGGTTTGAGAGAGTTTAGAGAGAGAGAGAGTAGACGCGGGGGAAGAGAGAGAAGAAGAAAAGAAAATGAATAAAAAAGAAATTATTTTCTATATATAGTTAGGTTAACCTGATTGATCCAACGGCCAAAAAAGAATTTGGAATTTGATGAACGGCTGAGATGAGTTCTAGGTTTGAAAAGTTGAAGCTGACCGGTTGACCTTTGATCTAACGGTAGAAATGGATTTGTGCTTTTTGCTGATGATCGGACGATTCTGAAGCGTGATCCGTGTGACTCTTCTAAATGGCTCCTGATTGGTCTAAATCAAGTGACGCGGATAGATAGCAATTACCGTTAGATAAACTAGTAAGATCAATGGCTCAGATTAAATCTGACATAATTATATATATATTCTGAAATTAAAATTAAAAATAATAAAACTTATATATATAAAGATATATATTATTTTATATATATATATATATATATATATATATTTAAACAATACGAACAATATACTATATAGGGTAAAGAAAAATTTATGTAAATTTTTATTTTTTTTTAAAATAAGATGAAGTAAAACAAAATATTAAAAATAGAATAAACTATATATATATACATATTTTAAGAAAAATAGTAATAATTTATATAATTTAAGAAAATGATAAGCACTTCAGTATTTTCAGATGCAGGATAATTATGAAGAAAAATCTAGCATTCCTAAATCCATACGAAGTTTACAAAATCTATCAGTGCTTAGAGGTTTGGTAAATATATCAGCAATATTTAGTTCAATATCAATGTACTCTAACTTAATAATGCCACTGTTTACATGATCACGTAAGAAATGGTGTCTAATATCTATATGTTTTGATCTAGCATGTAAAACAGTATTTTTACTTAAGTTGATTGTACTTGTATTATCACATAGTATAGACACACAGTTAAATTTTATATTGTAGTCAATAAGAGTCTGTTTCATCCACAGTATTTGTGCACAACACCGTGCTGCAGCTATATATTTTGCTTCAGTGGTTGAAATAGATACTGAGTTTTGTTTCTTAGAAAACCAAGAAACTAGACACCCATCGAGAAACTGACACGTGCCACTACTGCTTTTTCGATCAACATAATGACCGGCATAGTCAAAATCTGAAAAACACACAAGATCAAATAGTTGACCTTTTGGGTACCATAGACCTAAATCGGTAGTCCCCTTAAAATATCGAAATATTCGTTTTACTGCTATCAAGTGTGATTCTTTAGGATTTGCTTGAAATCTGGCACATTTACAGACACTGAACATAATATCAGGTCTACTAGCAGTGATATACAATAGACTTCCAATCATCCCTCTATACTTTTTTGTGTCAACACTCTTACCAGTTTCATCAACAATTAATTTATCAGTGGTTGACATAGGAGTATTAAGAGGTTTCACAGACTCTAAACCAAATTTCTTAATCATTTCCTTACAATACTTGGATTGAGAGATATGAATACCTTTTTTACCTTGTTTGATCTGTAATCCTAGGAAGAAGTTTAATTCTCCCATCATGCTCATTTCAAATTCTTTACTCATACTTTCAGAAAATTCATTGCACATAACAATATTAGTAGAACCAAAAATGATATCATCAACACATATTTGAATAATAAGAATATCATCATTTTTATACTTAGTAAATAAAGTAGTATCGACAGTACCTCTTTTAAAATCATTTTCAAGTAGAAATTTACTCAGTCGTTCATACCATGCTCTCGGGGCCTGTTTTAATCCATATAAAACTTTGTGCAATTTATAAACATGCTCAGGATGATCAAAATCTTCAAAACCAGGAGGTTGTTTAACATACACTTTCTCTTCAATAACACCATTTAAAAAAGCAGATTTGACATCCATTGGAAATAATTTAAAATCTTTATGGCATGCAAAGGCTAACAACATACGTATAGACTCAATTCTAGCAACAGGAGCATATGTTTCATCATAATCAATACCTTACAACTGATTATACCCCTGTGCAACTAGTCTAGCCTTGTTACGTATAATAGTTCCATTTTCATCTAACTTGTTACGAAAAACCCATCGAGTTCCAATAATGGAAGTATCTTTAGGTTTTGGAACTAATTCCCAGACTTTGTTTCTGGTGAATTGTTCAAGTTCTTCTTGCATGGCAATTATCCAATCTTCATCTATCAAAGCATCTTTTATATTCTTAGGTTCTATTTGAGATAAGAAAGATAAGTGACTAACCATGTTGTGTGCTTGTGATCTAGTAAGAACTCCTTTATCGAGATCACCAATGACATTATCTAAAGGATGGTTTCTAATGACGAGTGAGTCTTTAGGTAAGTCATTTAACTGAGGATTGGGGTTTTCAAGAGGATTAACATTGACAGGTGGAGACTCATTATCTATTTTTAGTTTCTCTATATTTTTGAGAATATCTTCAATGACAACATCACTGTCAACTAACTCTTTATATTTGGGAGGAGGTTTAGATTCATCAAAAGTCACATTCATTGATTCCTCAACAACTAGACTCTTCTTGTTGAAAACCCTGTAAGCTTTACTGTTAAGTGAGTATCCCAAAAATATTCCTTCATCAGATTTTGGATCAAATGTTACGTGATGTCCTTTAGTATTTAGAATAAAACATTTACTTCCAAAGACACGAAAATAATTTATTTTTGGAGTTCTTTTGTAATACAACTCATAGGGAGTTTTGAGTAAAATAGGTCTTAATAAAACTCTGTTTAAAATGTAACAGGATGTTGCCACTGCTTCAGCCCAAAAATATTTAGGAAGACGATATTCATTTAACATGGTATTAGCCATTTCTTGTAACGTACGATTTTTCCTTTCAACTACACCATTTGACTGTGGTGTGTAAGGAGCAGAAAAATTATGACTTATACCGTGCTCATCACAGAATATAATAAAATCAGAGTTGTCAAATTCTCTTCCGTGATCAGATCGAATATAAACAATAGAGCTTCCTTGTTGATTTTGAATTTTCTTACATAAAGCAGTGAAAGAGCTTATGGCTTCATTTTTAAATTTCAAAAAATCAACCCATGTGAATCGAGAATAATCATCAACCAAAACTAGAATATAGACAGCACCACCCATGCTATGTTTAGGAATAGGTCCTACTAGGTCCATATGTAAGAGTTCTAAGGGTCTAGAAGTTGACACACATAATTTTGGTTTATGAGATGCATGTATTTGTTTTCCTAATTCACAAGTTTCACAGATATGATCTTTTAGAAACTTGAGTTTCGGAAGACCACGAACATGTTCTTTAGATGAAATGTTATGTATTAGTTTCATGTTAATGTGTCCTAATCTGCGATGCCAAAGCCATGGATCATCATTTGCAGATACAAGACACACATTGTCTAGGTGAGAATATGCATCTAGGTCACATGTGTACACATTTTGACTTCTAGGACATGATAAAATCAGTTTACTAGATTGATCAAATATTGAACAGTTATGAGGACTAAAGGATATTTTAAAACCACTATCACATAGTTGACTAATGGATAGAAGATTGTACCTGAGTCCTGTGACTAATTGTACGTTGGAAATTGTTATGTGTTTATTACCAACGCTCCCAATTATTATCTCCAAAGGTTACCTCACCATAGTATGTAGCTTGTATGTTGATCAATTTTGATTTGTCTCCTGTCATGTGTCTTGAACAACCACTATCAAGGTACCACTTACTTTTACTAGAATCGGCTATTAGACATACCTGCAACATACATTATTTTCACGACTTGGTACCCTTTAATAAGAAGGGTCCTTCGGGTGAGTTATCCATTTTGTATGAGGAACATTTGAGTTTTCTCTTACAAAACTGGGTACAGGATAATCATTTTTATTAGGTACATGCATTCTATGAATTACAGGTCTATAGGATGTATAATTTACTTTACCTGAAAAACTTTGATGATAGTTTTTGTAGGATCTTTCATTATAAAGCTCTTTTCTTGTATTCTTTACAACAATAGGTGCAGTGTAAGTTCCTTTTGGTACCCAAATCATTTTTCCTTTATAGTTTCCATTTTTAGCATTGCATGTATAAATAGAATGACCATTTCTATTACAGTAAAAACATTTAGTGAAGGGAGATATATGATCTTTTTCTGTACTTTTAACATGATAGAGCCCTTTATCTTTTGTTTTACTATATTCTCCAATATATCCCAGTCCTTCTTTGTTAAATCCACATCTTTGTTGATTAAGCATGACATCAAGATTTTCCTTTCCTTTTTTGAATTTAAGAATATTAGTATTTAAATCATCACGTTCTTTGGTTAGTATATTGATTTGTTCTAACAAAGAAGAATCTTCATTTTGGATTTTTGATTTTATCTTTAGAGATGAGTTTTCGAGCATGAGATTTTTAATATCCTCAGTTAACATTTGATTTTGATTTTGAGTATCTTCATTGATTACAGTCAGTGTTGAATTCTCAACTTCAAGATTTTCAATAGAGATAATGAGTGTTGAATTTTCTATCTCAAGATCTCTGTTTATTTTTCTTAATTTTTCTAATTCTTCTTTTAGAGATAGATTTTTTGAAGAATCATTTTCTAGTTTCTCTTTTTCTTCTTTCAAACTTGAATTTTCTATTTCAAGATTTCTATTGGTCTTAATTAATTTTTCAAATGAAATTTTTAGTTTAATTAAATCTTCCTTAATTATTTCATCATCTTCATATAAACAATTATATGCTTCTTGTAGTTCATGATGTTCTTCATTTATATTATCTAATGAATGTGTGACAAATGAAGTGCTAGGTAATTGATGTTCAGAATTTACCTCGGATCTTGGTGATGAGTCATTATCTGCCATTAAACATAGGTTTGCGATTTCTTCGGTTTGTTTAGTAGTTGCTTCTTCGTCGCTTAGATCCCAGCCTTCCTCAGCTACTAGCACTTTGTTGTTTGCTAGTTTTGGGCAGTCCTTTTTGAAGTGTCCAGGCTGGTTACATTCAAAGCATGTATTCAAATTTTCATTTGAATTAGCATTTCTGAAGTTGCTGTTGTTACTTTCTTTGAAATTTCCTCCTTGTGCTTTTGGCCTGAAGACTTGTTTGCCTTTGAAGTTGTTGAAGTTGTTGTTTGTTTTCAAAATACCTTTGCCATATTGTCTGGCCTTGCTTTGGATTACTCTCCTGAGTTGTCTAGATAACAGGGCAACTTCATTAGTATCTAAACTCAAGAGTTCTTCATTTAGCTCCTCATCATCGCTTTCTTGATCTACAAGCAGAGCTTTGAAAGCAATTCCTTTCTTCTTAAGGTCTGTATCCGATCCTCCTTTTTCGACTAGCATATCAACTTCATGAGCACGAAGATTTCCAATGAGGCTATCAAGAGGATAGATAGTTAGGTCTTGCATTTCCTTGATGGCTGTAACTTTCATTTTCCATATGGATGGAAGGGCTTTGAGAATTCTTCTATTTTTCTCATTAGTTGTGTAGGTCTTTCCTAGTTGATCCAGCTCATCAATGATTCTGGAAAAACGTGTTTCGATATCAATGATTTTTTCACCTCCTTCCAGCTTGAAACTTTCATACTCTTGGATTAGAGCATCTTTTCTGGTTTCTTTGATATGATTTGTTCCTTCATAGGTTATGATCAATTTTTCCCAGATTTCTTTTTCAATGAGAGCACTGGTTAGTACTTGTTCGGCTCTGGAGGCTATATTCATAGTCTCTTCATCTTCAGTGGTAAACTCATCGGCATCTTTTTCAACGATCTTTTCATCTTCAATTTTTGTGGGAATTTTTACTCCTCGCTCTATTGCAAGCCAAACTTTGATACCTTGTGATTTGGCATAGATTTTGAATCTATTTTTCCAGGGGGTAAAGTTTGTGCCATCGAAAAGTGGAGGCCTGGACATTGATAGTTCTTCTCCGCAACCAGTAGCATTGTAGGCCATAGATGGATCTACTCTTAGATATGCCTGTATTCACTTAACAAACAAGTTAAAGAGCACCGCTTTGATACCAATTGAAAGTCCAATAATAATCTAGAAGGGGGGTTGAATAGATTATCACTGTTTAAAAATTTATCTTAGCCTTTTTGAATTTTTGGTTGATTAATTTATAGTGTAAGAAATCAATAATCAAGATAGTAAAAATTCAATCACACAATGCAAGGAGATTTATCTGGTTCACAACATATAACCCGGGTATGTTGCTACGTCCAGTCTCAAGCTCCTCTTCAGGACTTGAGATCCTATTACTCTCAGTAATAAATACTCCTTCAATAGGCGAAGAAGCCTTTACAAAGTTTTCAAGATAAACTAACAACTATTCACAACTAACTATCTTGGACAGTAAGCTCCCAGCTCCCTCCTTAAGCTTAGTTGCACCTTTTTCTTTTGAGCTTAGTTCTATTATATGATTTGATCTTGAAATAACAGTCTCTTCTTTTCCTCACAATTTTACTAGAGACCCAACTCCCAGCTGACCTCTCTAAGATTCTGGTCTTGGACAAAGAATTACAAGTCTTTCTCAGAGGTACATAAAATAAACTAACTCTCCCCTTTTTCTTTTTACAAATGAGTTTGAGTAATATGCTTCTTGAATAAGCAGATACAATTAAAGATCAAGTAATTATATAAGAGTACAATGACTTTTATATATTTGTGGAATGTGCTTCTATGTAAGCAGATATATAATGTTAATGCTCGTTTATAAAGAAATATTTATTCTTTATAATAAAGAATGTGTTTCTATGGATTTAAACAGATATAACAACTTAATCAATGCAACAAGTATTATATAAATATGAATATAAGATTAAATACTTGTAATGACAGAAATCAAGTATAATAAATAAATTAGTTAAGCAATACTTGATATTTTATCTATGATGTGGATATTAAATAGGGTCACTTAGACTTCAAACACCGTTCAGATAATATTCTTGTTTAAGGAATATTTCCAAATATCGGTATCTATAGTTGACCAAAATTTAAAGATTCACACATTTATATTTATATAAATATTTTCGATAGATCACTTAGAACTTCAAACACCGTTCAGATAATATTCTTGTTCAAAGAGTAATTCTGAATATCGGTATCTACAGATGATCTATTTTACGATATTTATATAAATAACTTATATCAATAAGGATCACTTAGAACTTCAAACACCGTTTAGATAATATTCTTGTTTAAGGAATATTCCTAAATATCGATATCTACAGTTGATCCTTAAACTGATAAGAATAGATGAAATATAGATATAAATATAAATATGTATAACAGTTGATATTGGATATATCTATAATTTCTAACATGTATGAAATAATGTAAATATAACAATTTGATAACTTATATCAATAATACTTGTGACCAATTTTTTCTTCTTTAGAAAATAATATCTTTGATAGAAGAGAGACTGAAAGCTTTTTGTTGTAGAGAGAATGTAGGCAAGGAGAGTATAAGCTTTTCTATTCTTTTGAAATTGGTGAATTGAGAATGAAGAAAAGCTTCCTATTTATAAAATTTTTGAAGTTAGGGCAAAAAGGTAAATTTGAAAATTCATTTTGATTTTTAATGATCCAGATTGCTTTGATAAAAGTTTGAGGGGCTTGGATCAAAGTGGAATGACTTGGATTGGGCAAACTGATTTTAATTTCTCAAACTTAGCTTCGGACAAGGCATAACCGACATGCCCACTTTCAAAATACTTTGCATGCCTCACGTGGGCACACCACATACACATTACACACACATATGCACCATATACATGGCATACATATGCCCACATGCATATATATATATATATATATATATATATACATATATATATACGGTACACACACATATGATATACATAAATACGGCATACATACATATATAAGATATATTATATATATATTGTATTTGTTCCTTTTGCCCATAGTTGAGAAAAAAAAACTTATTTTGAAAAGAAATAGGAATCTCCTTGCCTTAGAAATGTTAATTTTTGAATTACTTTCTTTAACACTTGATATTAATTTATCAAGGTCAAATACAGTGTATTCAATTTTTAGGATGAAAAATATTTTTGGTTTAAAGTAACTAGTATATTTATATTAAATCTTTTGGAGAGATTTAATCCTTTTTACTGACTTTGTTATCATCAAAATAAACTAAACTGATTTGGAGACCTATCAAATATTATAATGAATAATATGTAGTAGTACTAATTTTCACATTCCGGCCGCTAGAAGTTGTAGCGGCACAAGCAAGTGGGTTCCAGAACTTTTTTGACTTTTTGGAAGGGCATGTTTGGAATTTGTCTAGCCGCTGATAAGTGTTGAGCTATCGCTACATGTTGTAGCGGCAGAGGAATTTTAGTTCTTAATCTCTATCATCCAAATTTAAGATCAACGGATGAGATATTGGTTGCTGAAATAGTGCATATAGCAACCGTTTGCTACAGATGCTTACCCTTACATGAAACATGATATTTAAATATTTGTTGGAAGGTTAAATAGGTAAGCTAGTGCTTGCGATCATTTGACAGGTGGAAAATGAATTAACACCCACCAATTGGTTCTATGTTCCCTCTTAATACTAATAGTAATGTTCTCACATTTGGTATCTCCCAATGTTTTCAGAACTGGACCGGTCATCGAATCGAGAAAGTGACTAGGTGGATGGGTCACTGGTTCGACTAGTGGTTGGACCGTTATTGACCCAGTGACGTCATTAATATATAATAAATAATAAATAATTAAATTAATTAATTATTATATATTATATATAATATTTAGTAAATATGCAAAAGTAATCAATTTATCTATAAAAAAAATTAAACCTATTTGTACAATATTTACTTTTAAACAATTCAAATAAATACTAAATCTATATAATAAATAAAGATATTAAATCATGATCATAACTCAAAATTCAAGAATGATAAAATTAAACACAAATAAACATAAATATCTCTAAAATACATTCAATCAAATTCGTTAAAAAAAAAACTAAATCTATTTGTACAATGTTTACTTTATACAATTCGAATAAATACTAAATCTATATAAAAAAAGATATTAAATTATAATCATAACTCAAAACTCAATCAAGGATAGAACACATTCAATCAAATTCCAAGGTTTAAATTAGTAAAAAAAAAAGTGAGGTAGGGAACCGGTGTCCCAGTTATTGGGTCATTGGGTTGACCGGTCCAACCGTCGGGTCACCGGGTTGACCGGTCCAAACGCCGGTCACCGGGTTTGACCGGGTTTTGACCAAAAGCGGTTTTTTTGCTTAAATCGGACCGGAGTACCAACCAGTTCCGATTTTTACCGGTCGGACCGGCGGTCCGGTCCAGGTTTAATTACCTTAGTATCTCTTACTACTGATTGTTAAATGATAAAACCCAGCACCGGCCCTGGGCTAAAGCCCAAGGTGCCCGGACTTTAGGCCCACTAAAATTGACAAATTTTTAGGGCCCCAAAGAGGTATTTGTGTTATGTATATATACCCAAACAAAAGAGTCCAACCCAAGTCAGTTTAAATTTAAAGGCCCACAAAAAATTTACCCAATGAAATAGACCCAAATCTTAATAACAATTCGCAAAAGGCCTATTTTTTTGTTCTCACTTTAAGCCCTTCAAAACTCAGGGTCGACCTTGATGAAACCGGTATATTGATATTTGATGCTGAGTGAAATAGCCACAAGATGGGAAAATCACCAACTTTGCGAAAAACAACTTGCAAGCTCAATCCTGTTTTTTTTGGGTGTGCATATTATAGTTTACTATAAAAACTTAAATTTTTATCATGTTTTCATATTAATATTGACTTTTTAAAGTGGAACGCAGGCCATAAGAAAGTGACCAGAGGAGTCTTTTTGCGCAGTACGCATCAGAACTAGTGGAATGGGGGGATGAATTGTCCTGTCTTGTTGGGAAAGAGGTTGGGGTTGACACGAGGTTTTCAAACTCAGGCGGGTAAGATAGGCTTTCTCCTTTGATCGGGAAGCTGGTGTAGAGAGGTGGTGGGAGCGGCAGAAGATCGCACGGGTCGGGCTCCCCATTTCTTCTTGCTTTTATAATCTTCCTTCTCTGCTCTGCTATCTTAACGTAATCCTGGGGAGTGGGCTTATAGTCCATCCATTCGAGACATTCAATTTAAAATTGATATCAGTTGATTTAGTTTTTGATAATATAGTAATAAAAATTAGAAACTATGTACATATTATTTCTAATTGAACTATTTTCTCCCTTCCTTACAAATATAAGATCATATTTAATTTTTTAAAGTCATTTTGAAATATTTTCAAATTCGAAATTGATATAAATATTTTAACTATAAATAATAAATTTAGGAAAACTATAAATTATCTAAATAGTGATCTTAATTAGAAGACCACTATTTAAAAATAATTTTTACTTTCATGATTGGGATCACTCGTGGAAGTTATCCCTTAATTATGTACAAAGAATTGGCCTATTGAGTAATAGGAAGCAGGCTACTCTAACATGAAGTTTATTTTAATATGAAGTTTCTAAAATATCATTATTTTAATTTTTATTGATTAATCACCATCACCATTACTACTTTAGTTTTAGTTATAGTAAGGGATGCATTTAAGTAAATAATTTTTTTCTTAAATTTTTTTTCACAAATACATCTTTAGTGTTCCAACAAAATATTTTTTAGAAAGATACAACTTTAATAATTGTATTGATAAAAAAATTAGGCATATTATGCAAACGAACAATTTTTCTAAAGAATAAATCAGCTACATAGGAAACACCATCAATTTTGTGACATGGAATAAAATGTGCCATTTTCGAAAACCTATCCACGACCATAAAAATTGAATCATGACTGTGCTTAGACCTAGGTAAACCTAATACAAAATCCATAGAAATATCAATCCAAGGTTCATTAAGTTTAGGCAATAGTGTATACAACTCATGGGGTTGAACACGAGATTTAGCTTGACAACAAGTAATACACCTATCACATATCCACTCTATATCTCGTTTCATGTGTGGCCAATAAAAATATTCTTGCAAAACAACCAATGTTTTAACCACACCAAAATGACCTATTAAACCACCCCCATATGATTCCTTAACTAATAATTCACGTAAAGAACAAACAGGTATGCACAGTTTATTTTCACGAAATAGAAAACCATCAAGTTTAAAGTACTTACCTACCAAATTCTTTTCACAAGATTTAAATCCATCACGAAAATCATGGTCATCGACATATAATTCTTTAATTCGTTCAAAACCAAGCAATTTCGTGTCAAGAGTCGATAACAACACATACCTTCGAGAAAGAGCATTTGTAACGACATTCTCTTACCTTGTTTGTATTGAATGACATAGGGCAATGTCTCGATGAACTCCATCCATCGTGCATGTCACTTGTTCAACTTGTGCTGACCTTTAAGGTACTTCAATGACTCGTGATCGGTATGAATCACGAACTCCTTAGGCCATAGGTAGTGTTGTCATGTTTCCAACGCTCGGACCAATGCGTATAACTCTTTGTCATAAGTAGGATAATTCAAAGTTACCTCACTCAACTTCTCGCTAAAATATGCCACCGGTTTTCCTTCCTGCATCAACACAACTCCAATTCCCAAACCTGAAGCATCACATTCAATCTCAAAAGTTTTAAAAAAGTTAGGTAAAACAAGTGAATGAGCATTAGTCAATTTATCCTTAATCAACTGAAACGCCTTCTCTTGCTCTTCACCCCACTTAAAAACCATGTTCTTCTTGATGACTTCTGTTAATGGTGTCGTGATGTTGCTGAAATTCCTCACGAAACGTTAGTAAAAACTTGCGAGTCTATGAAAATTACGAAATTGACTCACATTCGTAGGACTCGGTCATTCCCGGATAACACGTATCTTCTCCTTATCTACTTGCACTCCCTATGAACTAATAACAAAACCAAGAAACACAATTCTATCTATACAAAACATGTATTTATCCATGTTAACAAATAATTTCTCTTTCCTAAGTACATCTAAAATAGATTTTAAATGTAACACATGATCACCCTAGTTTTTGCTATAAATCAAGATATCATTAAAGTAAACCACAACAAATTTACCAATGAATGGACGCAAAACATGATTCATTAATCGCATGAAAGTACTAGAAGCATTAGTTAAACCGAAAGGTAACACTAACCACTCATATAAACCATATTTTATTTTAAAAGCAGTTTTCCACTCATCTTTCTCATTCATTCTAATTTGATGATACCCACTTTTTAAATCAATTTTAGAAAACACTAACGACCCATGCAATTCATCAAGCATATCATCTAAGCGAGGAATATGATGTCGATACTTTACCGTAATATTATTTATCGCTCGACAATCAATGCACATGTACTATTTCCCATCCTTCTTAAAAACTAAAATTACCGGAACTGCACACGGACTCATGCTTTCTCTCACAACCCCCTTTTTCATCAACTCACCAACTTGCTTTTGTAACTCCTTTGTTTCCTCGGGATTGCTCCGATAAGCTGGACGGTTAGGAATGGTAGCACCGGGTACGAAATCAATTTGATGTTTTATTTCCCGAATAAGTGGTAAACCTTGTGGAAGCTCCTCGGGAAACACATCAACATAATCCTGCAAAAGAGATGCAACAACACTAGTCAACGAAGAGTTAATTTGGTTACTATTTTAAAACGCCTCCTTATACCTAAGTATAATCATCGGCTGTTTAGAAATTAAAGCCCTCCTCACATCACTCTTTTTTGTATAGATATTTATTTTTCTCTCTTCATCTTTCTTTTTCTCTCTTATTTTTTCCCTCATTTGTTTTCTTTTCTTCACTCTCTTTTCTTTTTACATGATCTTTTTGTAAATGTAATTGATCCTCATGCACTTGCTTCGGTGACATAGGACATAGAGTGACTTTTCATTGGTTGTGCACAAATGAATATTCGTTTGTAAAGCCATCATGTTTCACACACCTGTCAAATTGCCATGGACTACCAAGTAACAAATGGCCCGCCTGTATTAGAACCACAAAGCATAATATTCCATCCACATATCTACCAATCATAAATGGAACCGATACATGTTTGGTCAACTTTTATATCTCCATTGTCGTTGAGCTATTGCAAACGATACAGCTGAGGATGTTTGGTCGTGGAAAACCCTAGTTTTTCCACCATAATAGTACTTGTTGTTGGTCGATTTCGCAACCGATAAAACACGCGCAAGTATACGCGGTCCACAAGTAATATATAGTAAGTAGAGTGTCGAACCCGCGAGGAATTATTACCAAAACTAACCAAGTACTAAAATTATATCAATGTAATCGTATCTAAATAGATGATTTATGAAGGTATAGATATAAACTAAAGAAATTCTAATTAATAAAGTAAATAATGAGCAACGACTGGTATTAAGACGAGACAAGCTAAGATCACAGTTTCTCCTACACAAGTATTTTGTCAAATACTTGGTATGCAATGTTTTAATAAAATCTCCTAACTCTCCCTTTAATTGTAGCGGTTACGATGAATAGCTAACCGAGAACTCGATAGTATATATATGCCTCTTCCGATAGCTATATATAAAAAAAACTTTATGGCATATGGGCATATTCTTATCCTATATACTAGCAAGTCATTCAATTCTATAGAATAATTAAGTAAGACACATGCCAAAAAGTCTCAATAATCATTCCTTAAATGAATAACTTTCGCAAAGGAAGTCGTTAAGTCTAAGTTCTCACATTGGTTACACATGGCATATAGGTATATTCCTATCCTATATGCAAAATTATGTATTCCATCTCATATAGAACAAGCATAATCACATGTCAATATATTCATGGTCCAAAATCCACAATCCATTTTCCAATTTTGCATGGACTACCAAGTTAATTACCAATTCCTTAGCAATTTGACAGTAAGTAAAAATATACTGAACACATTCATATGGTGCCAATTAAAGGGGAAGAAATTCAATTCAATTCAAACTATACATTGGGTTGCACTGTAATCTCAGAATAGAAGCTTTAATTCATAGCTAGTGAATTAAATACCATAACAAAGTTATTAACATTCTTGGATTACAAAAATAAAGGAAAGGAATAGAGAAAGAAAACTATTTAGCAATAATCTTAATCCCATAAACTCCCTCTCAATTGCTTGATGTCCAAATGTTGTTAGAAGCCTTGTTCTTGAACTCCATCTTGTTCCCAACCGCCGCCCCTTTCTCTCCTAATGAGAGAATGAAAACTGATGATAACTCCTCATTCTATTATCATGGATCCCTTGTCCTAATGAATTCCTCCTCTCTTTATGCCTTGCTCTTTTGCGTGGGAATTAATCCCTTCTTAGTCCATTCAATTCAGGCAAGTCTCCCTTGGTTCATTCACAGACCAAAGGAATAAAGAAGGCTGGAGGGGACAACAAAACCGGGACTGCTGAAACGCATGGGGAAATCAAAAGCAGCAGACCGGCGTTGCGGCGCCAGTACATAGGTCATTTTGGGCGTTACAGCGTTGGAGCTGGGCATCGAAGATACGGACTCGGTGCTGCGGCGCCGGGCTCTAGTATAAAAATGGCGCTGCAGCACTAGTGCTGGAAAATTGACCGTTTTGCCCCTATTTATCCTGAAATACCACAATTGCCCCTTCTTCACCTAATTCTATAAAATAACACAAAACATAACATAATTAATGCAAAATATGTATGAACATGCAATTTCTCAAGGTTAAAAGAGTCTGATTTGTAGGTATAAAATCTACTCATCAAATACCCCCAAACTTGTGCCTTTGCTTGTCCTCAAGCAAAATAGATAAATAAAGACACTACAAACTACTAACAATCTACAAACCAAGCAATGATTCACATTTATCTGAAATATGGCCTCAAAGATCAACTCAACATTCAAAGAGGACTCAACACAATGCCATGAAAAAGGGTTCAATATAATCATTAGTTTAAAACAGCTCTTGACCCTGCATATACATGTGTGAATACCAACTACTCCAACCAGTCACAACTCAGATAAAATCATATAGACAACTGCTTAACGAAAATGTCAACTCTTCAAACTCACCCATTACATCAAAGTCGGTCGAACAAGGCACCAATGCAAGAAAAGGGGCCCAAGGGGATTAACATGCAATTATCCTCAATGAAATTTAATACATCACTATAAATATGGTGAGTGTGTTTTACGCTCCATCTCGCCTCAAATTTCATATCTGACTTGTGCAATGTCTAACTATCTTAGGCTTTTCAGAGCTACTCATGTAACGAGCGTTTGATCAATGACTCCCAAACCAGATGGCTTTTAGGGCATTAGGTGCAAAGACACCCCTAAGGATCTATTAACTCGTCAACAAAGGCCACATAATTAGACTAGCCAAAATAAAATTTCTAAATAATAACAATAATATTTATTTTTAAATAATTTTTTATAACATTCCCATACTTCCCCGAATTTTCATAAGAGCCTAAATCATACAACTAATGCCAAATGCAAGTTTAATAGAGTTAAAAGGAAAAAATTCAAAAGCAATTAGCATATAACTTCTCTGACTCGTAACTAGCCACAACAGCTGGTATGTGCTCAAAAAGATAAACTGGATCATAGAGGTAGTTTCAAACCAACAGTTAAGTTAAAAACCTTCAACTACACATGCATGACCAATTCCCTTGAATGACAATAAACAACATACATATCATTGGCCATAATCAAAATAAACCAAACCAAACCATTGTTGAACTCAACTATGACAAAAATTACATCTAACAAGTCTAAAAAGTTCCATCAAAACAAATAAAAATAGATACATAAGATAATAAAAAGCTACAGCTGCAGAGACTCAACATGGCAAAAAGCAAACAAGAAAGCAATACCCCCAAACTTAGACTTAACAATGCCCTCATTGGCTAAATATGCATAATCTGAAAATGAAGTCTTCCCTGAGGTATGCTCACTCCATGTCATCATTGCCTTGACCCTCATCGCGGTCGGGAGATGGAGGTGGATATGCAGGGAGTATAGGAGGCGTGGGGAAATGGTATGGCTCAGCCCCGGATGCCGCTCCACCAGCTGAATAAATTTGTGCCATGGTGGTGGTGAACTCTGTGTTGTACTGCATCATCATGTTCTGCCTCAGGGCAATAACATCCACCCTTCGCCGCAGGTTACTTAACGCAGCCAAGATAGGATCCATCCCTTGCGGTTCAGCAGATGGCCTGACTCGCGAAGAAGAAGTAGGCGGTGGCACTATGAGAAATCCCCCACCTCTAGGGTGTGACTCAGCCCCTTCCCACACCTTGTATCGGACAATTGTGGCATGATCAATTATGGTCATTGATGGCTGGAGTATCTCATCTACCTCCCACTATACATTTGCCGCCCAACATAGCCACGTGATCAGGGATGGGTGTGGAAGTCCTCCCGATGTGGTACCCGACAGTGCCTTTGCTATTGACTCCTAGATGACCAGTCCAATGTCAATCTTCAGCTCGATCACAATAGCGAATAATAACACAGCTCGCTCCCTTGTAACGTCGCTAATGTGCTGTGTTGGCATCAGATTAGAGCAGATGAAGCTATACCAGGCCTTTCCATATCGACTCAGCTCTGTGTGGGAGAAGATGGTCTTCTTATCAGTGCCATTCCTAAACTTCCAGGCAGTTCCTGGTTTACATAGTTGGGCAATCATCGCATTCAGATCATGGGCGGCCAAACCATTTCTAATGTAGTCTTCGTGCACAAGGTTTAGCAACTGGTAGAAGTTATTGATTGTCCTTTTGTCGTATGTCACAGCTTTACCCTGAACCTACACCACATATGGTGCTTCAGGGTTCACCGCGTTGGCGTAGAATTCCCGCACCAAAGAGATTACAGCGGGCTCTGGCTGCCTAGTTAAATTTCTCCATCTCCTTTCGGAAATCATGGCTGCCATCTCAATCAAATCTCAAAGCACAACCATAGCCCAAGCTCTAGCCAAAACTGCACCAAACTGCCAACACCTTAAGTCAAACCAAAGCTGCAGCCCAAAGCGTACCTGTCAACAATGAAAGCACATGCCAAATTGTACTAGCAGTTACCTCAAAACTGCCCAAATCCGCCCACTACAGTGAATGAAATTCCACAAGCCCAGCCTCCTCAGTTTAATTATAGCCCAAAGCACAGCAAGCTCACCCAAAACTTCCACTTCAAAACTGCCCAAATCAGCCTAAGCAAATGCACAGCCCAAACTGATGACGCGCATGATTCTACACCCAATCAGTCACCAACAGTACCAAATGCAAATCAGCTCCAATGCACTGCCCAAACAGTCTTAACTGACTGCCCAACTCAGTACAGACAATAGCAATGCAGTCCTAAGAAGGTTTTCCAAATCAGTCCAACATAAATGATGTCAGCCAAGCCAAAACGGAACCGAAATTAAGCACCATATACATCCATAATATATGATGAAGCATAACCACTACCACAGTGCACAGATTAGCACACACCAGCTCAAGCCTCCTCAATTGAAAAACAGCCAGTGCAATGCAATTAATCAGCCAGAACAAAAATTCCAATGATATGCAAACTGACACTAAGATGTTATATGAAAACTTATCAAACAGCAGCAGCACCCAAAACCAACCACAAAAATTCAGAAAGCTCTATCAGGCAATTAAGCAAACACCTGGCGTGCAAGCCATTTTTCAACCGTGAAATACCCCTGTGGCTCGTTGAATAACCCAAAATTTTGCTTCAAACATGTTAAGAATAAATGAAGCAAACCCAACAAGCAAAACAGATATTGCAATATGTCATACAACCGCTACCCCCAATTGAATCAACCATGAAGCAGTAAAAATCCCCAACTAAATTGGCGAACGAAATGAGCAAACCAATTTCAAATTCAAACGTACAGCTTGAGCAATTTTTCTCTAATTTCACTTCCAGTTGAATTCTTCACGCTGAAATTAAGCCCTTACCTTGAAATTAAGCCTTACCCGATCCTTGGAGATGAATGACGGTCCAAACCCTGAGCGGAATTACAGAAGAGGAACCTTGAATGGCGCCTAGAATGGTTTGGAACGAGCGAGAGGCTTATGATATTAGCCTTGAAGGAATTGGAATGGAACTAGGGCTTGGGTTTGGGTATTTTGGAGGGCTGACTGCGGTTTGGGACGAGAGAGAGAGGGTTTGTGTTTGATAACTGCCGAACAAAATAAAGCTTAAAACTAAAATTTCCGACCGGCGCTGCGGCGCCGGTATTAGTTCATTTTATGGCACTGTTGTGCCGTATATGCAGTAACTACATGAAATTTCTGGCGCTGTTGCGTCGTTCCCTATCCATGCAAAAATTTATTATTTTTTTAAAGCAAACTAACATAACACACTTAGCACTTTATCCCAACTAAGTAGGGTTGTGCATCGGTATAATACCGAACCGAACCGGTCCGAACCGTACCGAACCGAATACCGAAAGTGGCCAAATTAGGATACCGAAACCGAAACCGGTTAGGCCGGTATACCGAACCGATTACCCGGTTCGAAACCGGTTCGGTACCGGTATATACCAAGTTGTACCGACTGCCAAATAATTTTTTTTTAAATATTAACCCCTTAATTAATTTGGTAGTCATTTTATAAGGAAAACTTCCTTAAGACTTTTACCAAATAACTAATGTGGGACTTGAAGACCTTAACTTCACTTGGTAGTCATTTTATAAGGTAAACTTCCTTAGACTTTTACCAAATAACTAATGTGGGACTTAGAACTTAACTTTATTTGGTAGTCATTTTATAAGGAAAACTTCCTTAGACTTTTACCAAATAACTAATGTGGGACTTTAAGACCTTAGCTTCATTTGATATAGTCATTTTATAAGGAAAACTTCCTTAGACTTTTACCAAATAACTAATGTGGGACTTGAAGACCTTAGTTTCATTTGGTAGTCATTTAGACTTTTACCAAATAATAATAACTAATGTGGGTCTTGAAGACCTTAGCTTCATTTGGTAGTCATTTTATAAGGAAAACTTCCTTAGATTTTTACCAAATAACTAATGTGGGACTTAAAGACCTTAGCTTCATTTGATAGTCATTTTATAAGAAAAACTTCCTTAGACTTTTATCATCTAATCAATGTGGGACTTACACATGATGGTGCATGTAAGGTAAGGGAGGGAGCTACTGAATTTCAAATTTCCATTAAGTCCCACATTGTCTAATATGTCTTCTTTTGTCTTACATTTGTTTTATAAATAAGGAGCTCATTGCATATTACAAGAAGTCCCACATTGTCTAATGTGTTTTCTCTTGTCTCACCTTTGTTTTATAAATAAAGGAGACCATTACATATTACAACAAGTCCCATATTGTCTAATAAGCCTTCCTTAGTCTTTCCTCTATTTTATAAATAGAGTAGACTTGAAGTATTTTCTAAGGCTAGACATGAAGGTCTTAAAGTAAAGCTTAGTTCTTCTTAATATTAGGCCTTTTTTAAGCTAACCGGTACAACCGGTTCGGTCCGGTACATACCGGACGTAAAAAAGAGGTAACCGAAACCGGAACCGAAAACCGGTATAAAAGTAAATTACCGAACCGGTTTTTTTTGTACCGAACCGACCGGTTCGGTATGGTCCGGTTTACCCTAAAACCCGAAAAAACCGAAACTTTTGCCCACCCCTACAACTAAGGTCTAACAACAATGTATGAAAGCAAAATAAAGCTAAGTAGAGATGAAAAGAAAAAAATAAAAACAAACTAACAATAAAAGCAAATAAAAGAAAACTAACGGAAACCATTCAAATTAATTAACAAGAGTTCATTAAAAGGATACTGAAATGGGGTTGCCTCCCCATTGAGCGCTCGTTTTTAAAGTCGTCGGCTCGACTATTCTCCGCTTCGTTCAATCCAGTTGAAACGCAAAATTTTGCATTCTATGCCTCCTTTTTGTCTTTTCCTTGAACGTTCCAGCATTCATGCACAAATGAGGACCCCCAAACTTATCTTCATCCATTGACAGAAAATAATTGCCTTCATCTTTTTCATCATTTGCTATGTCTGCATCAACCACATTGACCCGGTGACATTCCTCACGATCACTTGTGTTCCCTTACGCACCCATTTGGTCCCCTTTAACAATGTCGAGTCCAGCTACTTGTCATTTGCCACTGTTAAGCCAACGCTTGACAATCCAAATCACCCGTAGCTTCTCATCAAGGATAAATACACGTCAATTAACACAATTTACACCATCATGGGTTGAAATCATCATTTCTGCACAAAAACACTAAAATGCATAAAAAATAACTAAAAATACTTAAAAAACAAGAAAAATAATCAAGTCAAGACTACATAATTAGTAGAAATAAAATTTACTCATCAAATACCCCCAAACTTAAACTTTGCTTGCCCTCAAACAAAACACAAAAACTAAAAATACTAAAATGCATCTGCTATTAATTTAACATGAATCTGAATATAGCCTCAAAGATCATATATAAACAATTCTCAGTAAAATCAAATTATGCATAGCATGTCAATCCACTTAGTCATCTATTTCACAATAATCATGACCCCAAAATGTGTGTGTAACCTCCACCTCAATTAATCATACTTTAGACAAGATTATACAACAAACACCTAGTAAAAAAGAACTATCAATATCCCCAGAAACATATCACAATAATAATTTCAGCAAAGGCGAACATCATCCAAGCTAAGGAAAATACAATTTTTTTTCTTGACTAATTATCCTTCCCCAAATATATAATCAAAACTTTCAATATTTTTTCTTCTGGTGAGTGCGTTTTACGCTCCTTCTCACATTCGATTGAACGAGTGCGTTTTACGCTCCATCTCGTTCCTATATTTACCACGGAGTGTGCTTTTAAGCTCATTTTCACCCCCACCATATACTACAACTCTGGAAGGAATATATATATATATATACACACACACACACACACAATATGTCTCTCCGACGGACCGGTTCGTTAATGAACTGGTCTATAGCGACGGCCTGTACTGTCGCTATAACATTTGGCGACAGTGTGCTATAGTGACGATACAAACTGTCGCTATAGATCGGTTCGTTAATTAACCGGTTCGTTGGAGAGATTTTTCATTTATATATATATTTTAAATATTTCCCCCCAAACTTGAACGGATGTCTATCCCTGCCTTATTTAAAATTGAAATACGCTCATATAGTCTTGACAATTCCTATCACCAAGGTTTCATCCTATAATGTCTCTAAGATACAATTAACTGACAATGAGATAAAAGTGCTTTAAAAATATAGGGATCACAACTACGCAAAATCGACTTCCAAATCGATATCTCAAACTAACACATAATTCAAAATTTACTTGTAATTAACCAAATATAATCATCTCTTATCATCGGCTATCACAAATTCACTACTTTATTCCTAAATTATTTATTTTTTATTCATATAAAACAAAATAAATAAAACAACTAATTTATGCAATCTAATAAACTAAATGATTAAAACAAACTAATGTATGCAAATTAAACAATAAGTTCAAATCTCAACAGCATTAGTACCCCCAAACTGAATAACTACATTGTCCTCAATGTATCAAAATAGTCAAATTAAAACAGAATACTTCCCTGAGGATCTCAATCATCGTCCTCCTCATCTGCAAGATCATCATCATCGGTCTCCTCCTCCGTCTCGAACGCCAAATCAAGGAACACAGGTGGTGGCGAGAAATAAATCTAATCCGAACCGGTCACGTTGAATCTATTCGTGAATGTAGTGATGACCTCATTCGTGTAATCCACAAAAGTATCCACACGACCCGCTATCTGGTCCACCCTGCCTGTCTTCTAGCGAGATAACCTCAACAACTGCTCCTGTCCTAGTCCCAAGTTGTCGGACACCTTTCGTAGCTCCAGCAACATGTTGAGTCGGTCGTTCCTGACGAAGAAGAAGAAGCGAAGAGTATCGAAGACACCTGATCGGTATGGATTCATCATAGAGGATGATGATGAGGTACGCATCATAGATGATGATGATCCATTGACTTACGAAGAGACTATGAGTAGTAAAGACTCAGAGAAATGGCTAGAAGCCATGAAATTCGAGATGGAGTCCATGTATGAAAACTAAGTATAGACTTTGGTTTCACCACCTGAGGGCATTAAGCCAATCAGGTGCAAATTGGTCTTTAAAAGAAAGACTGGAGCGGACGGCAAGGTAGAGACCTATAAGGCCCGACTGGTTGTAAAAGATTTCAAACAAAGACAAGGTGTTAACTATGATAAAACCTTCGCACCAGTAGCTATGCTCAAGTCCATTCAGATTTTGCTTGCAGTTGCAGCTTATTATGAGTACAAAATCTGGCAAATAGATGTGAAAACGGCATGTCGAGTCGATCGGGATGGTTGAGATGGTTGGGATGGTCCCGCAGCACCTCTAGCAGCAACCTCAGGCTCAACACTAACAATATATCTGACACCCCTCAAGTGAGTGATGCCTCCCTGCCACTCTTTAAATCTGTCGATGACCCTGTTGTCAATCACCGATTTAGGCTGCTCAAAAATCTCATCTTCAGCCCACACAACCCCGGCGTTCCTGCACAACCCACATATGAGAGAGAGGTGTGGAAGTCTGCTAGTAGAGCCACCCCACAGTGCATGGAGTATAGAACCGTAGATAACTTTACCCATGTCAATGGTCTTCCCCGTAACTATAACATAAAGGTGAACTGCCCAAGATTTGGTCACATCTGATACATGAGAAAACGGCATCAGTTTTGCATAAATAAAATAGTACCAAGTCTTGCCAAACTAGTTCAACTCGCTCCTTGAGAAAGATACCGCTTTATCTCTCTGTATAATCCATTCAGAACCGGGCCTACACAAACCCTTGATCTCCTGGTCCCAATCCAGCTCTTCTTGTCTATAGTACGTGAACTCATCGTCCTCGATCGCGACAAGTTGATAGTAAGTATTGATGGCCACGCTATCAAAATGCACCAATTTTTGCCACTTTATTCTTTGCCTCCACTGCGTTCGCATAAAACTCTTTGACTATCGCCACCACGGCGGCCTCCGGCTATGCTGTTAGATTATCCCAACCATGCTCCATGATTGTTGCTCTAATTCCCCTTACATTGTACTCTTGCGGTACTAGGCCCTGTTCTTGAATCTAGTTCTTGTTCACTAGAGACGAGTGGAACCGCTCCGATACGACCTCGCTCACAAAACAAGTTCGATTATAGTTCCTTGAAGCCCTTGATGATGAACCTTCAACTCTTGGTCATTTAAGAGCCATATCGATGCACAAAGATACTAAAAAACCCACCGAATTGATGAAAATTTTCGTTGAGGCAATTCGTCGAACACTTGGCGTGCACTCCAACTTTCTCTCCAAAATCAAAGCTTTACACTAGTCCAATCTCCTTAAATATGGCACCAACAACAAGCTAAGCAATCCAATAGAATAACTTAACCCAAAGGTAGAAGCAAATTGACTTGTGTATAACGAATTACCTTCGCTAGCTTCGTTGGAGAAGTAAAGATGAAATTCCCCTTTTTTCAATGCTCCCAAAATCTCTTATAATGTTTGAATAAGCTTGGCTTACCACGATTGATCCCTATTAGGACTTGAATTGTTGTATTTAAGAGCAAATAGGATTTAGTCTTGGGTTAGAGTTGGAGACTTTGGAGAATTTGAAGTTGGGAAGAGCTAGGAGAGTGTTGGGAAATTTGGGCAAATGCTGAGTGCCCAAAATTTAAGCTAAAATCCAACTGAGCGCTGTGGCTTTCTTCTGGAGCGTTGTGGCTTTGGATCGAGCGCCACAACTCTAATGTTTCACCGTCGCGGCGCTGAACATTCTGCTTTCAGTGCACGCGACTGCTTGCCTTGGCCCTTCCTTGCTTTCCTTGTCAATTCCTTGTTTTGCCCTGGCTTTGAGTTGGCCTTAGCATTGCTCGTGCTTGCCTTATATCGTGCCTCGTCTGATCGGGTCTCTTGGCATCCCTTACATACGTTCCGATTAACGCATGAGATCATCATATTGTTAATTTACAGTCATTATACAACTTAAAGAGACATAATAACTTAAATGAACTAAGACTTCATTAATATGCAATTTAACCTGATATTTATTGAAAATTAAGCACATACTACTTGAACTAAATTAAATACCTAACACTAATTAAAATGCAATCTAATACTGAATTAAAAACCCTTGGGTTGCCTCCCATTAGTACTTGTTTTAAAGTTATCAGCCTGACTTCTTCAATTCTGTTACTCGGGCCCAATTGAGATGTTTGGAATGTCATCGGTTGCACATCCCACATCATTCTTCAAGATTTGCCCATTTACTTCCATACCCTCTTTTCCTTCCTTCCATTCATCGTTCGCCGCAAAATTTGTACCTTGACCATGCATTTTTCTCATCATGGCCCCTACTTTTGACCTCTTCCACCAAATAACAATCATCCACATCATTTGGGAATCGAATTACCTCGAACACGTTTAACTTGACCACTTCATCATTAACTCGCATTATCAGCTCTCCATTTTGTACATCAATCAGCGTTCTTCCTGTAGTCAAGAATAGTCTTCCCAAAATCAGTGGGACCTCTTGATCTTCCTCGAAATCTAGCACAACAAAGTCTGCAGGGAAGATGAACTTGTCCACCTTAACCAAGACATCCTCTACAATTCCCTTTGGATACGTTATTGACCTATCTGCCAGTTGTAGAGTGATGCTCGTCGGCTTAGCCTCTTTCAACCTCAACTTCTTATATATTGATAATGGTATGAGATTGATACTCGCCCCTAGATCACACAATGCTTTCTCCATAAATTTAGTTCCAATCATGCATGGGATCGTAAAACTTCCCGAATCCTTTAATTTTGGTGGAAGTTTATTCTGAATAATTGTGCTACATTCTTTTGCTAGAGCAACAGTCTCACATTCACCTATCCTACGTTTCTTCGACAAGATCTTTTTCATGAATTTAACGTATATTAACATTTGTTCTAAAGCCTCGGCAAATGGAATATTAATCTACAGTTTCTTAAAAAGCTCCAAAAATTTCGTGAATTGTTTTTCTAATTTTTGATTTTTCAACCTTTTCGGGAATGGTGCGAGTGATATCTTCGAACTTTTCTGCCCTTCTTTGGATGCTGAAACTGAACTTCTCTTTTCAATATTGTCATTCTTATTTTCTTCTTCTTCCACTTCTTATCTAACACTAGGCTTCTTTGGGGTCGTATTCTCCTGTAGCTTGCTCCCACTTCAGAGCATGATTACGTTGCATTGTTCTTGCCCTTCTTTTCTCGGATTAACCTTAGTATTACTCGGAAGAGTGCCTTATGGTCGGTTGTTCATTACAATTGCTAGTTGATCCATCTGATTCTCTAAATTTCTCATCGAACCTTCCAGACTACTCATCTCATATTATTAAGAGCAATATATTTGGTCATTAACTCCTCTAAATTTGGCCTTCTTTCTTGTTGATGTTGATTTTAACCTTGGAAACCCGGTGGATTAAACTGTCTTGGAGTCGTAGGTTGGTTTTGGTTGTTGCTCCAAGAAAGTTTGGATGGTTTCTCCACCCTGGTTTGTAAGTGTTTGAATACATGCCCTGTTTGTTATTATCTCGACATAATTGATCGTCTTTGGACTTATAACACACTGATTACTAGGATGACTGCCTGCACATATTTCACACACCACAACCACCTGATGAATAGGTTGAGTTCCCTAAGAGTCAAATTTCTTTGTCAAAGCTGCCACCTGTGCAGCCAAGGCAGTTACTGCGTCTACTTCAAATTTCCATGTTGTCTTAGGCTAATTTATTCGAGTTGTGGGCCATTGATAATTATTCGTAGCCATAGTCTCTAGCAACTCATAAGCCTCATCGAAATTTTTGCCTATCAAAGCTCTTCCTGCTGTGGCATCAATGCTAGTATGAGTTGTGTTAAACAACCCGTTATAAAAAGTTTGTACCTGCAGCCACTTTGGGAGTCCATGATGAGGACATATTCTTAACATATCCTTAAACCTCTGCCACGCCTCATAAAGTGATTCGGAGACTTGTTACGCGAAAGATGTAATTTTAGTTCTCATTTTTGCTATTTTCGATGGAGGAAAGAACTTTGCTAAAAACTTTTGTGCTAGATCATCCCAGGTAGTGATCGAACCAGCTGGTAACGAATGTAACCAACTCTTCGCCTTCTCACGAAGTGTGAAAGGGAAAAGCTTAAGTCTCACTGTGTCCTCAATCACCCCCATTATATTTAAATGTATCACATATTTCTAGAAAACTCACAAGGTGTTCATTCGGGTCATTATTAGCCAATCTCCTGAACTGAACTGAATACTGAATCATCTAAATCGAACCTAGTTTGATCTCAAAGGTATTTGCCTGTATAGCTGGCCTCCGTATGCTCGAGTGAATTTCGATAACCTGTGGCATAGCGTAGTCTTTTAAAGATTTACGTGCCTCTTGTTATGCCGCCATGACCACTGTATTTTGTACTATTTCTGACTTTTGAAATAGTTTCCTCCTTGGATTCCGAAATATCTTCTCGATATCGTCTACGAATGGTAGTGGTTCCTTTCCTTTCGAACGTGTTTGCATACATGAACTAAAGTACCTGAAAAATGTAAATAATAAAACAAAATAAAAATAGTGTTTAGACTAAAATCAAACTGATGGAAACTAATATCGGAATAAATAATTATTAAATTATTCCCCGGTAACGGGGCCAAAAACTTATTGAGCTAAATCTATACTACCAATTTACATGCAAGTATACACGGTCGCAAATAATATAATGATAAGAGAGTGTCGAACCCACGAGGAACAATTAATAAAAATATTAACCCGATTACTAATCCTGCACAATCTATCTTTATCTAAACAATTTCAATCTTTGTATAAAATTAATTATAAAAATTACTAAGTGCTTAGCTAAGACTTTTCACAGATTTAAAAGATTAAGGTTACAATTTCCCCCGATGTAACATTCATACTTATTCATTTCTCCTCGTGATAAATTAATTACATAGAACCATTGATTGAGAACTACTAGGTATTCATATAATACTGTCAAATAATTATATAAACAGATTCATTCGATTTAATTCACCATATTCCTACATGTATTAATAACAAACAAATTTATTAAACACATATTATCATCAAGCAATTATAAAATTAAACGCAAGATATAATAAATGATTCATACAATAATCAACTTAATCGCAAGAGAAAACAAATTAAGCTAAAATGACATCGGGTTCCATTGCAACCTTAAATGAAGGTTTAGTTCATAATTACAAATAAAAACATCATCAAAATTTCAAAAAATATTTTAAGAATACACGAATAAAGATAAAGATTGAAGAATAAACTCTGTCGATGTCATTCTTCAAGCTCTCTCCAAAATTCCTTCGTAATCCTTCAGTGTTCTCCCTTAAGTTGATGAAACCCTAGCCTCCTTCAATAATTTTCTCTGACTCTCCTCTCTTCTCTGATGTATGGTGTATCAAATCCCTCCAAAATAGACGTAATTAACATATAGTCTTTTACCTTGAAGAGTTTGAGACCTCCTAAACTACAATTGCAAGCGTCCACTAAAACATGAAGTAATCAGCCAAAATCAGCTCCCAGATAGCCGTACACGTGCATCAAACACGCCTGCAGACTCGCCTAGAGCGCCGCGGCTCAGCCTTGAGAGTCGCGGCTCTTAACTTTAACCAAGGGCAGCGCCGCGACTTGAAACCTTCTACTATTTCTGTAATATCCTGAATATTTATAGAACATATAAATATGATAATGAATGACTAAAGTTATTTGTAAAGTTAAGTTCGAGGACAAAATTCTTATAAGTTGGGGTGAATGTAATACCCCGAAATATTATCAAAATTATAAATATTGTCTTAACTAGGTTAAGAATGAAAACTCTAGAAATACCTAATGAATGACTGTTCAGGTAATCTTTGAAAACCTAATACGATTCGAAAACACGATCGTATACGTTTAGAATTAGAACATATAACCTAAAACTAGGTATCGAGAAGTTTAAAACCTTAAACCCTGATGAGATTCGAATTTTGTAACATATGTGCTTAATAAAGATCAAAATAATATTTCGAAGCAGGTATTTTGTGATTTTATTATGTAAACAATAATTTAGGTTAAATAAAAAATTTCTCCGAAAAACGTCGTGCTTGACACGTCGTGCTTAAAAATAAAATTTTTCGCCAATGAACTTGTTGGTATAATTGTTTTGACAAGTTACTTTGTCGTGCTTAAACTGATATAGTGCTTTGTCGTGCTTATGGTGACAAGCTGCTTTGTCGCGCTTATGCTTGGCACATGCTGGCACATGCTTGGCACACGCTAGGCACACGTTAGCTTATGCTTGGCACACGCTAGCTTACGCCTGGCACACGCTGGCACAAACACGTTGCAATTACCTTTTTACCCTAAGCTTTCCTAGCCTATAAATACCCTTTCATCCATTCATTATTTCCTGCCATTTCAAGAGTGGTTCAAGAGCAAAAACACTCTATATTTATATTCTGAGAGATATTGTGAGATAAAAATTACTTTCGAAGTATCGAAGCGCTACGCGATTGGAAGTAAAGCTAGCAACTACAAGAGGTATACTCTAGTAGTTATTATTTTCATTCTTCTTTATATATTTAGTAAAAATATATTTTTACAATCAGTTATAATGCCCAAATTATTTTAAGTATATAGTACAAAAGTCCTATTTATAAGGAGTTATAATGTTCAATTTATTTCTCTTATATATTAGAAAATATTCTTTTATAAGCAGTTACTATGTCCGATTTTCTTCAAGTATTTAGTAAGAATATTCATTTTATAAGCAGTTATAATATTAAAATTATCTCAAATATAATAGCCGAATATTCATTTTGCAAGCAGTTATAATGCTCAATTTATTTTACATATAGTTGAGAAATATTCATTCTATAAGCAGTTATAATGCTGAAATTATTTCATGTATAGTAGAAGAAGTCTTAATTATAAGCGTTAATTGTTAATTGTTAAACGTTTAACTAGTTATGTACGCCGATAATCGTATAAGATTTACGTTGAACGTTTAGACCGTTAAATTTATCTTTAAAAGATATACGAGGCAAGCCTTCTATTCCTTTAAATTATGTGCAAGGATTCTAACGCTTATTATTGGTATAAATAGACTTAAATAGACTACGTGACGTATATAGACAGCGTAAACTAAACGTACTACGCACAGACAAGTCTCCAAAACTTGTTACATTTATGCAAGTATTATACATCTTATTATCAATTATTGTGAAGTTATTACTTCTTGTTCAGCATAACTTAAGAAATGAATCATTATTCATATATAGTTTATTCAAGCATAAATTGTTGTGTCAAACTAAATTATTTTGGTACGACATCTTATACTGAGAAATAAAATGCCTTGGTGGAAGGTTGTAAATCGTCGATTATATATTGACATAAAATTATAGGATGATATGCATACTCCTAGGATATTAGTAGGTTGATCCCCTACGAGATATCCGAACAAAGCTGTTCTAAGTCATTAAAGACTGTCAGAACTGGTTGAAATATATAGTTCTTGTACTGAACCCTCTGTTATACTAAATCTCCTTGACATCTTTCAACTCGAACACATTGTATTAACGTTTCTAAATAAACTTGCTGAGCATTTGTAACTCATTCTTGCATATAATCTCTTTTGCAGTCTTAAATGATAATTCCAGAACTTCAGAGACGACCACAGGGAAACGACCGTGTTAATTAGTTTTACTTTATTTAAGTCTTTTAAAGGCTTTGTTTTAATAACTTAGTACTGAGAACGATGTAACCGAACTTAACAATATGAAATATATTATCATCCTTTATTATATCGAATGCATTATACTCTGATATTTAAATTATTTAGAATAGTTGTACTAAGTTAGTACAATATTTATATGAACTATACATTCGAATGAGGGTATTTGAATAATATTGAGAGTTCTATATGTTCTGGGGTTACACTTAATGAACGCCGGTAAGGTGCCATCTTTACCGGAATGCACCCCTCAGTTCTAGGGACAATCTTGTCATTAATACTGTGAATATTAGATAGATAGAAACTATTGATATGAAAGAGATATACATCAAATATAAATCTATATATCTAAGTGAGGGTATTCAAACACAGTTAACGTTCTTACGAGAACTATTATCTGTTATGGGATACTGTGAACCTTGGATAGTTAAAAGTTATATATTATGGAATATCTAATAGGTGGTTAACTAGTTAAGCTTGAACACCAGATCTGTTATAGGCGTATAAAGATTTAAGTTGAAGATGTAGAAGTCATTTAAACTATGCTAGATTAACATTATTGACAATGTCTAGAAAGTTCTGACGAGGAAAGGGGTTAGGTCATTTAATTGCGTGTCGTTTTAACGGAAAACCCCCACTTTCCTGGGAACTGCCTTGTTGCTAATACTACAAGTCTTGAATAGATAAATGGAGATTTATTTTTAAGTCTTTTATGACTTTATGTGTAATAAGAACAAGAAACCTGGGAATGATGTGATAATGAACGAATGATATTATAAATATTATCACTTTTTCTGCATTATACTCTGATTATTAGAAGTCAAGATTTCTATAGTAGTATGTAAAGGTTGTACAAGTCAGCACGAAGTCTGACCTGGCTAAAAGAAGCTAGCAGGTGGATTTCGGGGCGTGACAATTTCTCTTGTCTTCCCTTACGTGCCCATTTGGTCCCCTTTAGCAATGTCGAGTCCAGCTACTTGTTATTTACCACCATCAAGCCAACACCTGACAATCCAAATCGCATTTAGCTTCTCATCAAGGCTAAATGTAAGTCAATTAACGCAATTTACACCATTATGGGTTGAAATCATCATTTCTGCATAAAAACACTAAAATGCATAAAAATGACTAAAAATACTTAACTAGCAAAATAATCAAGTCAAGACTACCTAATTAGTAGATATAAAATTCACTCATCAATCATTATCCTCATCCTCGGTCTCCAACTCGTCATTATCAAGTAACATCATAGTCCATTGATTTGGACATAGATTTGAAATATGTCCCCTATCTTGGCATTTAAAGCATATAATATCAAGATTATGACTAAAAGAAGGTTCAATTTTACCTTGACTTCCACGGTTAGTCGTTTTCGGTTTTTGTTCTAGTTTGGTCTTGTTCATAGCTGGCTTTTCCTCTCCCTTCACAACATTAGGCTTCGATGATGAACCCGTAGTGGACATTGATCGCTGGCCACCTTTCCTCTTAAGTTTCTTCTCAAGCTTTATAGCCATGTGTACCATATCTTTCAACTCCATATAATATTGTCGCTCTACCAAGTCCGCAATCTCCCAATTTAATCCTGCTGAAAATTTAGTCATTGTCGCCTCACGATCCTCGACTATGTTGGCCCTCGTCATCAGCATCTCCATCTCTTTAAAATAATCCTATACACTCCGACTACCCTATTTAAGATTCTGCAAACTCCGGAATAGGTCTCGGTGGTAGTGTCTTGGCACAAACCGCTTCTTCTCACGATTTTCATTTCCTCCCAAGTTTCAATCGGATGATCTCCATATCTCCTCTGATTAATCATCAGCTAATCCCACCAAGTGACGACATAATTTAAAAACTTTATGGCTGCTAGCTTGACTTTCTTAAGCTCTGAGTAGTTGTGGTAGTCAAACACCCACTCCATTTTCTTCTCCCACTCTAGGTATGCCTCAGGATCACTCCTACCTTGAAAAGCTGAAATTTTCATTTTTAATGTTATCTAAGTTGTTATATTCTCGATTTCGACTGCCTCTATCCCTTGCCCTTTGCCTATGATGAATAAAGTCAGATTCACGATCCTCTTCCTCGCTAAACCTATCATCATAGTGATTTGTTTCCTCCGTTCTAACTTCTCTATGTTGTGTTCTTCCCTTTTGACGTGCACCATGAGGATGTTGAAACTGATTTCCTTAGGTAACACTCATTTGATAAAAATGGTCATTCACTTGTTCCATTGTCATATCTAACTTTCTGGTAAATTCCTTCATCATGGCCTGCATCACAAACTTTGTATCAAACTTTGATGGGGACTCTTCAAGAGCACCTTTATCCTTTGAACCAAACATATTTTGCTGCAAAACAAGGGTTGGTAACAATAATAATGTCCTCACCACTCCCTTACATGTTTTTGTGACACCCCCAAATTCGGGTACCAATACCTCGAATCTGGTGCTCACGATAAAGTACATCCACACACCTCTAAACAACATAAATCAACTAATACGGAATAAATAAACATATGGTGTTCATTACAAAAGGTTTACTACGGTCCCAAGGTCTATAACCTTAAATAAATACATCGCATAATACAATAATAATACAAAACGATTCCACGATTACATAACGGGATAGTATATATAACTATTCCTTAAGCTTTCATTTGCCTTTGCCCGCTTTGGAACTCTCCAGCTTAACTGCAATAGGTTCATGATATAGTAAGGGTGAGCAACTACTTTGCTCAACAAGTTTAAAATGAATAAAGAGGATATATCATGAATGAATGAGAATAATAATTGTGTAGTTCAAAAATTTAAGAATATTGAATAAATAGTTGACAATACAATCAAAGTTCAAATGAAATAATGAATATTGATTATTTACTGTTGAGTGGTCCAATAAACCATGAACTTTTTGGCCAAAGGATCAATCATTCAACTGACCCTTTTAAACGTCTGACCCATCAGTAGTACTCGAGGGGATCAACCTTTTATACTCTATGTATATGCATAATATTTAACTCTGATTGCATCGAATAACCGACACATTAAAATCCCCTAATAAGGGTTGCTCTCTCAGTCCAAGAATCCGTACCGATAATCGGTTTGGATAGCTTTTAAAATAATACATATACGTGTCTAGCCGAAACAAATAGCGTAGACTATTTTCTTAAACAATTCATGAGTGAAGAACTTAAACGTTTCACAGTCTAATAACAGATCATGAATTCAAATGCACAAGGTGCGAATATCAATAATTACCTTTGATGTGGAGTAATTTACAATAATTAATCCACTAATATAATTTGAACATAATAACTCAATTCGAGTCATGAAACTTGCAATAAGATAGAATATTTGTCCAAGTATAACATGAGTAAGATAGAACTTTCTCAATAAATAGCTTGAATAAAGTTAAGAGAACTTGCATTCAATATATAGAAAGAATGAAGTTAGAAAACTTGCTCAATAAATAGATTGAGTTAGGATAGGAAACTTGCAATAATATAGTATACTTGCTCAATCAATAAATAAACTCGCACAATAAATGAAAGTTGTACGGTTGAGAAAAATCTGCCCAATATTAAATTGAGTTAAGGTAAGGAAACTTGCCCAACACAAGGGTTAGACAAGCATTAGGAAACTTGTCTGATGCGTCTGCTACAATATTACAACACACGCTCCTTAATATCCTACACATGTAAATACATATTCATATAACAATTAGTCATATAAGGTTTAGGTTCAAAACAGACGTTGCATCATTAAAACACATTGATTGCCACTACGACTACCCAGTCGGGGGTCTCGCTCCCCGGTGAGCGAGCGGATGTCCAACTCGCCAGTAAGCTGGCGGGGGTCTAAGGGGGCAGCGCCTCCTGGAAGCCAAACGTAAGTTACAACCAGGTTACTCAATTTATGCCTTAAGACAATACTAATTTGGCCGACACTTAATAATTAAGCAATTAAGGCTTAACAAGGTATAAATAACTAACTTGTCTAATCATTTAGCACAAAAATATAAGTTATGGACTCGTTGGAAAAATGCACTAGGACCGACCCGGTCTAACCGACCCGACTCGACCCAGGCTTGCCTCGGCACTGGCGCTGCGGCGCCAAGCCTAACACTAGATCCCACGCTGCGGCATGAGTCCCGTGTTCCGTCGCTGCGGCGCCAAGCTTAGCACTTGGGCGTGGCACTGCGGCGTGAGTCCCGTCCCTTTCCTATTTTTCCCCTCGCGGCGGCGGCAGCTGTTACGCTTATGAATGACGTTGCGACATCATTCATCAGTAGCTGGATTCTGGGTTTGATCCCAGTTCGCGACTCCGACCTCCGGTCACTCCAACCTCCATAACTCATTCAATACACAAGAAAATTGGTCCATTTTAGACCTATGGACTCCTAAGACATAGGGCTACAACATATCAAAAATTTAGAATTACCCATGGACGTTAACACGACCAAATCTTAAGCCAAAGTACAAGGTTATGCTCTGTTTTTCGAGTTCTTGACAAGTTTTACAAAAATATTACTACGAACTCGTTTTAACTCCTTTTTACTCCATTCCAACTGGGTTACTTTCGTAACCCATAGAACTACCATACTATAACAACAAATAAAATTAACAAACATGAAATCATAGCTTTACAGTCCTCTAAAATGGTCCGAACGTCCAAAGTCTGTGTTTTGTCCATTGTTCTTGCTCCATTAAGCCAATGTAAGGATTTCTTGCATTTTTGTTCTACTTAAATGATATTAATTGCTTACATAACCTTTTACAACATTTACAAACAATCATAACAAACAAAAACAACAAGAATCGCCAGAAAATCGAACTACAAGCTCAAGAGCTCAAAAACCTCAAAAACTTAAAAATATTAACAAGAAATCGAATGGAATGGATTTGATTGATTGTTTTACCTCTGTAAATCCTTCTTGATGCTAAGGAGCTCGGCTAGGCTTGGTTTTGAGGGTTTCTCTTTGCTTCTCTTCTTCCTCCACCCGCACCTTCTTCTTCCTCCTTCTTTCTTCTTCTTCTCCAGCAACCCTCTTCTTCTTCCTCCTTCCTTCCGATGGCTTCCTCTCTGCAGGTCCTTCTCTCTCTCTCTCTCTAGCAGCTGAACCAGACAAGGAATGGAAGAGGAGGCATGAAGACTTGTAAATGGGGCTTCGAGAAGGATGAAATGGTTGGGCACTTGGTTGCTCAATACATTTGTCCAACAAATGCAAGGCTTGCCGACAACTCCCTTCATGCTCTCATATGATTGGTCTAAAATGGTTGGGTGGTTCCCTCTTGGAGTAACATGCAAAAATAAATACACAAATATACCAAAAATATATCTGAATACTCCCACTTTTGTACCAAATCTGGTAAATAACTCCACCCAAAATAAAAATGGGTACTCCCATAAATTATTGGGACACATAAAAATAATTATTATGGGATTTGTCTAAATATTCGGAACACCCACATTACACATTTCGGATATAAATTAAATCACTAACGAGCTCAAATAAATATTTCAGCGCTTGGAATAATTATCACTTCGCTCACACGTATTAATAAAATTTATTAAAATCGAAAAAGACATAAAAATATTATGGCGTGAATAGTGCCTCGAAAAACGTGCTCCATGAATAGTGATTTAGCGAGCTACACGAAATCAATTATTCACTTAAACAAAACTATAACATGTAAAATTTCATGCATTCACATAATCCAGATTGTCACACAACCTTAAACATGCAACACAAAAATAATATTAATAAAATAAAATATATTCATTAATATTCAAAAATTCAAATTACAAGGTAAATCTTGAATTCCCGGTTGTTACATTTTTCGTTCAAAAATATATCGCTTATGTATCACTCACTGACTTTTACCCTTGAATGATCTTACCACTCTTGTCTTTTACTTCTCGATATTCTCTCTTATAGGTTCTTTTCGAATTCATCAAACAATATCACAGTTTACTAATCAATTCAAAAAATAACTTATCAAGAACAAAATATAGAAGGTATGAATATAGTTACCAATAATCCAAATTGATTCTATAAATGAACTTTCGATAATCTCGAGACTCACAAATTTTTGCTGCTGAATTTTGTTAGCCAACAATTGAAATAAAACTGAAAATTTTCTTTACTTTTTTTTTCACAGAAATTCAAACACGAAAATTAAAGATAGATAACTCACTAGAAGACTTAACTTTGATACCAAATGATAGACTCCACGGTACGCTTGCGTGAGGTGGTCGTCGCCTGGATCATTTCTAGCAAAGTTATAATGGTGGAACACCTCGACACCTCAACCCTTCGCTTATATTGAAGCGAGAACCTTGGTATAATCGATAGTGCAATGAATTTGCGTTGAATGAAACACCAACAACACTTTGACCCAATGCTCATATGTAAGCAAGAACCTTGGTACCATCGACGATTGATGCGGTAGAAGACGTCACACCCAACTATGTATTGTTGAATGATAAGTCAAATTTGAACCTCACAGAAAAACTATGAACAGTTCGAGAGTTCTCAAAGAACCAAAAGGAGAATAATCTCACGAGAATTTTATTAATAATCTGAAGTGTTTGGAATTACAATCATAACTGATATTTATACTATTAAAAAGGAACCCTAACCCTATAAGGAAATAACAATCTGTTTTGGAATAAAAATCTCATATAATAAACTTCCTAATTACATTGGAATTGAAAAACTAGCTAAAATAAAACTGAAAAGAGCTAAAAAAATGCGTAGGAAAACTCGTGACAAGTGTTGTTGCGTTGTTGCGCATACCCATCAGAATGTTGGGGCCGAATGATGCGCTATTGCGCACGCTGGAAGCGCTGCTGCACTTGGGATGGTCTCTTGTCGTGCGCTTGCGCGTGCTGAACTGGCGTGCACGGATTGCTCGATCATGACTTGAACCAAGTTAACAAACTTAGAACCTTCCTCGACCACTCTTGAACCCTTATCAACCCAAACCTCTTTAATCAATCCATGCAATCCTTCTTTGAACCGTTTAGTTCATGCCCTCGTAACTGGTCCAACAGACGCTTGAACTGGATCCGCCCAAGTTTGACCTCCGTGATTTTCGTCCACATCCAAGCTAAGCATGTCTTCATCATAACAAGACTATATTTGAGAATATAAAATTATCATTAAAAGTCATCATTTTATAAATGTATATCTAATTTTAGAACGGATGGAGTATCATTTATTATATTTATATGTAAAGGTAATATAGTAATAGTGTAGTTTAAATATAAAAATAATTTTCCTTCCCTTCCTTACTTCTAAACTCACAAACAATGAAAAATATAATTAAAATCTCATAATTTATCTTCTTTTCTAAAACTCACAAATATGACAAGAAAAAATTATAATTCATTCTCATCCATTCTCATCCCTTCTCCTCTTATACTTTCTCTTCCCTTTTCATCCATCCCTCTAAACATACAAATGCAACATCAGCCTTGGACACAAAATAAAAAGAAAAGAATATTTTTAGGATAGAAAAGAATAAAACAAAAAATTTATAAGTCTTTTTTTACGTTGTTATCTATCTATATTATAAAGTAGGAGGGAAACAAAATAGTTATTTTGAGGTTAACAATTTTGTGAAGCCTTTTCTGTTTTCCTTTCTATCATTTTCATCCCCGTTAATTCTTTTAAACATACAGTTATTTTTTCATTCTTACTTTATCTCCACTCTCTTATCATTGTTATTTTCCCACTCTCTTATCCCTTTTATATTAAATCACACAAGTGTCTGTGCAAGTAACTAGTTGACTTAAAAAGGGAGAAGAAAAAAAATTTAAATTTTATGTTCATATTATTATTTTAATTTTATATTAATTTTGTTGTGTTTGTAACATACCGAGTGTAACAGATATTATAAAAAAATTATTTATTTCTTATTATAAGGCGTTTAGTGTTTGGTAACCATTCCTCGGCGATTTTGGGCCACATACACTCGCTGTTAGTGTGTTTCAACTGTAGTTACATTCAATTTCCACTCTTTTATTTCTAATCAACTTTACTTCTCTATAGTACATTTTTGTGTGATAACCGTGTAGAATATGTTGGGTGCTGTCCGACATCCAAGGCAGTCGGCAGCGGCTGTGCCGACTTAAAGTAAGTGCCTTCATATTAAGCTGTGTGGCTCGCGTAATTTGATGCTTTGACTGGCTACAAATGCAATACTTTGGCTCTCAGGCAGTTGAAGGAAGCTTAAAGATATGGTTTTGTTCAATAATTGTATCTTATTTTCCATTCATAAATTTTCCAACTAACTTTTATTTTTGGTTTCATTTCATTTTCATAATTAAGTACCATTCCCCCACCTAGATTCATATGGAAATAAGAATATATAAGTAGTACTTGGAAATGACTAAACTATTTTAAGTGATTGAGAAACTTTTCCACTTGCTGCTTCAAACGTGTCTTTAATCCTCACCTCTTTTAAACCACGTCATTCGTACTATAAAGAATGATTAAGATACAATTTTTTGTCCTTAAAATGATAACAATAAATATATAATGTAAAAGATAAATATGCAATTTAATGAAAATCATCAGAGTGTGTATATATATATATATATATATATATATATATATAAAAACTCGTCACTTTATTTAATTTTGTGAGACCACTAAAGATACATTTAATTTTTTTTTTTTTACTTTTTTTTCTTTATTTTATTTTTTTTAATTTATATGCAAAATGTACTTTGAACGCCATTTGAAGGACAGAACAAGTAATAAACAGGAATTTCTTTTTTAAGAAAGACGTAACTAGGTAGCTGAGTAGCATATACTTCTTTATTATTATGGTAAAATTTAATCCTTTCATATAAGGTAATTATAAAACTATTCAAAAGGTGATTTAGTTTGTTCATATCCTTTTAGCTAAGGTGAATTAAAATTCTTATATTACATATACAGCTTTCTAAGATAGTGAGATTGATTTGACTCTGATTTAGAGTAATTCAACCTTTGAGCGAGCCACTTAAAATTTTGTATATTATGTATAATTATTATTTTTTATTTTTCTTTTTAATATTATTTTCTGTGGGTATTATTTTTTAACAGTTACACATATGAGGAGAAAAAAATTCTCACGCATTTATGTAAGATTTATTTACTACATGACATTGACTCTGATAATAACAAATATTTCTATATTAATAATGTTTTCATTTGATGTTTACTCAACCCTACTTCTTAAGCGTAGAAGATCATAAATAAGTTCTTTATGTACGAAACTTAGCCTAATAAATTATTATTTATTTCGTCATAGAAAAATAGCAAAATAATAAAAGTTAAAAATTAAATTTAAATTTAAATCACATCAATTTTAAATTTTAAGATTTTATAATTCAACTTTAAAAAAATAAAAATTACCTTATATTTTAGAATTGAGGAGTATAATTCGATCTTCTCACGAGATCAAGTATTTCTGCTACAAACAATTGTTTTTCAATATATTCCTAAAGAATTTATTTTAAATCCATGCACTAGTAGTGAATGAAATTTTTATAAGAGCGGATAACAGAATTGTAAGACCTTATTAATGAAGGTGGTGTCACATTAATGTTTACTTGTTCAAGCGGCGTGTGCAATTTATATAATAAATTTTTTATTAAATTATATATATATATATATATATATATATATATATATATATATATATATATATGTTGACACCTTTATTTTCATTGCTCTCTTTAATAAAATAGATATAAAATATTTTGACGACATAAGTGCATAGAATATTCACTTGTTCACAAATTAGTGAACCTTGCTACAAACACTTAAATTCTTTAAATATCGAAAACCTTCAATCTGATAAAGCTTTCTCCAGTAATGAATATATTTATCGGATTCGTATACACGTTGCATGTGTAATTATCGTAATAATATATAATAAAAATTTTAATAAATCTTGAAGATAAAAAAATAAAATAAGAATGACAAAATTATAATAAAATTAAATTTTTAAAAACAAATGAGAAAAGAAATTTGTGACACAGCTTCAAGAATCAACTATTTTTCTTACTCTCTTTTAATAAAATAGATGAATACATTTATTTGTCAATCGTTTATAATATTTGTAACAGTAATATTTAGTGTGCTTAAAATTTATAATACACCATACAATTTTGGAAGCTTAAAAACTGCATTGAAATAAATTATGATTTAAAATAAACTATTCGTAATTGAACATGTTAATAGGCATTTACTCAAATTTCTGCCTTTCCAGGGGGAACTTTTTCTTTTTGGGCAAACAACAAAGAATATAATTATTGAAAAATATCTCTAACCCAAAGCATCATAATTACAAAGCAGACACAAAATGGAATAAAGAGCATTCCAAAAACATATCCTAGAAAAATCTGGAGCTTCCTATTCGCTTATTCACTACTAAACAAAAAAGATAGAGCTGTAAACTGGAACAAAAAACAGGATGTAAAAAATGCATCCTCTTTCTTGACCTTATATACCTTATAAATAAAATAATTTAAATGTCGACCAAATTTATATTTAATGTGAGTGTGATTAACATAAAGATGTAAGCGATAAAATAAAATAATAATATATGAGTCTCATATTTATATCTACTTATCGAATGTATCTACATGCGTCAAAATTTAATATCGAGATAAATTTGTCATTTCACATAACAACACTTTATTCAAAGAATTTATCGGTCCTAATTATTCGTAAGTAAGAGATACGAATATGATATGCACCACCAAATTTCTGACTATAGAGGTATATGTAAAAACACCTCGAAATATGTGGGATAATATTATATATATATATATATATATATATATATATATATAATTTCTCAAATAATTATTAATAATACTTTTAGTTATAATTTTTTGGATGGTTCTCTAGTATATTGTGAAAATGAATTGGATTTTGGTACGTGATATGATTTTGATTCAATTCGGTAAAGTCAAAAATACAATACTAGTCCTAATTTATGAGGTGAAAGTCTTACCTTTCGCACGTGTATCTTAATTAACATTTTTATGAATTCTACCTTTGAAGTTCCTTTCTTCAAGCTAAGTTGTTATTATTAAAAGAACAATATTTTTTTCTTGCAAGAAATAGAACAAACAAACAAACAAACATGCCTTAAAGGAGTATTTTTTACATTTAAAGTAGAAAGTGACAACTTTACAAAAGGTTTATAGAATCCTAAAACAATAGTTGCTTGTTGAAAAGTAAACATTTCTTAAACTTTAGAAAAGTTGGTAAGCATTAGAATTCCGAAAAGAAAAGCAATTCACTACGATAGGTAAAGTTAAAAATAATAGATTGTGGGACATCCAAATCCCAAAAAAGACTATGAGATACTAAGAAAATAATGTGCATACAAATGCAACCATCATAGAAACTCAAAGCATGCAAGCCATGTGTTTAATTATTAGCGAATCAGATCTTAACTTAATGCTTAAGATTAAGATGCTATGACTTGGAAATCTAAAATTTGATTCTCACTTGGTTGAGTTTTTATTTCTTCCTTTAGGGAAACGTATTTTTTCTTTATACATATGAAACTTATTTGTTTGTGAGTTTATTTCTTCCTCCTCTAATGAAATTTTTCTCTTTATGTGAGATTTATTTGTTTGTGAGTTTATTTATTTCTCCTCTAGTGAGACTTGATTGTCTTTTGATGTTATAATAGTGTGATGATATACTTAATTATGAGATTATATTATACTCTTTAAAAAATGGAGTTTCAAAATAAAAAACAAACAAGGAAATCCTTCATTTCTTTAAAAATTAATATTCGGGTCTCAAATTTGAGACAACTAATATTATCCTTTTATACTTGGACAAAATAGATTAAGAGCTCGATATGCATGCTGGTGTGATAAATTCAAAAGCGTTGTTAAATTAAAATTTAAAATCTTTTAATATCTCTTGGAAAGCCTTTATAGTAAATAGAGATTTTAACTTTAAAATATTTTTTTCAAAAATAAATAAATTTCTATTTTTAGAAATTGTTTTATCATAATTTTTTTATTGAATCTATCTATTTAAATTTAAATATCTAAAACCACAAACCAGCTTTTAATTTAGTAGCAATTGTAGGGAAGGTTGATCCATCTGATACAGAGCTTTAATGAGGGTGAATCAAGGATGATGAGGAGGGGTGGGAGGGAGAGTTGGGTCCAAGGAAGAGGGAGGATGAAGATGTAATAGAAAGTGGAGTTGGAGTGAAGAGGGTAAACAAATTGGATGCTGGAATGTGATGACTCCCCAAAAAAAATATAAAGAATATATCTTCTCTTCTCCTTTTTATTATTTTCTTTTCTAATTTCTTTTATTATTTTTTGTTTTATTTGAAAAGACTATTATGCCCCTCTCACAAATTAGAAGGTAATGGTAATTAGGTTATTCCATCTGTTTTTGACATATTGGACTAAGATTGTAACTTTTGTATGTTAGGAAACCAAAACGACAAATTTTTTGTTTGCGGGACCAAAAGTGAAATAACTTTATCATGGGGACTAATGGATGGATTAACCCTAAAATGAACATTGCTACAAATATCATTTTTATTTTTACAAAACTATGAGAAATAATAATTTCCTAACAAAATCTAGCCAATCTCAACTATTTTTCTCTCTTTGTGGCTTTGATAGATTAGATTCAATGGTAAATTTGTAACAACTTGACTCAAATCCCGAATCTAGAACAAATCTCAGGTTATTAAATTTCGAGTTCGAATCGAATTAAATTTATCCAAACAATTGTTAGTTTAACAATATCATTTTTGGTCATATTAACCCACCACAGACTCACTCAAAAGATTATAATTAAAAATATTATTGTTAATAATTTATTCCTTAAGTACAAACAATTTTTTTCACATATTTTAACATAGGACTGAGGTGTTACCATAAAAAATTATATAATCAACTGTATTTAGGATCTAGTCTAGTGTACCACAACTACTAATTCAAGATTTAAAATTTAATTTTTGGAAAACCTAAATTATTACTACTTGGCTAAGGTAAAATAAACTAGTACCTTGTACTAAATGAAATAACGTTGAAGAATACATTTTATACTTCAAGTCGGGGCTATTATAAAGTGGACAATTATAGCCGTTTTATATATTTCTTGCAATTGATATGCCCATGTGCTAACCATTTACAAGTAGAAATAAAATCAAAAAGGTAAAATAAAGTAAATGGACAACATCATACTCATAACCTTTCTTGGCCTTCCTTTTTCAAACTTTTCCAAATGAAGCCAAGATTATTTACAACAACAATTGATCAAATAGATGCTTTATTAATATCCATATGATTTAATTGGCTTTACCATGTAGTCCATGATGCAAAAGTTAGGCATAAAGCTTAGGAATCAACTAACAAGGTTTGGTTTATTTTTTATTCATTTTATTATAAAAATAAAAGGTTATATTTTGCTGAAAAAACAAAATAGTAATCTTATTTTGTGTATAAACATGAATAAAAATTCATAGAATCTAACTTATGCACACATCTTTATCCACAAAGGTAGAAGATTATTGATTTCTTTTTTTTTTCTTGGACAATTCTGAGCTCATATGAAATCAATAAAAAAATATTCTTGAAAATGCTATTTTAATTTGAGTACCCAATTTAATAACAAGTCTGTCTCGAGTAAAGATAAAAACGACGAATTTTGGAGAACTAAAATTGTGCGCCGTAGATAAAAATGTTTAAGAAAATAATATATCTTGCGACTTTATATATCGACTTTTTTTTATTGCGAATTACGTAAATAATTATAGTTAATAATATTTTAGTGATGTATTTAATATAGTTGACCACAGTCGTAAATCGACAAAAAACTTTTAATACAATAACATGATTCAATGTAAAAAGATTTATCAAAATTTAAGAGTGGCCGTTGTAGGCTATTTTTTCTTTTTTGAAATAGTTTTAAGAGATTGAAATTTATTGAGTATATAGATCGTCTACAATTAATGAAAAGGTTGCTAGTGATAAAAGAATACAAAGATAATACAAACTTGATGATGTGACACTGTTGTATTGGTGATAATGTTATAGTGGGGAGATTTTTTTTTAACTATCACCAATACAACAGTGCCACATCAACCAGTTTGTAAAATGTTTGTAAAATAATTTGTGTTTCTAGCATTACTCATTATCAAATAGTTAAAGGAGATTAGTTAGGAAAATGGGTCAATCGTAACTAAAAGCGAGTGAAAATAAATATTAAATACCTATCTATATCTATATTATAAAGAAAGAGCAGTCCAAATAACGATCTTCCTTGAAGTTGTGTCACATATAAGTTTTAATTTTTCTTTTTCTTTTTTCACCTATTACCTCTGCAATCTATCCTAAATTTTCTCACTCATATTTTACAATTTTTATTAAAAAATTATTTATTTATTTTAATTGCACACAACGCATATTTTATAATTTTTATTTAAAATTTATTTATTTATTTTAATTGCATTCAAATAGTGTGTGCCACAAATACTGGTATTAATAACAAAAATACAAATTTGACCAATTATTCAATACGAAAACTGGAATAACATGCTGCTAGTAGGCTAGTTGTTTGAAGAACTTCATGGTTGTAAAATGTGGTAAGATTTTTCATATATTTTTCATTTCAAATAAAGAGATTATCCGGATTTTGTAGTTATGCCTATTCGGCTTGTACCAATTTCTCATGATTTGTCTGCTTCACCATACTGAATTATTCAATTTGGAAGGAAACAAATAATTAATTACGTTTAAATTGAAGGAATGAAAATGAGAATAAAATGATTCATTTATATAAAATAAAAAAATTATGTTTGGTTGTGATTGGAATGTAATGAATTGTTCCCATTCCTCCCAAATTTATGAATTTTATTCTTTGGAGGAAGGCATTGAATAACTCATTGTAGCCGGAATGGAATCAATCATTCCACTATTCATTCTATTCTCTCTTCCTCTATTTTATTCTTTCATTTATTCTATTCTTTCAATTCAAACGTAAAATTAATTTCGAAAAAAAATAAATTATAAATATAAGTTGTTTGTACATTCCGGTTTTCCAGCAAGAAATAAAAGGGAAGAATGTCAATGAATTTTATTTTTTGGCAATCCTATAACAAATATCAATAATTTCAAGGATTTTTTCAGGAAAGGAGATAACCCTGAGTCTTTTGTGATAAATTTATATGTATGTGTTTAAAAAGTATTCTAACTAGAAAAGTATAAATTTAAAAATATTTCCTCTCATTGTATATGTTCAAACATCCACTAATTATAGTTTTGTAGATTTGGGTAGACTCTCCTAAATTTAAAATAAAATGTCTTTGTTTTTAATAACTCTGCTTAATAATTTTCAAAAATTAGATATTTGGGTTCAAAATACATTTTTATTAAAGCAATTTTTTTGTGCTAACACACTTATAATAAAAGTACAAAATACAAATTATCCTTAAATTTTGATACCACACAATTTATCATTGATATATATAAAAACACTTATATAACTGTGTAACTAAATATTATTTTAACCTTTTATAAAACCACTATTATCAAAAATTGTATATTTAAAATTGTTTCATATTGCTAAGATTGGTCGAACGAGCATTTACGATTTATTCGATTATTAACATTTGTGTCGATAATATTTGTAACGTTAGATCTCTAAATAATTTAATAAATTACACTTAAAATAAATTATATTTAAACTAAATCGTTACTTTCACTCACGATCAGACTCTTGAACGCATTAAATACGATGTAACCGAATAATATTTTTAAAATTTTAAGACAAGTCGAGCCAAGCCAAGCCAAGCCGTATAAGCCGAGTATTATATAAAATAAAAAGATAAAAAGCTGCCGGTACAACCGTCTCCAGACGTCACAACTCACAACTAACACCGCAACATAATACCTTCGCTTTCACTCCCCCCTTCCTCCACGCTTTCAGACACCACCAAACTCTCTCTCACTCACTCTCTCTCTAGAAATATATATACATAAATATATACGGGTATATATATATATACATTGTATCGGTGAAATCTAGGCCTACTCTCTGAGTATACTAATCAACATTAACTTTCGTCGCAACTGGACCGTCCAATTCTCCATTTCTGAAGTCCCGAAGCTTAATCGTATCCATTTTTCAAGTAAGCTTTCAGTTTCTCTCTTTGATTCTGGACTTTATTGTTGACCGCTGTTTTTTGTAGTTTTTGGTGGTCTTCAACGATCTGAGACTCTTGAGTGTTCATAATTGAGATACGAATGTTAAAGTTTGGGTTTTGTTCTTAATTGTTTAGGGCTTTAATCTAAGGAATAGTGAATTTTGATCTTTGAAACTTGCTTTGTTTATTAAGTGCGTTACTTTTTGGTAAAAGTTAGTCAACTGTGTATATTTTTATAAACTTTTTATGATTTGTTATGATGGTATTTGTTTGTTTGGGGGGTCCAATATCTGTTTCACTTTCTTATAACAATTTATTAATATAATTAATCATTGAGACTTATAGATTTGGCTATTTGAGTAACTGAAGTTGTATTGAATTTGAATTTGCAGGTGAAGAGATCTAGATTTATTCACTGTTGTGTGGCTCTAGATTTTTTTAATGTTGTTTTGAATTGTCTGAGGAATAACAATGAGTGCTGAACTTCTGGAAATTGAACCACGGGAACTCAAATTTCTATGTAAGGCTGAATTTCAATTGATTACTTCTCACCCCTTATATCTCTTTGTATCTGAATTAGTACATACACCTAGCTGTAAAAATTCCTAATTGAGTGAAGGGGAAGCTAATTACTTTGAAAAAATAATTTTGGCTTCATACTTGAGGAATTTAAATTGGGTGCCTTGCAAACTTGATTAAGCCATTGTTGTTTCTCTCTTGATGGTTTTTGTTTTTTCTGGTAACATTACCTGATTAGAAAAAGAATATGAAGTCCCAAATTCTAGTCCTAAAGACCAATTCTACATACATAAAATGAATGTCCTTCAAGTGCTAATTATCTACAAGGCCTGCCATTTTGATGGTAGGATGTATACATAGGTTTACGGTAGATTTTACTACTGTAATCATTACTGCGCAATGTTATTGTGTCAGGGTACTAAGGGGCTGTTCGGCAGCTCCTTATAAGTTGGTCAAACCAACTTATAAGGAGCTTTTTGCTATTTTAGTGTTTGGCTATGACTTATTTTATGACTTATTTTTTGACTTATAAGTCAAAAAAAATAAGTAACAATTTGAGACTTAAAAAAATGACTTATAAGTCATTCTAAATAAGCTATTTTGACCAAATGTAATGACTATATTACCCCTCTATTGTCTTGGTAAATTACATCTCTACCCCTCCTAACCTAATATGCTATCAATGCTAAGAAACCTTATGTAGTAACACCAGTTAGAAGTAAAAACATTCTCTTTATAAAGAAATTAACAAGGGTGAATCAAGCGTTCAAAACAATTAAAAGAAAGTTATTTCAAACTTTTAAAGATGTAACATGAAAGATTGTTTGCAAGTAAAACTCCAAAAAAAAACGAAATAGAAATTAAATACTTCATATATGACTTCATTCTATTAAATTCATATATAGTTCCATTTTTTTTAAATGACATTATTTATTAATTAGAAAACTTAGAAGTAATAGTTTTGTATTTTCGAATTTTAAAAAATAATTTTTAAAGATTTTACGAAGGTTGTATTGTTTTTTTGCCAGCAAAGAACATTATTAATTAATTGTATATCTTAAGGTAAAATTTTAATTTCATTTGAAGAGATTTATATTTCTTATTAATTTTTTACATTTATAATTATCTTATTAAATAAGTTATAATAAAAAATAATATACATATTAAGTAATATCATTATTACCATCCATTTACAATTATTTTATTAATTAAATTCTTATAAAGTTAAATGTGCATATTAAAATAGCCCGTGAATTGAACTAATTGTTGCAAACAACCGGACAAACAATATTAGTAACAAAATTTGTTAACTTTCTAATTTTATAAAAAAAATACATTAATTTTAATTTTAACTTTAAAATATTTGAATTAGGACTCTTGGTATGGGCCAAAACAAAATGCAATAACCAAATCAAAGGCCCAAATTTAATGACCTTAAGTTACTAATGGTTTAATTATGCAAGCAATGAGAGATAATATTGCATTAAAAATTTCTAACTTTGAATAAAATTGTAGTTGATATGTTTAGAGAATAAAATTGTTGTTGCATTAGAGTTTTATTTAGTGCGATTGTGGATGATTATTATGATATGATATTAAATCAATGTATCTTTTTATAATTTCCTTTTTAAATAATAAGATGTTTATTAATAATAAGCTGTTTACCAATAAACTGTTTAAATAATAAGTTGTTTACCAATAAGCTGTTTAAATAATAATATGTTTACTATTAATAAGTTGTTTAAATAATAAGCTGTTTACTAATAAGCTGTTTAAATAAAGTGTTTATCAATAAGCTGTTTAAATAAAGTGTTTATCAATAAGCTGTTTAAATAATAAGTTGTTTACCAATAAGCTGTTTACCAATAAGCTGTTTAAATAATAAGCTATTTACCAATAAGCTATTTAAATAATATATTTACTATTAATAAGTTGTTTACCAATAAGTTGTTTAAATAAGTTATTTACCAATAAGCTGTTTAAATAATAAGTTGTTTACCAATAAGCTGTTTAAATAATAAGTTGGTTACCAATAAACTGTTTAAATAATAAGTTATTTACTAATAAGCTGTTTAAATAAGTTGTTTACTAATAAGCTGTTTAAATAATAAGCTGTTTACTAAGAATAAGCTGTTTATAATGTCCTTTTTAGTAATTTTACATTTAAAATCGACTTATAAGTCATTATCAGCCGAACACTTTCATAACTTATTTTAACTTAATTTATGACTTATAAGTCATTATCTGCCGAACGCTTTTACTTATAAGTCACAACTTAAAACAACTTATAATTTAACTTATATTTTAACTTATAAGTCATTTTAAAATAAGTCATTCCCGAACGGGCCCTAAGAGGTCTACCTTAGCTACACATTTATTCTTAACATATTCAATATTTGAAAGTAGTTTTTTTAATATCTTTAAGGATAGTTTGTCTTTTAATTTCAGTGATTTGATATTGCAATGCGTTTATATAAAAAAAATGACTTCTAATTTTTGTGGATAAAATTCCTTGTTTTTTTGTAGTTGAGTTGAAGAAGCAAAGCTCATGCTCTGTTCGACTAGTCAATAAGACCAACCAACATGTTGCTTTTAAGGTGCAGATGACTTTGCTTGTTTACAACAGCATTACTTATGGGAGCATGCAATGTTAAATGGAATTTGGATTTTAATATAATTTAGCCATTATATTTGCAGGTGAAAACAACATCTCCAAAAAAATATTGCGTACGACCAAACACAGGAATCGTGAAACCAAAATCAATATGTGATTTTATAGGTACGTTCGTCATTTGAATTGTGAATGTAGTTGGGAGTTCGATGTGTAAAATAACAGGGACTGATCCAGATATCTTATGCAATACAAATGTATATTGTGCGAGTATTCCCAGTTACTGTTTATCTTATAAAGTTAAATGTTAATAGATGTAATGGAGGCAAATTGATTTAAAACTGGCTGCTTCTAAAAACTTATCAGTGGAACACTATCTATTTTATGGAGATGGTAAATATTTTATTATAACATCAAAGTCTAAAATGCATGTTGTTCCGTCCTATAACTTCTGAGGTTTAGCAATTTCTTTTAGTAGATATTGTTGACTTAATGGCTTCACTAGCATTTCTGGATAAGTGAAATATTGAAGTTAGTCGCTTGTGGCAATGGTGAATTGGTGATTGCCCATGATAAAATTGATTAAATATCATTTAGATAGCTGTGATGTCTTTAAAGCCCTCAGTATGAGTTAAAAATTGTTTTCTAGTTGGTAGTTGACTGTGTAATTTTCTGCCTTGAAATTAATATTCGAAGAAAGCTGAATATTGCAAAATCAAGGTTATCACTGGTCAAGACATTGTAGTTTTGATGGTAGCGAGATGACAACTAGGGTACACTGTATACATAGATATCAGGTGATACTTTTTATGAATCCTTGTTACTTAATATGTTAATTTTATGTGGTCTGGGAAGGTCAATTTCTGGCATGAGGGAGGTGCAGTAAACTGCCAATACGTGCTGGTAGGTAAGGGGAAAGGAACTTATGTTGTTTGAATGTTGAACTCATGCCAGTGAGCAGGGGCGGATCTATTTGGAGGGCAGCATAGGCAGCTGCCTATGCTGGATTTTTTTCCCCATGCTTGAGTTTTTTTTTTTTTTTTTTTATAGGTATAGGAGTAGGGCAGAATTTATAAATTAATAAACTCAAGGGGGCAGATTAATAAAAAAGTTAAACTCGATGTATTAAAAGGAAGCAAGTCCATGCTAATCTAATTCTACAAAGTAAATTAGTAACTGATGTATTAAAAGTTAAACTCGATTTATTAAAAGAAAATAAGTCCATGCGTTGATTATGTTTTCAGTAAAATTTAGTTTAATCAATCTTAATATCTTTTATCTCTTTTTGTATATTTTTTGGGTGGCAGAATGATTGTTTTTTACATATAGTGAAATGAGAATGAAATAATTTATGGTTAATTTGGATAATTGGATGTATGCTTTCGGGTTTCTTATGTGTTGTTACTTGATTTTATTTGAATATAGAAAGCAAATTTTGTTTGAGGTTTTATACATACAATTAAAATTGTAAGTGTTTGGAAAATCATTCAAGTTGAACTATGAAAGTAATCGAAGCAAGTTTTTAAATTTTATCTAAATGTTTATTTATTTTGAATTTTTTTTTATTTTAAGTAATGATTTATGAATATTTATTTATTGTATATTATAGAATTATATATTCGTTGCATAAAATAATTGGTCTCAAAGGGTTGTTGACTTGTTATATATATGTAATGTTATTACTTGTTATATTAACAATATTGTAACCAAATACATGTTTTACGTATATAACTGGCCGAAAAACACAAAATTATCTAAAAAAAATGGCTCGGGGGCGCAGCCCCCGAACCCCCGCCAAATCACCAAAATCCGCCCCTGCTGGGTTTCTTTTCTAGATCCGCCCCTGCCAGTGAGGAACCTTAACTGTTTTTCTAGATGGAAGAACAGTTTGGACTATAAAGACATAATCCCAATTCATTGGATATTTTAAAATTTGATTGAATATGTTCATTAGTTGAGGCTTCTTCAAAAAAATAAAATAAATAAATAAATAAAAATTCACAGTTGAGATTTTAAGCCAGAACTTATGCGTCTTTTGCGTGCATCTGTAAAGGTAAATGGATTGAGATTTTAGTGCCAAAGATATACAAGCTGCAAGGTAAGTGACCAGACCAGTAGAAGGAACGATGGTAAGGTGGAATGTTAAGCACAAGGTGGCTGTTCAGATATCTGAAAATACATTAGAACACTAGCTCATATGGTTAAAGAATGCGACCAAACTATTAAATATCCAGGTAAAGGTTAAATGGTGACATCGATGGTTGAGCTTGAAGTAATTATATTTAAAAGAACAACATATACTAAATCATCCTGCACCTGTCATGCAGAGTATTTGGTTTGGTGATATAGTTATTGATTGTTTGACTTTTGATCTTACTCCCTATTTTCTCTTAATTAGGGTGATGGTGAACTTTTGGATGTCATGTTATGTGCTGAGTTGTAGGATTGGATGAGGATGGTATCAAATCTGAATACACAATATTTTCTCAGTTCAGTGAAATACGAACAACCTGTTTTAGAAATTTTGTGCCAAGAGTTTCTAAAATGCACTAATACCCAAGGATTTACATATTAGAAGTTGTTCTGAAACATTGTAGTTCCGGTTGTGGCCTAAGTAACTGTTGGTTCTTAATTTAAACCCACCTAAATATTGTGTACTAAATGAAAATTTGATTAAAGAAGAAGAAAAAGGATATTTTAACTTTACACTTAAAGGCTGAATTGTTAAAAGTAACTCAATGATTCAATGAGATGGATGTGAAGTACAATAAATTCTGGGATTTGAAACAACTACATAAGAAGAGAACTACATTGCCTTCCAGATTTAGCTTTTATGTGTAGAGATTAGTTTTAGCAAATACCTTGATTTGACCATTTGAAAATATTATACACTTCTTGTAGTATGTATAGCAGAATTACAATCATAGCTGATATATGTTTCCTGCTTAGTTTTTTTGTGCTGTTTAGCAAGAATGTCAAATATGCCTCATTGATAGTTTGCACTATAGGGATCTTATAAAGAAGTTATCACAATACATGAGGAGTTGTATAACAATAGGATATTTCTAAACACAGTTGGCTATGATGATACAGAATTATGGCCCTTGAAAGCAGAGGAAAGGACTTTCTTAAAGCTAATCTCTACCACTTGGAATGAAGGCTTTTTCTTTCATTTTTAAAAAGAAGTTGCTTTTATGTTATTTTGATACCTTGCTCTACTTTATTTTAATTTTTTCCTCCTTTTGAATCTGGGCTTCTGTTATGTTTTGCTAGTTACTTTGTTTTGGCCATTGTACTCAGCATTAGCCATTAAGATTGTTGGATTTTTGCAAAATTAAATATAAAGGCTTCTGTGTAATTATGTCATAAATTACTTAGAAAACTGCTACCTTGGATATGCTTTTCAGTTCTTTTCTCATGTGTAAAGGAACCCTATATTGACTTTTTTATTGTTTTGCTTAGTTTTTGGGAGTATCTGGTGGGTTTCCTTGTTTAAGTTCCGTTGTTGGTATTTCTTTGCATTGATGTAGTTACAATGCAAGCACAACGGGTTACTCCTCCTGATATGATATGCAAAGACAAGTTCTTACTTCAATGCGCCGTTGTTCCCGTCGGCACAGCTGAGGAGGACATCACATCTGCCACAGTAAGTCTTTTAAAGTTTTATGAATTGTTGGATTTGATTTAGTATTCTGGTAATCTCATTGTTTCATTTGGCAGTTCTCCAAAGGTGATGGCAAGTATGTCGAAGAGAAGAAACTTAGAGTGATCCTTGTCAGCCCACCCAATTCTCCTATACTTTCACCAATCAATGGAACATTGAAGCAGGTGCCAGCTTATGAAGCTTCAACACTGAAAGATCAACATCTAAATTATGTTGAAAACTTCAGCCCCCGCGAAACAGTAAGACATTCTTTAATAACTAACTAGAGTGCGTTGATTATTTGGAATGTCATATATACTCTGACTCTTCTATTTATTTATATTTGGTCCTGCAGATGCCAACTTTTCTTTATATATACTAGATTTTTTGTTGAAGATGTTGGGCGATATATTAGTAGAGCATCAAATTGTCTCTGAGTATACAAAATGTTTTGTTTGGAGTTCATTACATTTTAGATGTGATTTATGGAACTTTTTCTTTCTCTGATTGTATGATGCTCTTGAATCCTACTACTTTGCATTTGAGACATTGTGTAGTGATTCATTATTTCACATAAAATTTCAGGTTATTGAGGATCCGATGGTGACCAAAATTGAAAATGCTGAGCTGTTAGAGCCATTGAAGAATGATAATGCTGAGGAGTTGGAGCCAGCGAAAGATGTTGAGCATAAACCATTGGATGATGTAGATGCTAAAATGAAGGAGGAAGAGGAAGAGCTGAAGTTGGTCAAGGATATTGAGGAGGTGAAGTCGAAATTAAAAGAATTTGAATTAAAGCTTAGTGAGGTAAGAATTTCTCTGTGTTTAGTTTCAAATTTTGCATAATAATTAATAAGGTTTCTTTACCCATATACTCCCTGTCCAAAAATGTGAGTCACATTTGACTTGATATAATATTTTTCAAAAACTTTTTCTCAATAACATATTTCAGTTATAAATGTTTACCCCTATACTCCCTGTCCAAAAAATAGAATCACATTTGACTTGATATAATATTTTTCAGTAACTTTTTCTCAACAAAAAAATTAGTTTTAAAATATAATATTGAGAAAAAACTATCAAAACAAATATATTTTAGTGTCCTTGGCAAACTTATAAGTCAGATGTGACTCTCATTCTTGGATGGAGGAGACATTAGTGTATAACAAAACACACTTAGTTTCTTTTCAAGCAAGAATATCTAAATATATGTCATGGTTGTCAATTATAGGTCCAAAATTAGAGTAAAGTAGCCATGCTTGATAGTAGTGTTGATGTTACCCAACGATATGTTGTGGTTGACTTACTACTAGGATGGAGTTTGCTTGTGCAAAGTTTAGTTAGATGTTGTGTGAAAATTGAATTATTCCTCTATGTTATTCAAAATTTAATATACATGCATTTGATTCAATTAGGAAAGATATAAGTAGAATAGAACACTCCAAATAGAAGGCTAAGTTTCTTCTGAAAGTCAATTCAGTATTTCAGCGACAAAAAAGATAAACCTCATTATAATTCCTCATTTTGAGTCCAGCAAATGGGTGACTGTTGATCTTCAACGGGCAATGAACCTTGTTAGCTTTTCTATGAAAGTAACACTATATTGTCTTTAGCAGAGTGCTTCGATTTCTTCTTTTTGCCTTTTTTACCTTTTAAAAGACCAGGAACAACTTTATTATCTTGAGTTAAAAAAAAGATACATTGATTTGGAAATCCTCTCCATCTTGTTATAACTTGGACAGGAAAAATGATTTCATTTTGTAGGATGAATTCCTGTCTTTTTGTGTTAACAAGACCATATTCGAACAGTTAATCTCTAAGGACCCCAAAGCATTATCCTGATCACCAATACTCCCTTTGTCCAAAATTATTTCTGTACTTTTTGTTTTTATAAACTACATGTTCACCATGACACTCAATTCGGGATGGAGATACTATATACTAACTGTGTTTCAAAATAAGAATCCTATTTTAAAATTTATTCCTTAAACAGTTTGACTTTAACATATTCTAAAGCCAAAGTTAAAAACTGAAATATACTGATATTTGGTACATAGACTTTGAGAGTGACTCTCATTTAGGGATTTCCCAAAAAGGAAATTGGACGCTCAATTTAGGGTGGAAGGAGTATGTCCTATAAATCTTTAAACAAAAGTTTATATCCGTCTCTTCACTGCTAAGGAGTGGTAATAACCAAATATTGTGGACTTCATCGCAGGCTGAAGTAACAATTTCAAAGCTGACAGAAGAGAAGAGGCTGAGCACCCAAGATAGGGAAATGTTACAACAGGAATTGGTGAGTCTATAAATTCCATTATTTCATCCACCAGTATTTTGCATTGTAGGTCTAAGGCCATTAGTTAAGCCATAAATCCTGTGAATGTCCCTTATTGTTGCTTAACTTGCTGAGTAAAATTTTTATAATGAGCTGTGGCTTGAATGGATGGCTATGAATCATGAAATAACCTCTGTATTTCTTTGTACCCTCTAGGTCACTCTAGAATTCAGTTTCAACTGTCCCTTCTCATTGTTTTTTGCGTCAACCAAACTTCATGATTTTTGTTTTAACTTTGAAGATGTTATTCCCATTCATCTCGCTCTTGGGATCGATATAGTATAAGGATCCATGATTTCATACATGGGTGTATTGAGTTCTAAATCCACTTTGCTTGCAAATTTTCTGAAATATCTTATAATACCGTTTTAATGCTTTCATGTGGAGTCCAAGATATAATGTGTTATGTTGTAATCATAGGAATAGCTATTTATGGTGTTCTTTGGAAGCCAAGTTGAAATTTGTTAATAATTTTCTATTTATTTTAATTTTCCTCCCACCATCTCGATAGACCTTTTCACCAATGTAATGTGGTACCTATTTCCCAAAGTTATCTTCGGCCATAGATTTTCCAACTTGCTTGGTTATTGATCTCTAGATTTTCAATCAAACAACATTGGTACTCTGCTAATCATAAATAATTTTGTTTTGTACTTTTCAATCTACAATTTTGACATATAAATCAAGTGCAACAACTTGAAGCAGACTTGTGTTGTTTCTTCAGAACCTCGCCCTTTCACACTTCTATTTTTGATTTATTTTGCTTTTATACTAAACCTACGTAGACTAATTTCCCTTGGTGTTCAAAATGCATTTGTTTGGTAACACTGGTTCTTTTGCTTTGCAGGCTGTGATGAGAACTAAGACAAGTGTAAGAAGAGTTCAGGCGGGATTTCCTCTGCTGTTTGTTTGCATGGTGGCGCTTGTTAGCGTCTTATTTGGTTACCTTTTACGCCGGCCATAGGTAACATTTAGTATAAAGATGCTACGAGAAGACCCATTACGCCTGTAGATAATAGAGGTTTGTCTAAAAACTGAATCCCTTTCATGCAAAACCTGCGAAGGAGTTGGGGAAAACCTGATATAATGTTTGTAACTTTGTATGGCCAAGTCACTGACATTATTATGGCTAACTTGGGAATATACACGATCATCTTAATACTGTCCACGTAGAGAACCTTCATTTTTCTATTTTTATTTTTTTTAACTTTTAATTTTCCTTGTTCTATTTTTAGTTTCTGTTGGTCATTGCACAATTGAGGCGAGAAACAAATAAAGAGCAGAAGAACCTTAACTACATTGTAGCTTGATATGCTGTCTTAGATGTGTCTGCAGTTCAGTCTTTAGACTTTTACCGCTTTTTAAGATTTCATGTCAAAACCTTTGAGTTTTAGCATTTTTTTTTGTTGTCGTTAAAACTTGATAAATTGTACTATCGTTTCATCCTCTCTAATTGTTAAAGAGTATGAATTCCGGCATACTCAATTTTTTTTTCTTGCTTAACTTTTTCGTCCAATTTTGAACGGATTTGAATGAAAAATTAAATAATATAAGTACATTTTTTATAATTCCTATTGTATTCTTTACATTTTAAACGCAATAAAATTAATATAAGGTTAAAATAGTTTTATATTACATGTACAACTTCAATTTTCTTTTCAAACACTATTGCCGTTACAGGCTGTAGCGGCAAGGACAAAATTGGTTGTCACGGCAACCGTTTGCTGTGGATTGGTACCCATATATATATATATATATATATATATATATATATAATGAATAATTTTTATTTTCATAAAGGTATTATATGAATAATTAATTTATATTCAACTAGTCTGAACTCCAGTAGCTCTGAACAATTCGATCCCAATGTGAGTTAATAATTAGCGATGAGCTGCGCTCAATAATTCAAAGTTCAACTCGATTTGGTACATGCTTTCCCATCTTGTCATTCTTAGTTCACATTTTCCGATAGTGGATTTGCATGGCCAGGTTTCTGAATTTTCAACAGAAAAGAAAAGAATAAAAAATTTAAATTTAAATAGAAAAGAACAGAAAACTTATAATTTTATTTAATAACTTTTAATATTTTATATTTTAGTATTTCATAAATTAACTTAAAAATAAAATATATCTATAAGTTTTTAATATATTGGAGGAAATTAAAATTTTGTATATTTTTATTATACTTTATGATAATAAATGACAGTTGAGTTGGGTATGGAAGTACATAAAGATTAGGAGACCAAAAAACTGATACCTATTGTAAGCCAATTTACCTTTGCCGTAAAAAAAAAAAAAAAAAAAAAATTCTTTCCTGCCGCTACAGCTTGTAGCGGCAGATAAGCTCGGCAAGGACAAAATTGGTTGTCACGGCAACCGTTTGCTGTGGATTGGTACCCATATATATATATATATATATATATATATATATCAAAAAGCCTATTTGTAAAAATACTTAGAAAAAGAAGGGAGTATTGGGCAGCATTAAAAAAGTCGTCAGCAAAAAATCTCTTTTTACTGGAAGTTAGAAAAATAATTTTGTTTGACAAACAAATAAATAAGATAATTCATCATTGGAATAATCAGAATTGGAAAATTGGGTTATTTCATCTTAATGTGTGTGTGAGAGAGAACTGAGACACAAGTAATCATTTAGCTAATTTATGTAAGTAAGTGACCAAAATTATGTTAATTTGACATTTATTTGATGATACAGATGATTTGGTGATGTGATAATATAAAGTAATCAAATATGAGCAATTAAAAAACATATTTATTTTACAAGGGTATAATAATGGTATTCTACGGTCTCAAATTATAAGAAAATTAACCCACTCATCTTTTGTATGACCTTAGCATCTCTACAGTTGATTGTTGTAGTGAATGACCAAAATGACATTGTTATGAGCGCTATCCTTGTGCAAATTAGGTAAGTGATCGCTAACCTCCTTTACATTTTCACAAACCTAAAAACAACTGCAATAACCACTCGACATGTCCATTTTCAGTGGAAACAACACAAATATTTACTCCCCCACCTAGGAGTTATGCTAGACCTAGATCGTTCCAAAGGGCAATTCTGATATTTCTACCACTACTTAGAGGGTACCCTGGAAAATTTTATTTCATAAAGGCAAATTAGTCCTTTCGTCACCAACCTACCATTATAAATAGGGGTGTTCCCTCGATTTTTAAGGTAGGTTTTTTCGTTTGCACACTTGCCCTAGTTTACTCTCCCAGGCCTGTAAAGTTTAGACTATCATTTCAGAACTTAGTAGTTCAAGTATTAGAGGGTCTTCCTAAGGCACCTACTGAGTCTTGCTAACCTCACTTGATTTTGTAGCACAAGTGGCATTCCCAACCTCGTCCTAGCCCCAAGACTTGGCTCCACAAGTCCGCTCCAACCCGAGTCTCACTCACGTTAGTCCTGTTGGTGGGTCCTCACCCATAGAAAGGGGAGGAGAACATGGCAGAAAACATGGAAGCTCATTTTGGGCAAGAAAACATGTGTGCAGGTTTTATGGAAGAAAAAAGGAAAAAAGACTTTGTCCTTTAGTTTCTTTTATGGTTGATGACTCATGACAAGTTGCTTGGGAAAGGAAGAAAAGGCTTTTGAGTTCTTTTCATGGCACATGCGCGCGCGCGCGCGCACACACACACACACACACACACACATATATATATATATATATATATATATATATGGCAGGCAAAAGCAAAAAGTGGGTGCCATCTTTTTCTTATCTTTAGGCGGAAGAAATGGGAATAGGCGTTTTGCCTATATATATATATATATTTATATTCTCCAAGGCTGCCAAATAAAAATAGCAAGAGATTTCATCCGAGAGAGTAAAGCGAGAAACACTAACCCGAGAGAGAAAAAGAAAAGAGAGAGAGAAGCTTATGCAAAAGCTTTAGAAAAATAGAGAGAAAGAAAGATCAAGCAAATATGTATTTTGTTTGGGTTTTTATCACATAGTTATTGTGGTGAGATAATTTGAGTGTGTACTCAAATTAGGATATCTTTGTATTCTCTCAGTTTATTCTAGTGGATTTTTCGGAGATCGTCCCGTGGTTTTTACCTCTTAGTTATAGAGGGTTTTTCACGTAAAAATCTTGGTGTCTCGTGATTGGTTATCTCTTCTCAGTATTTCCTGCGGTAGTTATTATTGTGGTGGAATTGCAAGTTTAATCTGTTTGGCATGTACTGATATTTTTGGACATTTAATTTATCAAAGACAACAGTATTTGGGAGGTAATTTTTCCCAACAATTGGTATCAGAGCTAAGGTTATTTGCGGAGTTGTTTTTGATAAATTCTATGGAGGAATCAGTTGGAGCCATGATTAAATTGACCTCTTCAAATTTTTCGATCTGGAAGCCTAGAATGGAGGATATCCTTTACTGTAAGGATTTGTATGATCCATTGGAGCTCGAGGGAAAGAAGCCCGCGGATAAATCTGAGGCTGATTGGAAAAAGATGAACAGGAAGACTATTGGTCACATCCGGCAATGGATTGATCAAAGTGTGTTCCATCATGTTTCGCAGGAGACAGATGCTCATACTCTATGGACAACACTAAAGTCCATGTACGAGAAGAAGAATGCACAAAATAAAACTTTTGTGATTCGGAAAATTGTGAACTTGAAGTACAAAGACGAGAGCAGTGTGTCGGAGCATATGAGTGAGTTTCAAGGATTGGTGAACCAGTTGTCCACCATGAAGTTGAATCTTGATGATGAGATTCAGGCTCTTTTGCTTCTCAGTTCGTTGCCAAATAACTGGGAGACTTTGGTGGTGTCTCTAAGTAATTCAGCTTCGGAAGGAAAGCTGACCGTGCAGATGGTCAAGGACAGTCTTCATAATGAGGAGATAAGACGGAAGGAGCAAGGTATGAATTTTGAGACACAAACACAAGTTTTTGTTGCGCAAAGTAGCGGCAAAAACAGAGAGACGAACTCTCCTGAAGATGACAAATTCAGGAGAAAGATGAGAGGAAAAGATATAATTTGTTTTCACTGCCAGAGACCAAGTCATATAAGGCGAGAGTGTAGATTTCTAAAAAAGGAACAGTCTAAGGAAAAAGATGAAGATAAAGACTCAATTGTGTATTTATCTGACGTTGATGTAGCCATTGTTAGTGATGGGAAACCCAAGTGTCATGTTAATGATTGGATTGTTGATTCGGGTGCTTCGTTCCATGCAACTTCGCGTGGTGAGATCTTCACATCCTACACTAGTGGTGATTTTGGCTATGTACAGATGGGAAATGGTAGTGCATCCAAGGTTATTGGCATTGGGAATATTTGTTTGGAGACTAATAATGGTGGCAGGTTGATGCTTAGAGAAGTCAGACATGTTCCAGATATCCACCTTAATTTGATGTCTACTGGTAAGCTTGATGAGAATGGTTATAGCAGTTCCTTTGGTGAAGGTCAGTGGAAGCTCACTAAAGGGTCTCTAGTGGTGACTAGAGGAAAGAAGGTAAACACTCTTTACACAATGCGGGCGCATGTGAAAGGTGTTGAAGATGGGGGAGCTAGGAGCAAAAGGATGTGGTATAAAGCCATGCGAGATGGGAGAAAAGCTTTGCATGAGAACCACGAGAAGAAAGCTCTTCGCTTTAAATGGGTACCAAAAGTGAAGAAGGAAAATGATAGCTCGCAACCAGGATACAAAGTGGTTGTGAAAGAATTTGGCAGACAAAAATCTGTCAAGTTTGAGTTAGATCCTCCCATCAAGACGAACCATGTCTATGAGATAAAATCCGATATGAAGAAAGTGAATTCCAAGAAGCTTGAGTTGAGTCAAGGCTTCGTTGGGATTAGCTCCAAGTGAGGGAGTTGTGGTTTGGTGTGCAAATTCAGTCTTGGAAGGTTATACAGAAGCAGACATGACAGGTTCTGAAGAGAAGAAGTCTACTTCGGGGTATTTATTTACTTTTGCAGGGGGAGCTATGGAACTGTGTTATGACAGTCCAAGTTGCAGAAGTCGGTTGTCTTGTCTATTACTGAGTTGACAACGAAATGTTGTGATTTCTCCAAGAGTTGGGTTTAACACAGGAATCGACTCCAAGTGATGGGGTCATGATAAATACCTCTATTATGGGTTCGGAGGGGGAGATTGTTGGTGGGTCCTCACCCATAGAAAGGGGAGGAGAACATGGCAGAAAACATGGAAGCTCATTTTGGGCAAGAAAACATGTGTGCAGGTTTTATGGAAGAAAAAAGGAAAAAGGACTTTGTTCTTTAGTTTCTTTTATGGTTGGTGACTCATGACAAGTTGCTTGGGAAAGGAAGAAAAGGCTTTTGAGTTCTTTTCATGGCACATGCATATATATATATATATATATATATATATATATATATATATATATATTATGGCAGACAAAAGCAAAAAGTGGGTGCCATCTTTTTCTTATCTTTAGGCGGAAGAAATGGGAATAGGCGTTTTGCCTATATATATATATATATATATATATATATATATATATATATATATATATATATATATATATATATATATTCTCCAAGGCTGCCAAATAAAAACAGCAAGAGATTTCATCCGAGAGAGTAAAGAGAGAAACACTAACCCGAGAGAGAAAAAGAAAAGAGAGAGAGAAGCTTATGCAAAAGCTTTAGAAAAATAGAGAGAAAGAAAGATCAAGCAAATAGGTATTTTGTTTGGGTTTTTATCACATAGTTATTGTGGTGAGATAATTTGAGTGTGTACTCAAATTAGGATATCTTGGTATTCTCTCAGTTTATTCTAGTGGATTTTTCGGAGATCGTTCCGTGGTTTTTACCTCTTAGTTATAGAGGGTTTTCCACGTAAAAATCTTGGTGTCTCGTGATTGGTTATCTCTTCTCAGTATTTTCTGCGGTGGTTATTATTGTGGTGGAATTGCAAGTTTAATCTGTTTGGCATGTACTGATATTTTTGGACATTTAATTTATCAAAGACAACAGTATTTGGGAGGTGATTTTTCCCAACAAGTCCGCTGAGTCCTTAGGCTCTCTCCACCGAAATCATCCTAATCCCCGTGACTCACTTCCTCTGTACTACCTTAGTCTTGAGCCTTACTCTGACCAGTTTGTTTTTCAAAATTTCAACTGAACCGAATTATATTTTAACTATTCATCATCATCTACAACAACCAACTAATGGCATACTAAAACACATAAAATAATTACAATAATTACAAATATGTCTTACAATCCTCCCAGATTCTAAACCTCACTAACTATTATAAACTGAGTCAACAATATTACATCATTATAATATAATTCTAATACATTTATATATTATATTCACTTAATAACATCATTGATGAATAAACAATTGAGAGTTTAAGAAAATAACGTCTTCACAAGATAATAAACTTGTAATCTTGAAGGCTCAACATGATTTCAAAATTATGAAAGACAACTGAGTGGTCGAAGGGGGACCATAAACTATCTAAAAATTGTTCATCAGTCGTGGACTGAGAACTCTCTAAAACTGCTCAATGGTCACAAAAACTATGAACTTTTCATAGAATATCATTAGGGGATCAACCCAACGACACCTCATGTTACGTGTAACATCATCTCTACACTGTATTTTTTGACAGTATATGTCGGTTTCTCGACAACACTATATCCAGGGTTGTTCTATTCAGTTATAACATCAGAATCCGTACCAAAATAATTTGGTTTGGAACACATTAACTATCTCCAAAGAACATTTAATAATTTAAAGAATCATATCAACAGAGTCTAGCCGAAATAAATAACATAAATTAATTTCTTAAAACAGTTCATGAATAAACATAACTTTCCAGAATAAAATGCAGTTCAATAATTGAATGAATTTTAAAAGCACATAAGTGTGGGAACTTACCTGTATTGAGTGTACTTCCCTCGTTTAAGTTACTCACTTCCTTCGAATGGTAACTTACATCATCCATAAGAATTTATTTAATTAACTTATCTATTATTAATAATAGTTACCGTCAGTAACTATTCGTAAATCCGTTTATCGTCAACTCGTTCCTAAGCATATTCTTATTCTTTTTTTATAATCTCACTCTTATAACGTCTATTTAACACTCACATAAGCTTATACGTTCTATTTTAACATATATTAACTGATAGAATTATATTACATATTTTTCGGTTTTACTTTAATTAATTTTTCTTGACTCTGTTTTCTCCATTAAACCTCCTTAACTATTTTATTATTTCTTCTTCTTCTGTCTAGGCTTAGATAATTACATTTTAGATGTTTTCTAATTTTTTCAGCTTTATTTACTATTTATTTAAATGTTATTTCTGTCCAAACTTGCAATATTCCTCATAATTCAAAATTATTTCTAAATATCATGATTTTTGGTTAGCAAGTTCTCTACATCAATGGGTATCTCCACCTAAAATTTTATCCCAAATGAGTTACAAAACTCAAGTTATACCCGATATAATTTTCCAAATTCTAAATTATTTTGGTCATAACTCCCTCACTACAAGTCCATTTTCATCTATGAACAGGTCACTCCTTATAACACTAGGTATCACACATTAAATGTCTAGAATTTTTCATCAAACTTAACTATCCGAAACATAGCCCAGGAAATTTTAGGCAAGGGGTTTTCAACACTGTCCAGTTTTGGTTCAAAAATCACCATAAATAATGTACAAGGAATTTGAGTCTCAAATGTTTACAAAACTTAGGTAACACATTGCGGTACCTCACACAATAAGCCTTATATCAAAATTCATTATACATTAAGAGTTCTATATTTTACAATTTAATGCTCTATTTTAGAGTTTTTAACTAAGTTAGTTTCAAGTCTTCTTCTTGTTTTCTTTGTGATTTTGACATTTTCTCCATGATCTAAGGTTATACAACATAAATCTATTAAGTTTTAGGTCTAAACATACATGGTACTTAATTATTCTCATAGAAAAAAGAACTTTAATAAGAAAATTATATTTTAGATGGATTAGGTTTTACCTAATTATGTGCTTGCTTTTCTTTTTGCTTAATCTTCTTGTTTTTGCTACTAGTTTGTATTTTCCTCTCCTTCTTCTCCTTCTATAGCTGCTGAGCTTCTTCCTTCTTTCTCTATCTCTTTCTCTTAGCTATATATATGTGTGTGTGTGTGTGTGTGTATATATATTGAACCCAAGCTACATTAGTTGGATTTGTAAATTACTTCTATCATTTTAATTTTGTAGTTATAAAGTGAGCCACATTTCTTAGCTTCATTAGTTGCATTTGCAACTAATCTTCTATCATTTTGATTTTGTGGTTATAAAGTGAGACACATTTTTTAGCTTCATTAGTTACTTTTGCAACTAACTTCTATCATTTAAGGTTATTCATTCTACTATCACATAGAATTTTACTCTACTATTCCATTAGATTTTTACTTTACTATTCCATTAGATTTTTGCTCTAAGATTTCATCATATTTTTACTCTACTATTCGTTTAGTTTTTACTTTATGATTTCATCAGATTTTTACTCTACTATTCGTCAGGTTTTTAGTACTCTACAATTCATTAGGTATTCCACTCTACGATTCGTCAAGTGTTCCACTTTATTATTTCAAATAAATTATGAATTTGTTTCTCATTAAACTTTACATTTACAATTACATACATAATAGGGTTCGGATTATTATATTCTCCCCCTTATAAGGATTCCGTCCCCAGAATTATCAGTACATTAATTAAATAAATACGGGTAAGTTTGTTTCATTTTATCTTCAAGCTCCCACTTAGCTTTTTTTATAAATGATTTCTTCATATTACCTTCACAAAAGGTATTACTTTATTTCTCAGCACTTGTTCCTTCCTGTCAACTATTTGAATAGGCATCTCCTCGGAACTTAAATCTTTTTTAACCTCTATACGTTCATAATCTATTACATGCTTATAATCCGGCTTACACGATCGTACCATATAGACATAAAACACATTATGTATATATTTCAATTCTGGAGGTAAGACTACCTCCTAAGCTACCTCTCCTATCCTCCTAAGAACTTCAAAAGGTCCTATAAACCTAGGACTTAAGTTTCCATTCTTCCCAAATTTTATCTTCCCTTTCCAGGGAGATACCTTTAAAAATACGTAACTACAAACTTCAACTCTTTCTTTTTCCTATGCTGATTCGCAAACTTCTTTTGTCTATCTTGCGCTGTTTTGAGTCTGGCTCGTATCACTCGGACAATCTCTGTAGTCTGCTGAACCAGTTCTGGCCCAAGCAGTTGACGTTCTCCTACCTCGTTCCAGCATAATGGTGTTCTGCACTTCCTTCCATACAATTCTTCATAAGGCGACATGCCGATACTTGCATGGTAGTTATTATTATATGCAAACTCCACTAAAGGTAGTTGATCATCTCAATTCCCTTTGAAATCCATGACGCAAGCTCGTAACATATCTTCTAAGGTTTGTATTGTTCTCTCGCTTTACCCGTCAGTTTGAGGATGATAAGTAGTGTTCAACCTCAATTGCGTCCCTAAATGTTCTTGAAGACTCCTCCAAAAATTCGATGTGAATCGTGGATCTCGATCTAACACGATCAAAATCGGAACTCCGTGCCTAGAAATAATTTTCTTAGTGTACAGTTTAACCAACTGATCTAAATTGAATCTTACCTTGATCGGTAAGAAATGAGTAGATTTCGTTAGTTGATCTACTATAACCCAAATCGCATCGTAGTCCTTCTGAGTAGTTGGGAGTCCTACAACAAAGTCCATAGTAATGTGCTCTCATTTCCACTCCAAAATCTCTAAAGGTTGTAGCAGACCACTCGATCTTTGATGTTCAACCTTAACTCTTTGACAAGTTAGGCACTTACTTACCCATTTTGCGACTTCCTTCTTCATGTTAGGCCACCAAAAATGTTGACGAAGATCTTGATACATCTTCGTACTATCCGGATGAATCGAATACCTAGAACTATAGGCCTCTCGCAAAATCTCTTCTTTCAATTCTTGTACTAAAGGTACCTATACTTTCTCTTCAAATCTTAGTATTTCATCCTTATCCACCTTGAACTTATCATCCTTCTTCTTCGCTACTCGCTTCCTTATTTTCTCATATTCCTCATCCTTATCCTGCAACTCCTTAACTTTGTCCAATAAAGTTGGACGAGCTTCCATTATATACAGCTTCTCTTTTGAATCATTTGGATACTTCATCTCTAATTCCATCTTCTCAAACTCCTTTATTAACTCCTCCTGTATTGTCAACACCGACAATTTCTCCTGATTCTTCTGATTTAAGGCATCCGTAACGACATTGACTTTCCCTGGATGATAAAGGATCGCACAATCGTAATCCTTTAACAACTCTATCCACCTCATTTACCTCATGTTCAACTCATTTTGTGTAAAAATATATTTTAAACTCTTATGGTCAGTGTAGATCTCACACTTCTCACCATATAAATAATGTCTCTAGATTTTCAACGCAAAAACTACAACTGCTAACTACAGATCATGCATAGGATAATTCTTCTCATAATCCTTCAACTGTTGCGATGCATATGCGATCACCTTCCCATGATGCATCAAAACACAACCTAAACCTCTATGTGAGGTATCATTATAAACCGCAAACTCACCAATAGTATCTGGTAATGATAACATTGGGGCCGTACTTAGCCTCTTCAACTCTTGGAAACACTCCCACATTTCTTCGTCTAGACAAACTTGACACTCTTCCTAGTTAAATTCGTTAACGGTCTAGCTATCTTTGAAAAATCTTAAATAAACCTCCGATAATACCCTGTCAGTCCTAATAAACTCCTAACTTTAGTTGGGGTCTTTGGATGTTCCCAATTAATCACAGTTTCTACTTTGGCCGGATCCACAGAAATCTCGTCCTTGTCGATTACATGCCTTAAAAATTGTACTTTTTCCAACCAAAATTCATATTTGAAAATTTTTGCATACAACTTCTCTTTCTTTAAAATCTCCAGCACTATGCGTAAGTGCTTTTCATGTTCCTCCCTTGTCTTCGAAAAAACTAATATGTCATCGATAAACACTACTATAAACTTGTCTAAATGTTTCTTAAAACCCATATTCATTAAGTCCATAAACGCTGCTAGAGCATTCATCAAACCAAATGGCATCACTAGAAACTCGTAGAGACCATAACGAGCCCTAAATGTCGTCTTAGGTACATCCTCACTTCTTACCTTCAACTGATGATATCCTGAACGCAAATCGATCTTTAAAAAATATTTTGCACCCTTTAATTGGTCAAACAAATCGTCAATTCTAGGTAGAGGATACTTATTCTTAATAGTCAACTTATTCAGCTTCTTATACTCGATACACAATCTTAATGACATGTTCTTTTTCTTAATAAGCAGCACTGATGCTCCCCAAGGTGAGACACTCGGTTGAATAAATTTCTTGTCCAACAACTCTTGCAACTGCACCATAAGCTTATTCATCTCAACCGGAGTTATCCTATATGGGGCCTTCGAAATAGGCTCTGTCCCTAGTATTACGTCAATCACAAACTCAATCTGCCTATATAGAGGAATACCAGATAATTCCTCTATAAATGCATCCACAAACTCCTTCACTACCGACATGTGATCTAACTCTGGTCCTACCATTGGGTATCTACTATATAACCTAAATATCCAACACATTATTTCTTAAGTAGTCTCTTAACCTGCATCATTGACAAACATCAAGACTGCCTAGGTGATCGATTACCATAAAATGCCACCTTCGACTGATTCAGAGTCTGAAGGTTTACACACTTATGATGGCAATCAATCATAGCTCCATGGTTATTTAACCAATCCATTCCTAAAATTACATCAAACTCTCCAAATTGAATAGGAATAAGGTCTACCAAGAATTTATGTCCCCTAATATCTATACAACAATTCCTATGGACGTGCTTAACAGAAATCACTTCTTTGTTTGCAACTTCAATGTTTAGAGGGTAGTCTAATTGTTTGCAAGGTAAATTCAATTGTTGTGCAAATTCATATGACACAAATGAATAGGTAGCTCCCAAATCAAAAAGCACATAAACATCTATGAAATTAATCGGAATAATACCTGACACTACATTTCTTGATGCCACTACATCCTTGACATTTATGTTGAAAGTCTTTGTCATTGGTCGATCTGGAGCAGTCGACCCTATTATGGTTAGTTTGTTGTTACCCTTGCTTCCTCCTCCTACATCCATTCTTTTCTTTGGACAGTTTAGTGCCTAGTGATCCAGGGCACCACATACGAAACAACCGTTCTTCTTTGGACTTGTACTGTTGGGAATGATGTGTCCCTCCTACCCACAATTATAACATACATTCTTACCCTTCAAACATATCCCCATGTGGTTTTTACTATAATTCTTACACGCCTCTACCTTTTTCTTAGAGTCTCCATCCTTGGCTCCATTATTATTGTTCCATTTTCTCTTGTTGTTACCTCCACTACTGCCTTCTCCCTTTGATCCTCCATCATTCTTCTTTTTCTTCTGTTCCTTATTGAACTTCATCAGAGCTTCGCTTTCCCCTTCAGCTATTATTACTTTCTCTAAAATTGTAGCGAAACTATCTATCTGTAGTACAGACAACCTATTATACAACCAAGGTTTAAGGCCTTGTTCAAACCTCCTTATTTTTCTATCCTCCGAAATTACCTGATGTGGAGCAAACCTCGCTAATTCATTAAACTTGACAGCATACTGGGACACAGTCATGTCTCCTTACTTCAACTCCAAGAATTGCAATTTTTATACGACTCTGTATTCTTTTAGGAAAGTAGTTCTTAAAGAATAACTCCTTAAACCTTTCCCAAGGTACTACTCATACTCTAATCCTATTCTGATTTGCCTCCCACTAGAAATTAGCTTCACTTTTCATTATATAGGTAGCGAATACCGTCTTCTGATCCTTGCCAACCTTAACAATCACAAATGCCTTCTCTATTTCTTTGATCAAGCTTGAGCCTCTATAGGCTCAGTAGTTCCTTTAAACTCTGGGGTTCCTACGTTCTTAAAGTCCTTGATGGTAGTGACCTACACTGCGGGTGGGTTTACGTTTATGGGTCCATTTTGCAAGGCTCCTACTAGTAAATCTATAAATTGTTGCAAGGGATTATAATTTGGTTCCGTATCTTCATTTTCTGGTTCTTGTTGCATTCTTCTTCTTAACGACATTCTATAAAATATAACAATGTATTACTATAACATTATTTATATTAAAGCATATACAAATAAGCAAAATTAATCATCAATGAGACATTTTTATAAAACATATTATATTAATATGCATCATACTAGTACATCTTACATTTCTTTTTACAGAGTACTTGCTATTTACATATCCCGTATTTACATTAAAAACTGAGATTTACATAAACTTACAAACCTTAATACTATTACATACCTTACAAACTACTATCTACTATATATATAGTCTTATAGGCCCCTCTCTATGGCCTCCTCATACTCCTCAACAATCATATTCCACGTTAAAGCCCTATTGATAGTATAACTTATTTGACCTAGCTCTCGTGGGTAGCTCTTTATCCTATTCTGAAGTCGCCAATAGGAGATCCTAAAAGTGTACTGCATCTTATCCATCTTCCTCCATTTCTTTCTTAGCTCTGCCTCCACTCCATCTAGTACGTTCTCTACTCTATGACGAGCAGTGATTTCTACTCCCCATGACTCTTCTAGCTCTTGATTTCTATCTTTTAGTTCTTGATTTCTGTCTCTCATGAATTACATCTCAGCCTGTGCTGCTCCTATTCCTTGATTAGGTACTTCCTAATCACCCTCTGGCTCCTCATCAGCTTGTACGACATTATTCGCGACATATTCCAGAACTATTAGATCCTCTTCAGGATCTTCTTCTACTTCTTCTTTTTCTTCTTCTCCGGGTTCTTCTTTAGTTTTCTCCTCAAGATCCTCATCTAGTTCACTAACTGGCTCCATAACTGGTTCCTCTAGTACAACCTCATAAATATCTCTAATATCTTCTTCACCTGCCACCGTACAAAATCATAACACAACTCACTTAGTAACCCAACATGATATAATATACAACTTACATATAACATTTAATTAAATAAACTCGATGAATTCCTAATTCATCGATTATTACTTAAGAACTTTATATGAGTTAACATATTACTATTTCTCACCAGGTTATATCCTAAGGTTCTCTAACCTAAGGGCTGTAACCTACAGCTCTGATACTAACATGTGCCCCAAATCCGTGTACTTACTACAACAGATCTGGTGCTCACTATTCATCATCATCCACAACAACCACCTAATGGTATAATCTAAAAGATATAAATAATTACAATGATTACAAATATGTCTTACAATCCTCCCAGGCTCTAAACCTTACTAACTATTACAAACCGATTCAAAAATATTATATCATTAGTAATATAATTCTAATACATCAATACATTTATTATTTCTTAGCTTTTCTTTTTCCTTTATCTTTGCCTGACCCTTCAGGTTCTTCTGTTTTAGCTAAAAAAAATATTAGATTTGCAAGAGTGAGCAACTACTTTGCTTAGCAAAGTATGAAAAATACAATAAAAAGATATTTATATCTTATCTTCATCGAATAACATCACTGATAAATGAACAATTGAGAGTTTAAGAAAATAACATCTTCACAACATAATAAACTTGTAATCTTGAAGGCTTAACATGATTTTAAAATTATGAAAGACAACCGAGTGGTCGAAGAAACTATGAACTATCTAAAGATTGTTCATCAGTCGTAGATTGAGAACTCTTCAAAATTGTTCAATAATCACAACGATTGCGAACTCTTCATAGAGTATCATTAGGGATCAACCCAACGTTATCTCATGTTACGTGTAACATCATCTCCACACTATATTTTAATAGTGTATGTCAGTTTTCAGACAACATCACATACCCCCTATATCTAGGGTTGTTTATAACATCAAAATCCACACCAAAACAATTTGGTTTAGAACACATTAACTATATCCAAAGAACATTCAATAATTTAAAGAATCATATCAATAGAGACTAGGCGAAACAAATAGCATAAACTCATTTTTCAAAACAGTTCATGAATAAACAGAACTTTCCAGAATAAAATACAATTCAATAATTAAACGAATTTTAAAAGCACATAAGTGCGTAAACTTGCCTATATTGAGTGTACTTCCCTCCTTTAAGTTATCACTTCCTCCGAATGGCAACCTACGTCATCCATAATGATTTATTTAATTAACTTATCTATTATTAATAATAGTTACCGTTGGTAACTATTTATAAACCTGTTTCGATATTTTTGTTTATCGTCAACGCGTTCCTGATCATACTCTTATTCTATTTTTATAATTTCACTCTTATAATGTCCATTTAATGATGAAAAAGATAAAAGGGAGAGAAGAAAGCAAGCTTTGAGTTATGTTACTTGTTTGTAGTAACAAGACTAATAATTTACAGTAGATGCTTTTATTATGTATAGTAAACTACAAGAACAGAGAAAATAAATTATAAATACGATCATTCGAGCCTTCTTGGTGGAAGAGTATGATTATCCAAAAGGTACTTATGAAGATTCATAAGGCAAAGTAGAAGCAATCCTTAATGAGATATGTGAGGGAATGATAAACCTAAAAGTACTTTATTCATTACTTAATTTAGCTTTTTTTCATTGTCAGAAGAGGAAAAAAAATGAAAGATTATTATTATAACTAACTAGGATAAATCCCCATCATAGGGTTATAATAGTGTCATTTTACCATAATAAGCATCAATGTCTCATCATAAGCTGATTTCAGAATGAAGAATGTGTGAGAAATGCTTTTTGACTTATCTAAAGATCATTAGATCTAGTGAAAGATTAATATTGTTGCAAACATGGATATAAGTAACTTAGAGGCAAAACATACCACTGAGAATCAATAACCAACAAAAAATAAATGAATAGTATAGTAATATGACCTCTTAGCATCATCAATACACTTCACCTTGTTCTTAAGGCCTCCTCTTCCAGATAATTAAAATAGATGACAATGTTCCACACATGTTGGGTTGTGGAAGTAATACCAAAGAGCCCATGAAATCGAGTAATCCAGATAAATGGAACAACTAAAATTAATTTCAATATTATTACTTGAATGAATAAAGCATGTTGCCTATGTACAATTTCTGATAAAGTTCAAAACACAAGAACCAAACTGACTTTCACAAAATTAAGAACATAGTCATGACAATCAAACCCCAATTGCAACCTTGTCCGATGGAGTAACAAAAAACAAAGATTGCTTGGACAACCATGAATACCCAAACGGAGTCTTAGGATACGACATCAAGCTGCAATTTTCAGGCAATGACACAACGTTCTCAGTGATAAAAGGGTGACATAAAAGTTGATCCGCCGTCCATCTCTCTTCAACATTCTTTTTCAAACACCTTCTCAAAAAATCCTTCATGTTTCTCGACAAAAACTGTAACGATCGAGAATTCATACTTAGCCTTGTAATTAAGGTTTTGAATATATTTGAATAAAATGAATTTTTATGAATATATTATGTGTTATGTGTTTAAAGATTGTATTATGATTTAAATTATGTTTACGTGTTAGAAATTACGAATTTGAATTTCGTAAGAAGAAATAAAACCAATAAAGATTATTAATATTTATTAAATAAAATAAATATTTTTGATGGAAATTGTTATTATGATAATTTATTTAGTATAAATGTGTTAAATAATATATGTGGACTATATATATTTATATACATGATAGTGGTATATTAAATGGTTAGTAAATAACTAATTTAATTAAAAGAGTTCCATCAGAAATAATGAATTTTCCAAGTATAGGATTATTAATAGCCAAAATGATTTTTAATGAACACTTTGGTTAATTAAAATAATTATTAATGCCCAACTTGCAATAGTAATGCAAGTGAGAGAAATCAATCAATGAGGAAGGAAGAGAAGGAAGGTTACGGTTGAAACAAAGGAAGAGAAGCAAGTGGGCAACCAAGTGGGTAAGAGAAACAACCAAGTGGGAGAATACTTCCCATTTAAGTCTAGCCATGCATGCATGTAAACCAATTCTAATTTTTCTTCTTCTTTTCCACCTGGCCTCTTTTCTTGCCATTTTGTGTATAATGTGTTTTAAAGCAAGAATTGATTAACTTGGCATAATTAATGGTGGAATAGTAAGATGATTGCCCTAATGACCAATATGCCATAAGTCTTGAAATTGCTATAAATAGAAGGCCAAATTCTTCATTAAATTCACCAATTCACTAAGTTAAGCAAGGAACCTCTTGACAAATTGAGTAAAAAAGAGAGGAAGTTCAGATCCTAAGAATAAGGGTGAGAAAAAGCTAGTTACTTTGCAAGCTTAAGCAAGCACAAAAAGGTAATACCAAAAACCCTAGAATAATTTCCATTTATAAGCATGTATTAATTATTTGTTATTGTTATTATTATTGTGAAGGATCATGAATATCCAAAAGATTAAAGATGAGATTTATATGATTAAATCATTGGTAATATGCATGATAAGCAAGAACGATTCCATAATAATGGATAAAACCAAGAAAAGCATGAAAACTTGTTATTTATTGTTTATTGGGCTAGCATGAATTATTGTTCATATATTAGTTTGGAAAATCTAAAGAGATAATAATATGCGCATGTTAGTTACGAAAATGTTCCAAGTGGAACGTATAAAATTTTTTGCTAAAACGAAGTCATGGCGAAATTTTTAGTAAACTATGCCTAAATAGCAAAACTGAGGCTGCAAGGATTTTCTTGCCATTAAAACGAATCTGTAAAATTATGGATTCTTGATAGTTATGTAGATCATGTTTCCAGCAATCCATAGCCTCAAGAACGGACTCATTCCGATATCGGATGATGAAGAGGATTCGAAGTAGGTACGTCAAAACTAGAAAAATCAGATTCTGGTATACTTTTTGTGCAGTCCGTTGTTTAGTGATTTCTGTGCATTTCTGTTGGGAATCAGCTTTGGGTTCCTTCATAATGAGAATAGACTCAAGAATCACCCAAAAATATTTTCGTATGAAAGAGTTATGGCTATTTTAGTACTATTGGGTCTAGCTGCCAATATTTCTGCGGGAGTATTTTTTAATTTACTTTTGTAAACTCCATAACTTTTAATCTATAAGGAGTTAAGATGTTTTATTTATATCAAAAGAGAGCTCTGGAAGTTAGCTAAACATAGAATCAAGAATCACCTAAAAATATTTTGAAACGAAGAAGTTATGACCGTTTAAATGAGTCGGGTCCTACAGTCTACAAACTGCAAAGCATTCGGGAATGGAACCTTAAAAATAAGGTTTTATGCATGAAAATATTTTAATTCATGTGACCTATGGGGGTAGTTAGACCATGTTATAAATAGGTCACAGTCCAAAGTTGAGACCATTCCGAGGTTGGTTAGACGTAATTATGGATTGAACAAGTGTTGAAATTAATTATCGTAAAACTTAAAAATATGAAGTTAGGTTTATGTTTAAAGGCTAGTTAAGGTGAACTTGAGTAAGATTCATGTGATGATTAATTGGTGTGTCCATGTGATTGATATTGTGTAGGACAATTGAAGAGTAATTTAGTATAAACTATAAAGAACGCACAAGGCAAGTTTCCTAACTTTACTCAAGTTATATTGGAGCAAGTTTCCTAACTCTTGTTTTAACCTTGTGTTAGGCAAGTTTTCTAACTTCATTTGATTATGATCTTATGAATGTTATTCGATGTTTTGAAGTTCCAATTTATGTAATGCATATATATGATTGTGTAAATTCCATACTTATGTAAATCTTTTAGTATTTGCACAAGTGGTCAAGCTATGTTATGACATAAACTGTTGGAGCTTTCAAGTTCAATTATGCATGAACTGTTTATGAAAAACGTCGATGCCATTTGTTTCGGCTAGACAAATATTAAAATATTTTATTGATTTGATAATACATCCTTGAAATGTTATTGATGTTAAGTAGAGCTATCCAACCGAATTGTTTTGGTTAGGATTCCAACACACGAATGAGATGAACAACCCTAATATTATGGGTAATTTTAGACGGTTATTCCGTAAGGTCGTGAGGCGCCTAAACAAACGCATATAGTCTTTTCTAGCTAGAGTGTTGATCAACATAGAGTACAATAGGCTGATCACCTAGAAGTGCTCGTAAGCAAGACAGTTTATAGTTAAATTTTTGTTTAACCTTTTATGACAAGATAAAAGAAAAGTTCAAGGTCTTATGACCACTCAGTATGTCATTTCAAAAATGTGTTAAATACTAGTAAAGTATTATTCCTGTTTATTCGGAATGTCTCACAATTATTGTTCAATTGTTGCAAAGTATGATAAAATTCTTTATGTTATTGTTATTCAACTGTTATACTTGCTGGACAATTAAATGCTCATCCTTGCTATCATTAATATTGCAGCTAAGACCGAAAGGGTTGAAAGTTCCGGTAAGGACAAAAGAAAAGGAAAGATGCATGAATAAGAAGATGTTTGTGATAAACGTAGTAGTATTGTAATATGTCTAATATTATTATGTTTTGAACATGTAAAGATATTTAGAATCTGTGATTGAACGAATATGATTGTAATAATATAATAATTGCATTTGTGTTATTGAGATTATATAGATAGAGATATATAGATGAATAGTACTGGTTAGCACCGTATTCAGGGTTTGAAGGTACCCAAATTTGGGGGCGTCACATGTTGGTATCAAAGCTATAGGTTATAAACCTTTGGTTGGGGAATACCTTAGGAATATGACCATAGAGAAGGGAGTTTAAGAAAGCTGGTCAAGAGATAAACTAAGATTAAGTTGTTAAGGATAAATTGAGGAAATTTATCATAAGAAATAAAAGTAAAAAGAAACTATATTTGTTATGTGATAATAATAAATATACTTTGTGGCTATGTACTAATCAAGATATTAAAAATTTGATTATAGATGTCAAACGAAGAACCAGAGTATAGAGACATTCACGTAGTGAGTGAGGAGCTGATTGCTCCGCTTGAGCCAGTACCCGAGCAAGTAGCAGTGGTAGAAGCTCATATAAAGAGTTATTAAAAGGAAGATGGATCAGATGAACTACTCCTATGGTACTTCCATGGAGCGTATTCAAGACAGGGTCTACTATTACCCAGTGGAGGAAGGTCTAACCCGATATTCTATGAGTAGGGGTCGTATGACTACTAAAGTAGCTCAAGAGCACGCAGCCACCGTTAGAAGGGGTCTGTAGGTTATGTATGAAAATGTATCTTTGTAGTAATGGAAATCCCAACTTATGTATAAGTGAGTTATCTTTTATGAATCCCATCTTTATGTTAGGAATAAAGGGATAGTATATAACTGAGAAGCATATTAATATAAGAATATTTATTAAATGCGTTTTGTGATGAGTATGTGTTAGTATTTAATAAAAATACTAAAAGATGAATAATGGATTAATAATAATTTTATTTATTTATTTTAAACAGAAAAAAAATAATGCCACCAAGAGGAAGACCTAGAGGGCGAAGGACCCAACAAAGTGAACCTGCCAACGAGAACAGGGAGCAAGCAAACCCTGTGCAACAGTTTGTAGACCTCTTAATGGGGGCATTTAATAGAGAGCACACTGAGGTACCTGTAAATCCTCTAGCTGTGCAACTAGCCAGTTTTAGGATTTTAAAAGTGTGGGACCGCGTGAGTTTAGGGGGACCACAGAGCCTATAGAGGCTCAGTTATGGATAAAAGAGATTGAAAAGGCGTTTGAGCTTGCTAGACTCGGAGAGGAGCAAAAGATTCTTTTGCTACCTACTTATTGAAGAATGAGGCCAATTTCTGGTAGGAAACCAATCAGAATAGGGCTAGAGGGGGAGTTATCGCTTGGGATCAGTTCAAAGAATTATATTTCAAGAACTACTTCCCAATGAGTATGCAAAGCCGTATGGATATACGGTTTTTAGAATTAAAACAAGAGGAAATGTCTGTTCCTCAATACACAGTCAAGTTTAATGAACTGGCTAGGTTTGCGCCATATCAAGTGGACACCGAATAAAGGAAGGCAAGAAGGTTTGAGTAGGGCCTAAAATCATGGCTTTACAATAAAATTTATATGTTGCAGATTGGTTCTTTTGGATCAATCTTGGAGAAGGCTATAATCACCGAAGGGGGAAGTGAGGTATTACGCCTATATAACCGAGAGAAGAAGAACAAAAATAAGAATGATGGGGTCGGAAAGGCCGAGGGAGCTAGCGGAAGCGGAGGAATTGGAGGAAGTCAAAAGAGAAAATGGAATAATTCTGGGAATACTGGAAATAGACAGGGAGGCCCTAAGAAGTGGGGAGAGTCGTGCAAGATTTGCGAAAAGAATCATTCGGGGGTCTGTTTAAAAGGGAAAATGGTATGTTATAATTGCGGGTAGGAGGGACACATCTCTCCTAACTACCCCAATTCGAAGAAAAATAATGGATGTTTTGTTTATGGGGAGACGGGTCATATGGCAAGGAATTGCCCGAAAAAGGGGACAAACGGGGGAAACAACAACAGAGGGAATAAACAGTGGTAAGCTAACCATAACTGGTCCAACTCTACCGAGTAATCAACAACTCGAACCTTCAACATGACGGTCCAAGATGCAGTAGCGTCCGGAGATGTTGTCTCAGGTATCATCCCAATCAATAATATAAATGCTTATGTATTGTTCGATTCAGGTGCGACCTGTTCTTTTGTATCATGTGATTTTGCTAGACGTTTAAGTTTACCTTAGAGAAACTAGAGTTTCCCTTAAACATAGAAGTTGCGAATAAGGAAGTAATCCCTGTTAAACATATTCATAGAAATTTTTGCGTCGACATTAGAGGACATAAGCTATCGGTAGATTTAATTCCAATTAAACTGGGTGAATTCGATGTAATATTGGGGATGAATTGGTTGTTTAACCACGGAGCAATGATCGATTGTCAGAAGAAATGTGTAAACCTTAAAACTTCAAAGCAATATAAAATAGTGTTCTATGGTAGTAAATCACCTAGACGTTCTGGTTTTCTATCAATGATACAAGCTAAGAAACTGTTAAGAAAAGGATGCGTAGGTTATCTGTGCCACATTATTGATACCTAACAAGTGGGAGCAGAAACTGGACAGATACCTATCGTGCAAGAATTCGCGGGTGTATTTCCAGACGAGTTGCCAGGTCTTCCGCCAGACAGGGAGATCGAGTTTGTTATAGACGTAGTGCTCGGGACGACACCAATTTCGAGGGCACCATACAGGATGGCACCAGTAGAGATGAAGGAATTGATGATACAATTGCTAGAATTATTAAATAGGAAACATATCCAATCGAGTGTGTCTCCATGGGGAGCACTAGTATTATTCGTTAAAAAGAAGGATGGAACGTTAAGACTTTGTATCGACTATCGGGAGTTGAATAAAATAATGATCAAGAATAAGTATCCGTTACCCAGGATCGACGATCTATTTGATCAGTTGAAAGGGGAAACTACTTTTCGAAGATAGATTTAAGAACGGGGTATCACCAGTTAAAGGTGAAAGGCGAGGATGTACCCAAGACGACATTTAAGACTTGATATGGCCACTATGAGTTTCTAGTGATGTCATTCGATTTGACGAATGCACCTGCCGCATGTATGGATCTAATGAAAAGGGTGTTCAAGCAGTATCTAGATAAAGTTTATAGTGGTGTTTGTAGATGATATTTTGGTCTATTCTAAGACACGAGAAGATCATGCTGAACATCTAAGGATAGTGTTGGAAACACTAAAAAGAGAAAAGTTGTATGCGAAATTCTCAAAATGCGAATTTTGGCTAAAGAGGGTTTAATTTTTAAGGCATGTGATCGATAAGAATGAAATATCCGTAGATGCAGCAAAGGTGGAGGCGGTAATCGGTTGGGAGCAGCCGAGGACGCCTACAGAAGTGCGTAGTTTCTTAGGGTTAGTGGGCTACTATCAGAGATTTATTCAGGATTTTTCAAAGATAGCTACCCCATTAACTAATTTAATAAGGAAGGCGGTGAAGTATGTATGGACGGCGAAGTGTGAAGAAAGCTTTCAAGAACTAAAAAAGAGATTAAGTGAAGTGCCTATATTGTCCTTACCAGATGATACATATGATTTTGTAGTTTATAGCGATGCGTCACATAAAGGACTCGGATGTGTGTTATGCAGCACGACAAGGTCATTGCGTACGCATCACGACAATTAAAGGATTATAAGAGGGGATACCTTACTCTTGACCTTGAATTGGCTACAGTAGTATTTGCTTTGAAGATTTGGAGGCATTACTTGTATGGGAAAAAATGTGAGATATACACAGACCATAAGAGTTTGAAATATATCTTTATACAGAAGGAGTTGAACATGAGGCCAAGGAGGTGGTTAGAATTAATCATGGATTATGACTGTGAGATTCTATATCACCTGAGAAAGGCGAATGTAGTGGCCGACGCCTTAAGTAGAAAGGGTCGGGAGAAGTTGTCTATGTTAACAGCTCAAGATGAGCTAATATCAGAGATAGCTAAAATGGAGTTGGAGGTAAAATTTTTGATGGAATCGGGGAGCAAATTATTTGCAATGGAAATTCGTCCAATACTAGTGGATAGAGTAAAGGAGGCACAACTCAAAGATGAGGAGTGTGAAGTTATAAGGAAGAGAATTTTCGAAGGAGAATATTTGAAGTGTAAACTCGATAGTGAATGAGCGATAAGGTTTGAAAAAAGAATTTGGGTTTTGTTAGAACCAGGGTAAAGAGGAGATATTGCAAGAGGCCCGTTGTTCGAGGTTTTCGGTCCATCTCGATAGCACGAAAATGTATCAAGACCTCCGACAACACTTTTGGTGGCCGAATATGAAGAAGGAAGTCGCAGATTGCGTTAGTAATTTCTTGACTTGTCAGAAAGTCAAAGTCGAACATCAAAGCCCCAGTGGGTTGTTACAACCATTAGAATTCCAGAATGGAAGTGGGAGCACGTCACGATGGATTTAGTGGTAGGACTTCCAACCACGCAGAAGGGTACGACGTTATTTGGGTTATAGTAGATCGTTGGACCAAGTCGGCTCATTTCTTGCCAATAAAGATTAGGTTTAACTTATAACAATTAGCTAAACTCTATGTCAAGAAAATCGTTTCAAGACATGGAGAACAAATTTCGATTGTGTCGGATCGGGATCTGTGATTCACGTCGAACTTCTGAAAAAGTTTATAAGGGCAAATGGGAACACAACTGAGGTTGAGCATGGCGTATCATCCTCAAATGGACGGACAGAGCGAGCGAACAATTTAGACCCTAAAAGATATGCTAAGAGCTTGTGTCATGGACTTTAAGGGGAGTTAGGACGACCACCTACCTTTAGTATAATTTGCTTAAAATAATAGCTATCACGCAAGTATAAGCATGCCGCCTTATGAAGCATTATACGGAAGAAAGTGCAGAATGCCACTGTACTAGGATAAGGTAGGGGAACGTCGACTGTTGGGACCGGAATTGGTTCAGTAGACCGTAGAGATCGTTAAAGTTATAAGGTCAAGGCTAATCACGGCTCAAGAACAACAAAAGAAGTATGCAGATCAACATCGACATGAGATTTTGAAGTCGGTAGTTATGTATTTTTAAAAGTGTCTCCCTAAAAAGGGAAGATACGTTTTGGAAAGAAAGGAAAGCTAAGTCTGAGATTTATAGGACCATTCAAGGTATTGAGAAGGGTTGGGGAAGTAGCTTACGAAGTAGCCTTACCTCCTGAGTTATAACATATTTATAATGTGTTTCACGTGTCGGTATTACGACCTTATAAGCCAAATTATAAACATGTTATTGAATACGAAATTATCCAGGTTGAAAAAGACTTAAAATATGAAGAAATTCCGATTTAGATAATTGATAGGAAAGAGCACGTCTTACACAATAAGGTTATACCTTCTGTGTAAGTATTATGGAGGAACCACAAAGCCGAAGAAGCAATGTGCGAACTCGAAGATAAAATGAGGAATAATTATCCCCATCTTTTTGTGTAGCATTACTTATATCGTAATTCTGGGGACATAATTCTTATAAGGGGGGAGAATGTAACGATCGAGAATTCATACTTAGCCTTGTAATTAAGGTTTTGAATATATTTGAATAAAATATTTTTTTATGAATATATTATGTGTTATGTGTTTAAAGATTGTATTATGATTTAAATTATGTTTACGTGTTAGAAATTACGAATTTGAATTTCGTAGGAAGAAATAAGACCAATAAAGATTATTAATATTTATTGAATAAAATAAATATTTTTGATGAAAATTATTATTATGATAATTTATTTAGTATAAATGTGTTAAATAATATATGTGGACTACATATATTTATATACATGATAGTGGTATATTAAATGGTTAGTAAATAACTAATTTAATTAAAAGAGTTCCATGAGAAATAATGAATTTTCCAAGTATAGGATTATTAATTGCCAAAATGATTTTTAATGAACATTTTGGTTAATTAAAATAATGTATTAATGCCCAACTTGCAATTGTAATGCAAGTGAGAGAAATCAATCAATGAGGAAGGAAGAGAAGGAAGGCTACGGTTGAAACAAAGAAAGAGAAACAAGTGGGCAAGAGCAACAACCAAGTGGAGAACACTTCCCATTTAAGTCTAGCCATGCATGCATGCAAACCAATTCCAATTTTTCTTCTTCTTTTCCACCGAGCCTCTTTTCTTGCCATTTTATGTGTAACATGTTTTAAAGCAAGAATTGATTAACTTGGCATAATTAATGGTGTTATAGTAAGATGATTGCCCTAATGACCAATATGCCCTAATTCTTGAAATTGCTACAAATAGAATGCCAAATTCTTCATTAAATTTACCAATTCACTAAGTTAAGCAAAGAATCTCTTGAGAAATTGAGTGAAAAAGAGATAAAGTTCAGATCTTGAGGAGAAAGGTGAGAAAAAGCTAGCTACTTTGCAAGCTTAAGCAAGAACAAAAAGGTAATGCCAAAAACCCTAGAATAATTTCCATTTATAAGCATGTATTAATTATTTGTTGTTGTTATTATTATTGTGAAGGATCATGAATATCCAAAAGAATAAAGATGAGATTTATATGATTAAATCTTTGGTAATATACATGATAAGAAAGAACGATTCCATAATAATGGATAAAACCAAGAAAAGCATGAAAACTTGTTATTTATTGTTTATTGGGCTAGCATTAATTATTGTTTGTATAGTAGTTTGAAAAATATAAAGAGATAATAATATGCATATGTTAGTTACGAAAATGTTCCAAGTGGAATGGAGAAAAAAATTTGCTATAACGAAGTCATGGCGAATTTTTTAGCAAAATATGCCTAAATAGCAAAACTGAGGCTACAAGGATTTTCGTGCCATTAAAACGAATCTGTAAAATTATGGATTCTTAATAGTTATGTAAAGCATGTAATCCATAGCCTCAAGAATGGACTCATTCTGATATCGGATGATGAAAAGGATTCGAAGTAGGTACGTCAAAACTGTCAAAACTGAAAAATTAGATTTTGACATACTTTTTGTGTAGTCCACTCTTTAGTAATTTCTATGCATTTCTGTTGGGAATCAGCTTTGGATTCCTTCATGAAAGTTGTAGAGGGTAAAATTCTAATGAGAATAGACTGAAGAATCACCCAAAAATATTTTGGTATGAAAGAGTTATGGCTATTTTAGTACTGTTGGGTCCAGCTGCCAATATTTCTACGTGAGCAGTTTTTAATTTACTTTTGTAAACTCTATAACTTTAATCTATAAGGAGTTAAGATGTGATATTTATTCCAAACGAAAGCTCTGAAAGGTAGCTAAACATAAAATTAAGAATCACCTAAAAATGTTTTGAAACGAAGAAGTTATGACCGTTTAAGTGAGTCGGGGTCCTGCAGTCTACAAACTACAAAGCATTCGCGAATGGAACCTTAAAAATAAGGTTTTGTGTATGTAAATATTTTAATTCATGTGACCTATGGGGGTAGTTAGGCTATGTTATAAATAGTTCACAGTCCAAAGTTGAGACCATTCCGAGGTTGGTTAGACGTAATTATGGATTGAACAAGTGTTGAAATCAATTATCGTAAAACTTAAAAATATGAAGTTAGGTTTATGTTTAAAGGCTAGTTAAGGTGAACTTGAGTAAGATTCATGTGATGATTAATTGGTGTGTCCATGTGATTGATATTGTGTAGGACAATTGAAGAGTAATTTAGTATAAACTATAAAGAACGCACAAGGCAAGTTTCCTAACTTTACTCAAGTTATATTAGAGCAAGTTTCCTAACTCTTGTTTTAACCTTGTGTTAGGCAAGTTTTCTAACTTCATTTGATTATGATCTTATGAATGTTATTCGATGTTTTGAAGTTCCAATTTATGTAATGCATATATATGATTGTGTAAATTCCATACTTATGTAAATCTTTTAGTATTTGCACAAGTGGTCAAGCTATGTTATGACATAAACTGTTGGAGCTTTCAAGTTCAATTATGCATGAACTGTTTATGAAAAACGTCGATGCCATTTGTTTCGGCTAGACAAATAATAAAATATTTTATTGATTTGATAATAAATCTTTGAAATGTTATTGATGTTAAGTAGAGCTATCCAACCGAATTGTTTTGGTTAGGATTCCAACACACGAATGAGATGAACAACCCTAATATTATGGGTAATTTTAGACGGTTATTCCGTAAGGTCGTGAGGCACCTAAACAAACGCATATAGTCGTTTTCAGCTAAAGTGTTGATCAATATAGAGTACAATAGGCTGATCACCTAGAAGTGCTCGTGAGCAAGATGGTTTACAGTTAAATTTCTGTTTAACCTTTTATGACAAGATAAAAGAAAAGTTCAAGGTATTATGACCACTCAGTATGTCGTTTGGAAAATGTGTTAAATACTAGTAAAGTATTATTCTTGTTTATTTGGAATGTCTCACAACTATTGTTCAGTTGTTGAAAAGTAAGATAAAATTCTTTATGTTATTGTTATTCAACTGTTATACTTGCTAGGCCATTAAATGTTCATCCTTGCTATCATTAAATATTGCAGCTAAGACCGAAAGGGTTGAATATTCTGGTAAGGACAAAGGAAAAGGAAAGATGAATGAATAAGAAGATGGTTGTGATAAACGTACGTAGTAGTATTGAAATATGTCTAATATTATTATGTTTTGAACATGTAAATGTATTTAGAACCTGGGATTGTACGAATATGATTGTAATAATATAATAATTACATTTGTGTTATTGAGATTATATAGATAGAGATATATAGATGAATAGTACCGTGTAACACCATATTCAGGGTTTGAAGGTACCCGAATTTGGAGGCGTCACAAAAACTAGGGTAATAACCCTAAAAACTCATCCTCAAAATTAGCAATTATAAACTCCAACCCATTTTTACTAACATTAGTATTCCACAAGGGCTTCCCAAAAAACATCTCCATCATTATACACCCAAGTGACCATATGTCCATTGGCGCCTCATGGTATCCAACGGACTCTGGTGAGCTATAAAGTAAAGTTCCTCGATTCTTGTGCAACCCCAAATTTGTAGTTATTCTATCAGCTTTTTTTAAGCAATCCGAAATCTGCTAATTTAAGGAAATTGATACCATCTTGTCGAAAAAGAAGAACGTTGGTAGGCTTCATGTCACAATACACGTAGTCTTCTTCGTGCAAGTGAGAAAGGCCTTTAAGTATCATAGAGGCATTACAGCTAACGTTGGATTCCGGTATTCTTCCATCACGGAATTCAATGACATCTTCTAAGGTTCCATCAGGGGCATACTCGAGTAGTAAGTTATATATTTCTCTGCCATTTTTGATCCTTATGTCTTCTTTAAAGCACTGAATAATTTCGGGACAGCCTCGGAGTTCGTGCAAAACGTCCCATTTGAGTTGTAGGGATGATGAATTGTTGATGAAAGCAGATTTGACGGCCATGATTGGAAGGGTTGTAGAGCTTGAGTGTGCTGCTGTGGGTGAGGCTAAGAAGACTGAGCCATATGATCCTCTTCCAAGAAACTGGCGTTTTACCCATTTTGAAGCCATGAGTAATTGATGATGAATGTGAGAAAAAAAAATGGTTAGGTTTTTGGAAATATATAGCTTCTAATTACTTGGACATAAAGGAAGAGTCAGTTTTCCTAGTTGAGGAGGGATTAGGGTTAGTATATATATGTTTCCCAATTAACGAAGGGTTACGGTTAATATAAATATGTTTCCTAATTAGTGAAGTCTTATGAGTGAATATAAGGCGGCGTTATTCATAAGCATTTGAGAGAATTTTTTAAAATATTAGGTGTAACATAGAATTAGGGTTGTTAAAAATATGTTTCCTAATTAGTGGGATTAGTACTTTATACATATGAATATAAGGCGGCGTTAATTACAAGCATTTGAGAGATCATTTTAAGATTTTAGGTGTAAAAACCAGTAATAGTATGTTACTTCGTTAGCTGGTAACTGTCTTAATGTAAAATAAAAAAAATAAAGGAAAAAACAGCGAATGCACTGATTGATATTTACAACTTATTAAATTCTATGATTAAAATGTACTAATGAAATTCTCAATATATTAATGTTTATTATTAAATAGTTATTGTCTTCTCAAAAACATAAATACCGAAAATGGCATGAAAGAATAGGTATAGACACAAATAAAAGTTAGTTTTAATAACTATTATGGTAGATTTAAATTTTTTATTTAAAATATAGACATAGTTTAAAATTTTATTTTAAAGTAAAATTCATACGTTAATATAAAATCTTAATTATTTCACTTAAAGAATAATCAAAACATAAATAAATTTTGATAATAAGTGTTAATTTCAAGTTATCTATTATCAAATTATTATTAGAAATATATTTTATTACACAATACATTTTATAGTAATAGATATCTAATAAACGGTGAATTAAAATAATTGTTTAAGTAAAAAATATACAGTATATGTTTATTTAGTTACTTATTATGACATTTATTCGAGTAACTTTATTTGAAAAACTAAAATTAAATTATAAGTGGTATATGATCAGATTATAGTTATAAATGTATTTGTAATTAAATATATCTTTTGGTGAATAGTTTAATCAAAATAAGAGGTTATAGATATATCTGTAATGATAGCAATTAGGATAATGATTGAGGTGTTTGGACTTAATCTTAACTCATTCCAATAAAATTAGACATAATTGTTAAAGTATTTTAAGAAATAAAGAATAAAAAATAATTATTGATTGAGTCAACTCATGCTCAACCAAAATCACCCTAATTAACTCAGCAATATAACTCAGCAACTCGAGCAATTTAACTCAGTTAATGGTTTGTCATTACTCCAATTATATATAGTAATAGATTAAGTACTTAATTCAACTTGCCATGATATACAAAATTTTAGCATTACTTATTTTTACATAATATCTTCTAAAAATATCATCAAGTACTACGATCATATCTTAATTTTTTATATAATTTTTTTTACTATTTCTGGAATTTTGTATATATGACACAGTATCATATGACTTATTATGAAGAAACCTTAATGAGTTATGTAAGGGAATGATAATAAAGCTAAAAGTACTTCCTTCATTACTTATTTAATTTAGCTTTTTTTCATTGTCAAGAGGAAGTAAAATAAAAGAGAATAACAACTAGGATAAATCCCCAAAATAGGGTTATAATAGTGTCATTTTACCTTAATAAGCATCATCTCATCATAACACAAGTCCATATATAGTCTTGAACTATTTACCAAGTCTCATGTAGTTCATGAACTATACTAGCACTTTGTGGACATAACTTGATGTAAATACTCTATGTTCCAAAATAAGAGATGCATTTTTTATTTTAACCTGTTCAAAAATTAAAAATATATTTTCAGTTTCACACTAAAAAGTGGTATATATATATATGTATGATAATGATCTATAACATATATTTGCTATAGATCCTTATAGGGCATACACCATCTATATCATTGAAAATAAGAAGGAACGACCATAATTAGGAATTAAAAACATATCACCCGCTACTAATAATTAGACGCTAATCAGAATCAGAATAAGGGTTTGGCTTGACCAATTAATGTTTAGAGCTTAGTTAATCAGAATAATGGTTTGACTTTTTTAATTAGAGTTTATAATTTATCAACTAGGGTTTAGTGTTTATTAATTAGGGTTTAAGATTTATTAACTAAGATTTATTAACTAGGATTTAGGGTTTATTAACTAGGATTTAGGGTTTATTAACCATAAAAAACTCTAAACTCCGGTTAATAAACCTTAGACCCTTGTTAATAAGTCCTAAACCTTAGTTAATAAACCCTAAATATTTATTGATCAAGGCAAACCCTTATCCTGATTAGCTAAACCCTAAACATTTATTGGTAAAGCCGAACCCTGTTTTGATTTGCATCCGTTAGTAATAATAGTGGACGTTAAGTGTTTTTTTTACCATTTGCTACTAATAGTAACGGACGCCGATTTTCAGTTTTTAATCCTAATCATTCCTTTTTGTTTTCAATGGTACATACCCTATAAGAATCTATGACAAATACATATTATAGATTTTCCCCTTATATATATATATATTTGTTATTAGTTTAAGACATAATTTAAACATACAAAACTTTTGTCACTGTCAAGGTTTGAACTCCCACTCTCTTGGTATATGATAACATTACTTATTATATTCTAGGTAGATAACATATTATTATACCAATACTACTATAGTTTTATCAAATATTATAGTTAGATATATTTGGAAAAATAACATTTTTATTTAAAATCGCCGTTTTAGATATGCATATCTAATTTTGAGACAGATCGAGTTTGAAAAATATCATGACACTTAAAAGGAACTTGATAATCAAAGATGATGAAAAAGATAAAAGGGAAAAAAACAAGCAAGGAAGCTTTGAGACTAATTTACAGTGGATATGATGTTTTTATTATGTATAGTAGTAAGCTATAAGAGCAGAGAAAATAAATTATAAATAGAATCATTCGAGCCTTCTTGGTGGAGCAGTAAGAGATTATCCAAAAGGTACTTATGAAGCTTCATAAGGCAAAGTAGAAGCAAATCTTAAAATGAGTTATATATGTGTGGGAATGATAAAGCTAATTAAAGTACTTCATTCATGACTTAATTTAGCTATTTTTCATTGTCAAAAGAGGAAGTTAATTGAAAGAGTATAACTAACTAGGATAAATCCCTGACATAGGGTTATAATAGTGTCATTTTACCTTAATAAGCATCAATCTCCAACAATGTTTTGAGAATTCAAATTGACTCTAGGAGACGATATCCTAGATTTTTTCCTTTCGACACGACCCACCTAGGCACAAAACACGAAGCACACACTTTTACACTTCTTTAAAAGCAACTTATTTAAATTTTAGGAAAAATATTAGGAAGGCACTAGTAACCGTGTTTCACGAAAGTCGGGAGTGCCTAACACCTTCTCTTCGCTTAAGTAAACCGTCGAACTCTTTGAATCTCGATTGTCGACCAATTTTACGGAGTCACGTGTGAACCATCTTATTTATCAAAATTAAAAATCCGGATAAGTTGTATATCCATTTAAATCTACATCAACTGACGACCCTATCTAACTGACCCACCTTTAAATTAAAATTTCAAAATCCCGTTGACATAAATAAGTTATTTTAATTTTAATTTTTTTTTTCAAAATCACCCCGCATAACATAAGTCCATATATAGTCTTGAAATATTTACTAAGTCTCATTAGGTTCATGAATTATACTAGCACTTTGTTGACATAACTTGATCTAAATACTCTTTGTTCAAAAATAAGAGATGGATTTTTTATTTTAACCTGTTCTAAAATTAAAAATATATTTTTAGTTTCACACTAAAAAGTGGCATACTATTTTTTTTGGCTAGTTTAAAACAAAATTTAAACACACACAACTTTTTCCACTGTCAATGGTTGAACTCCCACTTTGGTACATGATAGCATTACTTATATTTCAGGTAGATAACATACTATCATACCAACACCACATTTGTTTTTATCAAATATTATAGATATATTTGGAAAAATAACATTTTTATTTATAAAAATCATTATTTTAGATATGTATATCTAATTTTGAGACAGGTGGAGTTTGTAGAATATCATGACACTTTAAAGGAATTTGACAAGCAAAGACATATCTTTTTAGCACCATTCATCTCATTTGCAAAGACGATGAAAATAAAAGGGAAAGAAGCAAGCAAGAAAGCTTTGAGTTATATCACTGGGGTTGTAGTAAGAAGACAAATTTACAGTGGCTGCTTTTATGTATAGTAAACTATAAGAGCAGAGAGAAAATAAACTACAAATAGATATATCATTCAAGCCTTCTTGGTGGAAGGGTTATCTCAATAAGCATCAATCTCTCATCATAAGCTAATTTCAGAGTGAAGAATGTGTATGCATGAAATACTTTTGACATGTCATTATCATAAGAATAGGCATTAAGGACATGTTTTTATGCAAAAAATGTACTTGGTATTAGACTGTTTGTCATAATTTAACACTATTATAGATTATTTTATCTTATATTAGGGGATTTATAGTTTCATGGACTATTTTTTTTTCATTTCTAAAGTTATTTATGAAGGATTATATAATCACATGATGAAGTTGATCAGATTAATAGTCCACCCATTTGAAACTATTAAATGGCTTTAATGGGACTAATAGTCCCATATTGAGGGACTAATAGTCCCTCCTCAAAGAATTAAATTATAGTCTCAAGTAGTTATAAATTAAAATAAATAGCCCATCTCAAATATACTTTTTGTAAGGCTGAATGACACTTCTGTCCCTCCAAGTTGTCACCCAGTTTTAAAGTCGTCCCTGTTGGTTTGCAGAAACAAGATCAAAGTATACAATCATATTGTAGGGCAACAAAAACATGACATAAACAGAATTTAAAATTTTCTACAATCCTAGGAATCACCTTATGCGATATTATTAATTGAGGAAGGATAAAAGATATACATTAGATCAACTCCTCGATGTGATCTTCAAGTTCTAATCATTTGTTCCTTCGCGTTTCTCCAATTTTTCAATGTTCGCTACTCAAAGTGTGCAACGCCTAAGAGGTGATCCACTAAGAGAATATTGATTGAAGTAGTGAATTTAGGTTCTACTAGACCTTGGGCGGCTAGCCCTAATTTTCTCTTCCCTAACTCTTTAGGTTTTAAGAATACTTGCAAGAGATGCATAAGCATTAGTCTTAGCATTAGTCTATCCCACAATAAGAGACTCCTCTTATTTATAGACTAACCATCTCTCCTAAACCTTTTAGGAGTTAGGGTTTTGATTTAATTCTCAATCTAATTAGGAACTAAATTATTATTAATAATAAATAATAAGACTCCTCTTATTAATTTATAATTAGTATTTCTCCAAATACTTAATTATAAATATTAAGTTATTTAATTTATTCCACTAATAAATTAAATACTTAATTTATTATTATCAAGCCAATTAATATAATAATAATAATAATAATAATAATAAGACTACTCTTATTAATTTATAATTTAGTATTTTTTCAAATACTTAATTATAAATATTAAGCTATTTAATTTATTTCCCCAATAAATTAAATATACTTAATTTATTATTATTAAGTTAATCACTTTTAAAATTATATTTCTTTTTTTACGGTGTGACCCTTTAGGTTCAATATTAAGCCGGTAAGTAAAATAAATAAATTAGAACCGTTCTAATATTATTTATAATGAATTAAACTCCTTTAATTTAAATATAAATAAATAATATTTATTCTACTTCAAGAGTGACACCTTACGATAGTGTATCATGACTATCCGGATAATATGAATTCAACATTTAATCCCAAAGAACACAAAGAACCTATTCCATAAATAGTTACCATACAATTTAATTCTTCTACCATACAATGTCTCAATTAAACATAAGACGTGGAATTACTGACAAATCTTATTTAATCATATGCATTTCGATTTACAAAATGCATAACTCTAATTAATATAAATTAGAAACTCGTTTCTAATTTACATTCACCTTGGCCAAGGATTTCTAAATTGTCACTTATCGAATCGCATAAGACATTCTCTCCCTTTACTGGAAGTAGTAGATCCTTTGTTGATTATTTACCTACCTCCATATACACTTTATTATACCCAAACATACCTTATAACATACTCTAAAGTATTAAGGAATATGACAAAGTATAATTCAGAATACATAAGGTACTATGATGATCTCAAGTTCAAGGATCACTTGTACAACTATTACTACAGGAACTCTTATTATAAGGCAAGTAAAACTCCAATATGTATTCCTTAAAGCGAGTCACGTTCAGTAAACTTATTTTCTAATAAGTAGCTACATACTTGTTTTAGTGTCTCTACACAAATGATTATGAGATCAATCATCCTCTTCAACAGAGCAAATATAGTATGTACTAATCTATCCGGAATCAGTAACTCCATATTAGTGATCCAACAATTAGGAACATTTTAGTTTTTGAGCTATCTAGAATTTAGATCTCATTAGCATGATCATCATCATGATTCTAAAAGCATTGCTCAGAAATTATGGGTTTATTACATTTATTTAATTCAACTAATTAAACATGGATAAAGAATGCATTTAATATAAATAAATTCTTTTATTAATAAATGAACCAGATTACAAAGTAAATGCTTATCACATCCAATGTAATTGGCTTGAGGGGATACTACTTTCAATCTCCCACTTGAACTAAAGCCAATCGCCTTGGTATCTCATACACATCTTCTCTAAGTGCGATCATCCTATTGTTGGATAATGCTTTAGTAAATTGATCTGTAATGTTGTTCTGAGAGTCCACTATCTCTATAGTGACTTCTCATCTTTTAATGATTTCTCTAATCAAATGAAAGTACCGCAACACATGTTTGGATCCCAGATGAGACTTAGGAACTATTTCTTATTCTGTAATGAACTTTTCATCCAAACAACCAACTTTGCAGCTTCATTTACAGTTATATACTTTGTCTTTGTCACTAAATCAGCAACTTTTTGTTGTTTGGAACCTTTTCAACTCACTGCACCACCATTCAAGGTAACCACATACCCTAAAATGGATTTACTATCATCTCGGTCAGTCTAAAAAATATGAGTCTGTATAGCCTTCTAGTTTCAATTCAGACTCACCATTAATCATAAACACATCCTTAGTTCTTGTGAAGTACTTTAGGATGTTTTTCATTGTCTTGCAGTGATCTTCTCCAGAATATGACTGATCAACATCTAGTCTCATTCATTTCATTGCATAAATGATAGTTACTCATATGATCTCTCTTTTAGGTGTCTTTGGAGATAATTTTCTTAGAGAAATACACTTTAGGGCTCATCATCATGAAACCTCTCTTGGAGTTTGCTATGCTAAACCCTTTTAGCATCAAATGAATATACTTTGCTTGGGTCAAGCCGAGCATCCTTTTAAATCTATATATATAGACCATTATCCCCAAAACATAGGATGCTTCTCCCAAATCATTCATGGAGGAATGTTTAGATAACTTTATCTTTACTAATTGTAGCATTGGTATGTCATTTCCTATCAGTAGTATATCAACATATAATACTAAAAATGTCACAGCACTCCCACTGACCTTCTTGCACACACATGGTTCATTCTCATTCTTGATAAAATCAAACTCTTTTAACTGACTCATCAAAATGAATGTTCTATCTTCAAGAAGCCTACTTCAATCCATAAATAGATCGGTGTAGCTCACATACTTGATTTGCTCCAACCTTTGAAACAAAATACACATTCTCCTCTAATCTTTCATTGAGGAAGGGCATCTCCACGTCCATTTGTCAGATGTCGTAATCAGAGTAAGCTACAATCGCAAGAAAAATCCGAATGGATTTGAGGATTAATACCGACGAGAAGGTTTTATCACAGTCAACTCCTTAACTTTATTTGAAACTTTTTACAACCAGTCTAGCCTTATAGGTCTCCACCTTGCTATCTGCTCCAATTTTTCTCTTAAAGACCCATTAAACCAAAGTTTACACTTGGTTTTTCATACATGGAGTCCATTTCAGATTTCATAGTCATCTGCCATATCTCTGAGTCTTTTATAACTCTTAGCCTCATCGTATATAACTGGATCATCATCTTCTATGATTCATACCTCATTATCATCTTTTATGATGAATCCATACCTTCCAGGTTCGGTATAATAGGTTTATCTACAGGTTCCTCTATTTAACTTATAGTACTTTATGGTTCTTGAACTTCTTCAAGATCTATTATCCTCCCACTAGCCCCTTTAATGATAAACTCCTTTATCCAAGAAGGCAGCGTGTTTCGCAATAAACACCTTTTGCTCAGTAAGATTATAGAAATAATACCCTAAACTTACTTTAGGATGTACCACAAATCTGCACTTGTCAGATCTTATCCCAAGCTTATACTTTTGAAACCTTTTCACATAAGCTGGACAACCCTTAATCTTAACATGCTTAAGATTAAGTTTCCTCCATATCTATAACTCATATAGGGTCTTAGGGCCGAATTTTGAGGGTACATTATTTAGTAGATATGCAGCCGTTTCTAGGGTATAACCCTAACAGGATACTGGAATATCGGTAAAACTCATTATGGACAACACAATATCCAACAAGGTATAATTTTTTCTTTCAGATACACCAATCAATTATTGCATATCAGGAGGCATCCATTGTGAGAGAGAACCATTTGAGATGATCTAGAAACTCATTGCTCAAGTATTCCCTTTTTCGATCCGATCGAAGAATCTTAATACTTTAACATTTTGTTTCATTTCTGAATTCTTTAAACCTTTCAAATGATTCAGACTTGTATTTTATCAAATACACATATTCAACTATTGAATGATCATTTCCTTTTCTTTTACTAGTTTGTTCAATTACGAAAAATATTTTTATGTAAGTCAAGTATATAAAGTCCATCAAGTAATCTTCCAGTACCAAAAAAAATATTATTATTATTATTATAAAAAAAAACAACTATTGTTCTTAAATATAATACCAAAATCTTCCTTGTCCAACAACAAAATAGAAATAATATTTCTAATAAGAACTAGAACATAATAACTACTTATTAACTTAATAGACTTGCCCGTAGACAACGCTAAACCATAAGTTCCTATGGCTAATGCAACAACCTTTGCTCCATTCTCCACACGCAGGATTACTTCCCCTTTATTTAGCTTTACACTTCTGCTTAGCCCCTGAATTGAATTGCATATGTAAGAACTATAACCGGTATCCAATATCTAAGTAGAACATTGACTTACAAAAAGATTTATTTCAATTATGAACAAACCTGTATCTGTAGCCGAAACTTCACCAAGGTTCTTCTGGTTAGCCTCTGCAAGATACTTTTCGCAGTTTCTTTTCTAATGTCTAGGCTTATTGCAGTGAAAGAAAGCTCCTTTGCTATCAACATTAGCCTTTTTTTGTCTTTAGTTTTTGCCTTTCCTTTCGCCTTCTTGGAATTTTTCTTTTTTTTTCAGAAGATCCTTTGGCCCTCTTTTGCTTCTTGGAAGAATCATCTACAACCAAGATTTGGTCTTTCTTCATTGGAAGGTGACTCTCAGCAGTTTTAACATGTTAAGCAATTCAGGCAAGCTGACATCAAGCTTGTTCATGTGAAAATTCACAACAAATTGTGAAAAGGAGTCTGAGAGTGACTGCAAGATCAGATCTTGGCTCAACTCACCATACATAATAAAACCCAGTTGTCCCAATTATTGAATCAGATTTATCATCTTTAGGACATCCACCTGCACTATAGTGCCATCGGTCATTTTAGATCGGAAGATTTCTTTATATATCTGATATTTGTAAGACCTACTCTACTCACTAAACAAATCTTGAAGGTGCAACAATATAGTAGGTGCATTTATTTTCTAGTGTTGACGTTGTAACTCGTTACTCATGGATGCCAATGTGATGCACTGCGCCACATGTATATCATTTTGTCACTTTCCTCAGAGGCATTGTCTGTAATCATTGCAGAAACTAGCGAATTTATGACGTAAGAAAGTTTTTTAGCAATGAGAACTATTCTCAAATTCCTTAACCAATCTGTATAATTTGATCCGGTTAACTTATTAGCATCCAATATGCTTCACAATGATAGTCATTTAGACATTATAAAATTCTATAAATGAAATTTTATAATTTAACAACATTAGCATGCATTCATTTTATTAATCACCAGATTAATTTAGGTCTTTATTAAAATGGTGTCTCCCACTATTTTTTTTCAAACTATATAACCCTCTTTATATATACTTCAACATATTTTGTATTTGTGACTTTGTAAAATCCGCTTAGTGAGAAAGGATTCATTTGCAAGTGTGTGCACAACAAATTACATATTTATTCAAAAGGTAGGCAAGTCTTGTCAATTATATCTCCATGTAACTCCTTTATCTTTTTGTCTCATAGATTATAATGGTCAAGTGTGTGCACATCCAAACTAAAATAATCTAAGTTAAGTTAGACCCAACATTTTCATATAAGTGAAGAGAAAAATACAGTCCTTGTGTGGGCACAACAAAACAGTATCGTTCAATTCCTTATAAACATCCAATGTAATAAAGCAACATCTTAAATCTTTAATACAAGTCTTGTGTGAGCACAACAAACTCATATTAAATACTAGTACTCTATCGCTTTACCATGCTAGAAGGTTACGTTCGACATTCTCCAATGTCCTTGAATGCAATCAACTTATATATTATCTTTGAGGGTTTTTATTATTAATTATCTCATCTTGTTTAATGCGCATGCAAATATATAGAAATACGCGTCATATTAAACATACATCACCATGTATAATAATATATTTACTGTATAATTAGCATACACATATAAAATACTATATTCTACTTGGGATGATTATGAGCTTAATTCTAATTTGGTTCATTGGAGCCACTATGAACCAAAAGGTCAAACCTATGGTGTAAGAATAAAATTTGAATATAACTATTACATTTAACCTGGGCATTATTACAAGCAGGTCTTCAATGCTCTTACTCTTCAGCTCCAATTTCTTGAGTAATTCTATAAAATCCTATTATAAACTATTTTTCATAAAATAGAGACCTTGATTAGTAGTCCAAGAGAGGTACATAGGAGAGAGATAAAATTTACATCAGAAAATTAGATAACCGAGGTACGCAGACCCCATTTATGAAAATCATATTCATTCAAACATCCATTAAAATTAAATCCAATCGCATTAGTCAACGGTCCATAATCATCCCCTTTATTATCATACATATCATCATATGTATCAATAAAATATTCATCTCATGAAAATAATCATTCAATATATATATATTGATATCACTTAATGGGTAATTTTAGTTAGCATAAAATTCAATTTTGAATCAAAATAAACTCCTTTATTTTAATCCAAATTAAATCAAAATAAACTCCTTTATTTTAATTTATCCAATTTTGAATAAAAATAAACTCCTTTATTTTTTAAAAAAACTTCTAATCAAAATAAACTCCTTTATTTTAATTAACATGGAATCCTATTCCAAAACAAAATAAATTATTTATTTTAATTAACATAAAATCTTATTCCAAATCAAAATAAACTATTTATTTTAATTAACATGGAATCCAATTCCAATTAAAATAAACATTGTTATTTTAGTCAAATTCCAAATCAAAATAAAACCTTTTATCTTAATTTGAAATATAAAAAAAAAAAAAAATTGGGGACCGGGGCGGCCGCACTGGGTTTACTCTTAGAAACGGCGCGACCGTGCTGAGACTCCAGAAACATTTTTTGGGGTCAGGCGCAATCGCGTTCTAAAAGCACTTGGAAGTAGCGTGGCCGCGCCGCGACATAGATTTCGAGGTTTTCAATTTTTGTTCGTTTTTCTCCAAAAACTTGATTCTATACTAATAATTATGTCCAATTAAATTGTTATAAACACATATCAACATATATATGAATAAAAAAAATAATTAATAATTCACATAAGGATGGCTCGGATGTCACTGTTGGTTTACAGAAACAAGATCAAAGCATACAATCATATTATAAGGTAACGAAAGCATGACATAAACGAAATTTAAAATTTTCTGCAATATCAGGAATCACCTTATGCGATGTTATTAATTGAGGGAGGATAAAAGATAAATCTTATGAAAATGATCAACTTCTTGATGTGATCTTCAAGTTCCAATCCTTTACTTATTCGCGCTTCTCCAATTCCTCGGATCAAACTTTCGTTACTCAAAGTGTGCAATGCCCAAGAGGTGATTCACAAACAGAATATTGGTTGAAGTAGCGAATTTAGGTTCTACTAGACCTTGGGTGGCTAGCCTTAATTTTCTCTTTCCTAACTCTTTGGGGTTTTGAGAATACTTGCAAGAGATGCATAAGTATTAGTCTTGGCTTTAGTCTATCCCACAATAAGACTCCTCTTATTTATAGACTACCCTCTCTCCTAAATATTTTAGGAGTTAGGGTTTTGATTTAAATCCCAATCTAATTAGGAACTGTAACGAATGTGGTTTTCGTAATTATTAAAAATATTTATTGGATTAAATACATATTTTAGTTGGGACGTTTATTTTATTAAATAAATATTTGATGGAAATTGTTGTGGTATAATTTATTTAAGTATGATAATATTAATAAAGTGGCGATAAATAATTTTATAATTGGTGCGTATTTTATTACGCAAGGATAATGAAAATATTCTAATTTTATTAAATTAGAAGATTAATGATTTATTAAATAAAATAATTTATTAAATAAAATTATAGTTATGGTTCGCTAAATAAATATAGTAATTTCATTAGAAAGGTGTAATTTGATTTATTAATAAAATAAGTTTAATTAAACCTAGGTGTGATAAGCGTACTGTATAGTAAGGGAATTATTAAAATAAATTAAAAGGAGTTTTGTGTTGTAGCCAAACAAAGCCTTGTGACTCTTTGCCTTTGTAACTCCTGAAGCCTTTCCTTTGTTTAACTAATAAACCACGTTTATCCAACCTTTAGTTCATTTCACGTTCTTTCACAAAGCCAGAGAAATAGAGAGAGAGTTTTAAAGGTCTGTGAAAAACAAAGAGGGAAGAAGGTAATCAAACAATTCTTGCCAACATCTAGATAATCTAAAGAGAAAATCAAAGGTAATAATCTAGTTTTAAACTTTAGTTATTTTCCTTGAATTTACTTCACTGTAAATAGTTTTGAAGGATAATTTGTTGAGGAATTGGTTATATATGTTTATAAGCATGCTTAATCTATTATATAGTGTATAAATATAATTTTGGAGTTATCAATTCATGAAAACATGTTTTAAAATAAAGAATTTAGTTTTTAGTTGAATATATATGTTTTGGCTTGTTTTGGAGTTAAAATTGGTTAGGAATTGGTTTAGTAATCTGTAAATTGATGATTGTTTATGTAAATATGCTAAGAAACGAAAACAATGTGAGTTAAACGGATTAATTTGGTTAAGAAACGTGGTTGTAGTGATTAATTGCGCTAAAGATGTTAAAATATGAAAATAAAGCATGAATAGTGAATTTTGGTCTTAAAATTGGTTGTTTGGGCTGTTTATATTGTTAGAATCATTGTATATATATTGGGTTTTAGTTTTACAACATATATGATGATTATTTATGTTTAATTTGTTGAATGGATAAAGAAATTAGGAGAATTTGGTATGTTTTTCGCTGTTAACGAAAAATAGAGTCTGATTCTCCATCGCGACGTCGCAACACCGTTGGGCAGGCATAACTGCGTGCCGCAGCGCCGATGCGTAGAGTAAAATCAGCACAACAATGCCGGGGTCCAGTGAGTCCTAGTCAGGCCAACGCCGACACAAGGCCAAATCCTGGTGCCGCAGTGCCGGACCGGGTCGGGTCGGGTCAAAAACCCAGAAAATAAATTTTTTTCAGATTCTAAAATAAAATAATTTTACATATATGAAGTAACATGGTAAGTATGTGGTGTCTTAGCAAGAGTTTAAAGTGTGGGTTTAAGTTATAAGTGAACAATCGTTTGTCAAAGGAAGCAATTAGTTGAACTAAGATTAATAATTGTTCGACGTGAGTTGAATGTATAGGTTACTGAAAGAGCAAGTAGATAACATTAACTGTAGAAAGCATAGCAGACACGTTTTTAACTCTACTTTTACATTGTGCAAGTTTCCTATCTTATTTATGTTTTTATACCGAATGCAAACTTCTTAACTTTACTCTTATATTGAGCAAGCTTCAAACCTTATTCAAGCAAGGTTTATAATAGTGTCCATTGTTTATGTTTGTTCAAGACATATTGTTATCCATTTATAAGTCTTTATTATTCGCACTTGGATATGGTTATTATTGTACAATCTTATTGTTGAATCAAACTCTTTAGTGGCTAGCGAACCCTTATTGATTCAGCTAGTTCATAATTGATGAGCGTTCAAAAGACTTGAAATTTCTTGAACCTAATCCAAACCAAACTTTCTTTGGTGTGGAATCTAGTGTCAATGTTGAGATGAACAACCCTGTTATAGGAGAATATATTACGCAGTAGCGTTAAAATGTTTGTGCACAATACATTGTACGAAGGGCACATCCCCCGGAGTACGAGATGGATGGTCCATATAGTCTATAAGACTGTTAAAGGTTACAGTGGAGATACTTGTTAACCTAGGACATAGTTCGTGGTCTTGTAACCCTTAAATGTATTTTGATATTATTTTCAAATTTTAATTCAAAAGCCGAACTTTCTATTGAGCTATCAGTTCTTGTTTTTCGTTGTCTGACTCATTAAAGATTATGTTATTCAATTAAAATCCATTTATTACTATTTCGATGTCATTCTTGTTATTGTTACCCTTGTGGGCAATTGTTTTGCTCACCCTTGCATAAAATATTATAGCTAAGACTGAGAAGCCAGATGAGCCATCCACTAGTAAAGGCAAATGCAAGATGCATAAGTAGCTGGCGAACTGTCTATTTGTCTGAGGAAGTTTATGTAATAAAAACTTATTTAGTATTATGTTTTAATTCCGCATTGATGTAATAAATGTTAGATGACCTGTGATTTGTTTAAGATGTTTAGTTTGTAACCCTTTGTGGGAAGATAATTTATTATGTTTAATGTTATTATCCTTTATTTTTGGGTAAATAGATGTGAATGTTTTTAGATAGTGAGTGTAACGCCCCCGAAACTCAGGTCTTACCTTGAACCCGATTCCAGCACGTCACGGTACTACCCATACAACATAGGCTTACTAAAAATATGTAATTACAATAATATAACAACATATCCTCATCTAATCCCAGACACGAAGACCTTAAATAAAACACTTATGACCAAGGTTGAATAAATACCATGATCCTTTACAATATCTCATGTGTGAACGCAAGGTTCAGATTCTGACTTTATCTAATCCCTGGATATTCGCAAGGTTATTCAATAACCAATACATTCGTTATAAAAATGTCCTTTATACAACATCGACATCCTTGTAGTTTACTATAACAAGTAACTAACATAATCACATCATAAATACTATAATGGATAACCTTCATTTCTAACTCAGGGTTTACATAGTCAAATTCACGAACATCATATACCGTCATCATAGCTAAATAATTATAATAAAGGGACATTTAGCAACCTTCCTGTTTCCATGCGCCTCTAATCCTTATCATCACGATATCAAGATAATTGCATTGCATCGTAAATCTGCAAAAGTTTTATTTTTGCAAGAATGAGCACGACGGCTCAGCAAGAACTGACAGTTTTCACATTTCATGCTTCACGTAACACATAAGTTTGCATTTTATCCATGCATCATGATTCTTATACTATGCATCTTACTCATGCATTATAAATCTTATGCAATTCATCTATATATATGCATCATGTATCTCATAGCATACTTCATGCATCTCACATTGTATATTTACAATAATTCAAGTTCCACATAAAATAATATAATCACATAATTGCACATTATGCACACTTTAATCATGCTCTCATATAATCCACATAATAGTGAAAGATTTAGTAATCAAGTCATGTACATCAATGCATTTAAACAAGTTAACAAATTACTGAAAGAACTTACCTTAAGCGTTCCTTGCCAAATTATGATGGCTCGTCCTTCAAATATCCTACACAATTTATTTAACAATAAAATACCAATTAGCCACTAAAAAGGCTTCATATATTGGTTCACATTATAATAATTATTATCTCATATTGTTCGCGCATTATAGATAATTAACACGATTAACTCCAAACGGCCGAGTTGGCCAATTCCTTGTATGGACAGGGGATTACTATTCACGGGGCACGTTTCCCGAGGCACTATTCACGCCATAATATTTTTGAGTCTTTTTCGATTTTAATAAATTTCATAAATACGTGTAGGCGTACGAATAATTTTTCCAAGCGTCGAAAATTTTATTTGAGCTGATACGTGATTTTATCCGTATCCGAAATGTATTAAATGGGTGTTCCGAATATTTGGACAAATCCCATAATAATTATTTTTACCCATCCCAATATTTATGGTAATACCCATTTTAATTTTGGGTGGAGTTATTTACCAGTTTTAGTACAAAAGTGGGAGTTTTCGGATATATTTTTGTGTATTTGGGTATTTATTTTGGCTTGTTATCCCAAGTGGGAACCACCCAAACCACTTTAGACCAATTAAATTGCTAGGAAATGAGAAAGTGGAGAGCTTTGCCGGCAAGCTTGAATTATTTGGACAAAGCTCATTGAGCCATTAACCCATTACTCCCAAAATTCCTCCACTTCTCCTAACCCATTCCTTCTCTCCCATTTCCCATATCATCAGAGTTTAGAGAGAGAGAGAGCTGCCAAGAGCTAGAAGAAAGAAGGAGAAGGTCGCCGGAAAAGTCGCCGGAAAAGAAGAAGAGTCGTAGGAAAAAGAATAAGAAGAAGAAAGGAAGAGAAGAAGAGGTTCGGGTGAACCAAAAAGGAAAAAGGAGACTCAATTCAAGCCCTAGCAAAGCTTCATATCATCTAGGAGGGATTTACAGAGGTAAATCATTAACTTGAAACCATTTTCATTTGATTTGGTTAAGGTTTTCAAGCTTTTCATGGTTTTAGAGCTTTTATGCTCATGGGTTGGTTTTCTTGCGATTTTTGTTGGTTTTGTTTGTGTTGGATGTTTGTAAATGTTGTTAAGAGGTTATATAAGCCATTAATAACATCAAAGTGGAAAAAAAACGTAATAAATCCGTACCTATTCTTAAGGAGGATGAAGAACATGAAGAACAATGGACATTTTTGGACTTTGGACATTTGGACGAATTTTAGTGGACATGTAGCTTTGATTTTGTGTTTGGTTAATTTAGTTGTTGGTATAATGTTGTACTTCCATGGGTTATGAAGTTAACCCAGTTGGAATGGAGTAAAAAGGGATTAAAACAAAGTTTTGGTTATGATTTTTGTGAAGAACACCAAGAACACCAAGAACACGAAAATATAACATGAGTTGATACTTTGGCCTAAGATTTGGTCATGTTAATGTTAATGGATAGCTCTAAATTTTTGATATGTTGTAGCCCTATGTCTTAGGAGTCCATAGAGTCCGGAACGGACCGATTTGAACATATATTGAGGGAGTTATGGTGATTGGAAGTAAGATAGGCCTAGAACACCAAAACAGAGCATTCCGGGAAGCAAAACGGGTTGGGGACTCAGGCCTAGCGCCTACGGCGCTGGCCATGAGTCCAGCTACTGCAAGAGAGCGCTGTAGGCACTGGTCATAGGCCATTTTGAGCGCCTACGGCGCTGGACACGAGACTGTGCAAATAGCTTCGACGTCCTTTAGTAAAATGAGCATAACTTTCTCATACGAACTCAGATTGAGATGATTCAAGATGATTCGAAAAGCGAACGAGTAGACCTACAACTTTTGTTCTTTAAGTGTTTCAATTTGAGGTCTTTAGGTTGGCCCAAATTGACCATTTGTGTGACTGATGTGTTTTTGGAGGCAATCGAAGAGTGTCGGGCATGCGCGTAAGCACGCGTAATGCTCCTGACAATGATAAATGATGTTCTAAGTTCTAAAACATGATTATTATGAATTATAATGATACTTAATATTAACCATTGGGTATTAGACAATTCGAGTGAGCATGCTAAGCGTACGCAATCGCGTGTCACTTGGGCGTTCGAATAGGCAAGTGTGGCGTACGGACGTGCAAACGTCGTAACGCCGTAACAAGTGTGTATAACCTTGTTTAATATTTTGTTTCTAATAATAATGAAACATGATAGAGTGTTATAACCCAAAGTATGAGCATGCTAAGCACATGCAAACGAGACGATTTAGGTGTGTGACGTGTAAACGTCGAAACGCAGCTTAAAGTGTTAAAGAAATTAAATAGTGTTTCGATTCTAATGAAACGAACATTATAAGATATGGGATGAGGATGAAGTTAATGTAACCGATAAGTATTGATAATGGTAAGGGTCGTAACGTTTTCAAACGACGCGACGCCGAGTAACGTTTTGGAAACGTTACGACCCTTACCATTATCTATACTTATCGGTTACATTAACCTCATCCTCATCCCATATCTTATAATGTTCGTTTCATTAGAATCGAAACACTATTTAATTTCTTTAACACTTTAAGCTGCGTTTCGACGTTTACACGTCACACACCTAAATCGTCTCGTTTGCATGTGCTTAGCATGCTCATACTTTGGGTTATAACACTCTATCATGTTTCATTATTATTAGAAACAAAATATTAAACAAGGTTATACACACTTGTTACGGCGTTACGACGTTTGCACGTCCGTACGCCACACTTGCCTATTCGAACGCCCAAATGACACGCGATTGCGTACGCTTAGCACGCTCACTCGAATTGTCTAATACCCAATGATTAATATTAAGTATCATTATAATTCATAATAATCATGTTTTAGAACTTAGAACATCATTTAACATTGTCAGGAGCATTACGCGTGCTTACGCGCATGCCCGACACTCTTCGATTGCCTCCAAAAACACATCAGTCACACAAATGGTCAATTTGGGCCAACCTACAGACCTCAAATTGAAACACTTAAAGAACAAAAGTTGTAGGTCTACTCGTTCTCTTTCCGAATCATCTTGAATCATCTCAATCCGAGTTCGTATGAGAAAGTGATGCCCATTTTACTAAAGGACGTCGAAGTTGTTTGCACAGTCTCTTGTCCAGCACCGTAGGCGCTCAAAATGGCCTATGACCAGCGCCTACAGCGCTCTCTTGCAGTAGCTGGACTCATGGCCAGCGCCTACCCAGCGCCGTAGGCGCTAGGCCTGAGTCCCCAACCCGTTTTGCTTCCCGGAATGCTCTGTTTTGGTGTTCTAGGCCTATCTTGCTTCCAATCACCATAACTCCCTCAATACATGTTCAAATCGGTCCGTTCCGGACTCTATGGACTCCTAAGACATAGGGACACAACATATCAAAAATTTAGATCTATCCATTGACATTAACATGGCCAAATCTTAGGCCAAAGTATCAACTCATGCTATATTTTCGTGTTCTTGGTGTTCTTCACAAAAATCATCACCAAAACTTTGTTTTAATCCCTTTTTACTCCATTCCAACTGTGTTAACTTCATAACCCATGGAAGTACAACATTATACCAACAACTAAATTAACCAAACACAAAATCAAAGCTACATGTCCACTAAAATTCATCCAAATGTCCAAAGTCCAAAAATGTCTATTGTTCTTCATGTTCTTCATCCTCCTTAAGCATAGGTACGGATTTATTGCGTTTTTGTTCCACTTTGATGTTATTAATGGCTTATATAACCTCTTAATAACATTTACAAACATCCAACACAAACAAAACCAACAAAAATCGCAAGAAAACCAACCCATGAGCATAAAAGCTCTAAAACCATGAAAAGCTTGAAAACCTTAACCAAATCAAATGAAAATGGTTTCAAGTTAATGATTTACCTCTGTAAATCCCTCCTAGATGATATGAAGCTTTGCTAGGGCTTGAATTGAGTCTCCTTCCTTTTTGGTTCACCCGAACCTCTTCTTCTCTTCCTTTCTTCTTCTTATTCTTTTTCCGGCGACTCTTCTTCTTTTCCAGCGACTTTTCCGGCAACCTTCTCCTTCTTTCTTCTAGCTTTTGGCAGCTCTCTCTCTCTCTCTAAACTCTGATGATATGGGAAATGGGAGAGAAGGAATGGGTTAGGAGAAGTGGAGGAATTTTGGGAGAAAATGGGAGTAATGGGTTAATAGCTCAATGAGCTTTGTCCAAATAATTCAAGCTTGCCGGCAAAGCTCTCCACTTTCTCATTTCCTAGCAATTTAATTGGTCTAAAGTGGTTTGGGTGGTTCCCACTTGGGATAACAAGCCAAAATAAATACCCAAATACACAAAAATATATCCGAAAACTCTCACTTTTGTACCAAAATTGGTAAATAACTCCACCCAAAATTAAAATGGGTATTACCATAAATATTGGGATCGGTAAAAATAATTATTATGGGATTTGTCCAAATATTTGGAACACCCATTTAATACATTTCGGATACGGATAAAATCACGTATCAGCTCAAATAAAATTTCCGACGCTTGAAAAAATTATTCGTACGCCTACACGTATTTATGAAATTTATTAAAATCGAAAAAGACTCAAAAATATTATGGCGTGAATAGTGCCTCGGGAAACGTGTCCCGTGAATAGTAATTTTGCGATCTTTCGCAAAATCAATTATTCACTCCTACAGTTCAACAACGCATAAAACTTCATACATTGACATCATCCAGGTTATAAAATAACCTTAAAACACGTCGCATAAAATAATATTTAATCCATTTAATAATATTAGTAAACCCAAATTACAAGGGTATTCATGATTCGCGATCGTTGCTCTTCACGATTAACTCCCCATAACCATATACATCATCGCACACATATCTCTCCCATAACTTGGGTTAGCGTCTTTACAACAAATGACTCGTTCAATAATATTTTCCTTCAACTATTTATTTAATCCAATAAATAGTACTCTAGCGATATTCCTCGAAACCACCAAATTAGCTTATACGAAAACTTTCATACTTACTAATCATCGTCTACACACACTCTAGGTCATAATATAACCTTTAAACGCTTAACACATAATATTATTAATAAAAGTCTATATTATTCAATAATATTCATAAGCTCGGATTATCCAGATATCCACGACTCGCGATCGTTATAATAATTAACTATTAACTCATTCATTCTGAATCTATGTATATATTTCACATTTATATATATACATATTAAGCTCACCAAAAATCACATAGATATATATAACACATATATATTCAAACTCGAATCATAATAAGAATTATTCTATATTAAATTCTTATTATAATTATTCTCGAAAATCCGGGTTGTCACAGTGAGCACCAGATCTGTGGGAAATTGAGTACCCGGATTTGAGGGTGTCACAGGAACTAAATTATTAATAATAATAAATAATAAGACTCTTCTTATTAATTTATAATTAGTATTTCTTCAAAAACTTAATTATAAATATTAAGTTAATAAATTAAATATTTAATTTATTCCGCTAATAAATTAAATATTTAATTTATTATTATCAAGCCAATTAATATAATAATAATAATAATAAGACTACTCTTATTAATTTATAATTTAGTATTTCTCCAAGTACTTAACTATAAATATTAAGCTATTTAATTTATTCCACCAATAAATTAAATATACTTAATTTATTATTATTAAGTCAATCACTTTTAAAATTATATTTCTCTTTTTGCGGTGTGACTCTCTAGGTTCAATATTAAGTCGGTTAGTAGAATAAATAAATTAGAACGGTTTTAATATTATTTATAATGAATTAAACTCCTTTAATTCAAAAATAAATAAATAATATTTATTCTACATCAAGAGTGACATCTTACGATAATGTATCATGACTATCCGGATAATATGAATTCAATGTTTCATCACAAAGAACCTATTTTGTGAATATGTACCGTACAATTCAATCATTCTATCATACAATGTCCCAATTAAACATAAGACATGGAATTATTGACAAGTCTTATTTATTTAATCATATGCATTTCGATTCACAAAATGCACAATTCTGATTAATGTAAATTAGAAAGGAGTTTCTAATTTTCATACACCTTGACCAAGAATTTCTGAGTTGTTACTTATCGAATCGCATAGGACATTCTCTCCCTTTATTGAAAGTGGTAGATCATTTGTTGATCATTCACCTACCTCCATGTACACTTTATTATACCCAAACATACCCTGTAACATACTCTAAAGTATTAAGGAATATGAGAAAGTATAATTCAGAATACACAAAGTATTATGATGATCTTAAGTCCAAGGATCACTTGTATAACTATTACTATAGGAACTCCTATTGTTAGGTAAGTAAAACTCTATTAGGTGTTCCTTAAAGCGAGTCACGTTCAGTGAACTTATTCTCCAATAAGTACCTACATACTTGTTTTAATGTCTTCAGACAAATGATTATGAGATCAATAATCATTTTTAACAGAGCAAGCATAGTATGTATTAATCTATCTGAAATCAGTAACCCCATATTAGTGACCTAACAATTAGGAACATTTTAGTTTTTGAGTTACCTAGAATTTAGATCTCATTAGTATGATTATCATCATGATTCTAAAAACATTACTCGAAAACTATAGGTTTATCACATTTATTTAAGTCAACTAATTAAACATGGATAAAGAATGCTTTTAATATAAATAAATTCTTTTATTAATAAATGAACAAGATTACAAAGTAAATGCTTATCACATCTAATGTGATTGGCTTGAAGGGATACTATTTTCAGTCCTTAAAGTTCATTTTTCACCAATTAGGTACTTAAAGTGACATATTTTGGCATGTCCATTCCTTTTAGCCGATTTGACCCCAACTCGACCCATTTTGACTCAACCCGACCCAGTTTGACTTAACCCTAATTTCATCAATTAATTTTTTTAAAACTAAACTAAATAGTTTTACAATTATTTTAAAACTAATTATTTTTAATATTTTAAAATAAAATATTTTTTAAAATTAATAATTATTTTTAATACTTTAAAATCAAATATTATTTTTAAAAAGTTTTAAAAATAATTATTATTTTCACGAAAAGATATTAAAAACTTTTATTTTTCTCAAAAATGAGTAAAGTTTCATAAAATATATATTCGAAAAAAATTAAATTTAAAATTTAAAATTTAAAATTTTTAATTATATTTAAAAAATTTACACATCTTTTAAAAAATAAAAAATTTCTAATTTTGTTTTATGAAAAATTTTACTTTTTTTTAGTTTATATTTTATGAAACTTTACTCATTTTTTAATAAATAAAAATTTATATTTTTCCGAAAATAAGGTGTTATTTTTTTGAATCTATATTTTATAAAATTTTACTCATTTTTTAAAAAATAAAAAATTTTCAAATATTTTTTCTTGAAAATAATAATTATTTTAGAAACTTTTCAATTTCTTTTTTTAAAAAAATTGAATCAGTTTTTTTTATTTATCTTTTCCTGTTTTTTGTATTTTAATTTCTATTTTTATTTTTTGATTTAAAAAATTCTAATATTAAGAATACATATAATAATGGTAAAGACATAAACTTTTTTTTTGAAAATAAAATTTTACATAAAAAATGAAATTTTTTTTACATTAAGTTTTATTTTCTGATTTAATTTTTTTGAATCTATATTTTATGAAACTTTATTCATTTTATGAAAAAAATATAAAGTTTCTAATATTGTTTCCTGAAAATAATAATTATTTTTAAAAATATTTAAAATGCTAATTATTTTAATATTTTAAAATAAAATATTATTTTTAAAATAATTTTTGTTATTTCCGAGAGTCACTTAGAGATCTAGAAAGGGGGTTGAATAGATCCTTTTTTAAAATTTAACTTATAAAGGATATTACAAATTAATTTGTTAATCAAAATTAATTTAGCACAGTGGAATATATTTTTAGAAAACCCCCTTTAAGATTCAAAGAAATCTCAGTTCTAAATTTAGTTATGGTTTATTAGTCACAATCAATATAAATAATCGACATAATGTAAATGCATGAAAGTAAATGACACAAAGACATTTTAAGTGGTTTGGAGACGGAACAACTCCTAGTCCACTCTTCTACTTCACAGAGTAGGAAATTTACTAAGGATATAGATCACAAAGATCTTACAACTGAACCACTAAGCTTTCTTCCAATCACTCAATATCAGAATAGTCACTAAGACCATGATACTCGGTCCTCTGAATCACGAAGATTCCTTCGAGTCACTTAGTCTTGGCATGATGGTCACTAAGACCAGGACACTTAGTCCTCTAAATTACTAAGATTCCTTCAAGTCACTTAGTCTCAGCATGATGGTCACTAAGACCAGGACACTTAGTCCTCTAAATCAATTGTTGTTAAGAAGTGCTGCTAAGCTTTACAATAAGACCCAACTTCCTTTTGTACTTAGTAGCTTTGAACACATCTTGAGTCGTAGAGTGGAGCTTGCTCTATTTTTTAGAAATTCAGCTTCGTATTCTTCTTTGATGATGGTCTGTACTCGGATCACACTTTGAATTTGAATATTTGTTGCCTTTTATAGTCCTTCATAGATTTTCCTGTTGGAGAGTTTTCGTTGATACATTTAATGCTTCAGATATTCTGGGATCTTTGATGCTGACGTTTAAGTCCATGTGTCAGTTGCTTTTTGACTTTCCTATCATGTCAATCTGCTTTCTCACCTAACACTAGTGAGATGTCGCTTTCAGCGAACTAGCCAGTGGACACATAATCTGATCTTCGATTTCTACTAAGGATATTTGAAGAAATCAGGATCTTTAATCAACATTGCTCTATGTCAGTCTCTTTGTCAGTCCTAACTTTGTTCTACAAAAAGAGTAGTACTTTACGATTACACTCTACGATCAGCTTTATGAATATTGCCTTACGATTCTGGAGCTGACTTTAAGATCTCGTCTTTATTGAGCAATCTTCGAAATACTTTACGACTTGACTTTTACTCAGTGAATGCCTGAAGTATTCTACATTTAGTTTTTACTTGACGAGTTTTGCTTGGCTTTGCAATTCTGCATTCACTTTATTAATTGGTCTATGCTTTGCGAAGGGAGGTGAACTTTACGATAAGTGCAACAACTCTGCGATTCATCTCTTTTCTGAACAATCCTTGAGTCACTTTACGATATGACTTTTACTCAATGATTGCTTGGAATATTCTGCGTTCAGTCTTTACTCAACGAGCTTTGGTTGACTTTGCGATTCTTTGTTTACTTTACTATTCCAAAGGTAGCTTTACAATCTTCATTTTAGACTGCGATTTCTCCTTTAGCTCTGAGATACTTTATCAATTTTGCAATCATCTGTTCACTTTACCATTTGAACTTTTCCTTACGAATTGAAGTGAACTCTGCGATCCATCTAGTACTTTACAAACATGAGTTAACTCTACGATTTATCATTTTCACATTGCGAGCTGGCAGAGTAACTTAACGAACAATTTGAACCTATCGATTATACATCAGATTAGCTTGGTAAGATCAACCTAACAAATTTGATCTTTCTAATCTAAGTCCTTGTATATATATTTTATTAAAGGACTATACAAAACTTACGTATAAAAATATACATTACTCTACGAACACCTAGATTACTCTGCTTGCAACATTTACCCTACGATTATGCAAAGAAACTCTAAGATCTTCTTACACGTAAAATTAACTCATAAGATCAACCTAACAAGTTTGATCATTCTATTCTAAGTCCTTGTATAGCAAAAAATCATTGAGGACTTTACAAAACTTACTGATTACAAATATACTTTAGTCATTGTTCATTATTGCATCAGTCATTCATTATCAAGATAGGTAATACATCATTACACAATCATATAATTACATTCGTCATATAATCACATAGTCACTTAATCATATTCATCATCAAATCAGACTCTAATAATTTTAAAATAATAATTATTTTAAAACCTTTTAGTTTTTTTAAAAAAATTAATTAGTGAAATTGGGGTTGGGTCAAATTGGGTCGGGTTTGGGCAAAATTTGGTCAAAATGAGTCAGGTTGGGGACAATCGGGTAAAAGGAACGACAATACCAAAAAATGTCACTTGAAGGGCCTAATTGGCAAAAATGAACTTTAAGGACAACTTTAAAAGTGGGTGGCAACTTAGAGGGACAAAAGTGCCATTAAGCCCTTTTTGAAAACAAATACACTTCAGACGAAACAAAATACGTTAGATTCACCTTTGACTATGGTCAAGTTTCTATTTTAGTTATTTATAGAGATCACTAGAGTAAAAGATTAATATTGCTGCAAAACATAGATATACTTAAACTTAGGCATAATATACCATTGAGAAACAACTAGCAAAAATTAAATGAATAGTATAGTAATATAACCTCTTAGCATCATGTTCATAAGCCATCTCTCTTTTAGATAAAATAGATGACAATGTTCCACACATGTTGGAGTGTGGAAATAATACAGAAGAGCTCATGGAATCGAGTAATTCATATAAACGGAGTTACTAAAATTAATTTCAATATTATTACTTGAATGAATAAAGCTTGTTACCTATGTACAATTTTTGAGAAAGTTCAAAACACAAGAATCAAACTGACTTTTCACAAAAATTAAGAACATAGTCATGAAAATCAAGCCCTAATTGCAACCTTGTCCGAGGGAGTAGTAGAAAATAAGGATTGCTCGGACAACCACAAATACCCAAACGGAGTCTTAGGATACGACATTAAGCTGCAACTTTCAGGCAATGACACAACGTTCTCAGTAATAAAAGGGTGACATAAAGGCTAATCCGTCGTCCATCTCTCTTCAACATTCTTTGTCAAACACCGCCTCAAAAAATCCTTGGCGTTTCTCAACAAAACCTAGAGTAATAACCCTAGAAACTCATCCTCAAAATTAGCAATCATAAACTCCAACCCATTTGTACTCACACTAGTATTCCACAAGGGCTTCCCAAAAAGCATCTCCACCATTATACACCCAAATGACCATATGTCCATATTATACACCCAAGTGACCATATGTCCATTGGCGCCTCGTGGTATCCAAACGCAACGAATTTTGGTGAACTATAAAGTAAAGCTCCTCGGTTCTTATGCAAGTATCCTAAATTTGTAGTTATTCTACCAGCTTTTTTAGCTAATCCAAAATCTACTAATTTAAGGAAATTGATACCGTCTTGTTGAAAAACAAGAACGTTACTAGGCTTTATGTCATAATGCATGTAGCTTTCTTCATGCACATGAGAAAGGCATTTAAGTATCATAGAGATATTGCAGCTGACCTCAGATTCTGGTATTCTTCCACCGCGGAATTTAATGACATCTTCTAGGGTTCCACCAGGGACGTACTCGAGTAGTAAGTTGTAGACTTCTCTACCATTTTCAAAGGTAATGTCTTCTCCAAAGCATTGAATAATCTCGGGATAGCCTCGGAGTTCGTGCAAAACGTCTCGTTCGAGTTGTAGGGATGATGAATTGTTGATGAAAGCGGACTTAAAAAGCATGATTGGAAGGGTTGTAGAGCTTGAGTATGCTGCTGCGGGTGAGGATAAGAAGACTGAGCCATATGTTCCTCTTCCAAGAAACTGGCATTTTACCCATTTTGAAGCCTGAGTAATTAATTGATGATGAATAATGTGAGAACACAAATGGTTAGGTTTATGAAAATATGTAACTTCTAATTACTTGGACATAAAGAAAGAGTTAGTTTTTCCTAGTGAAGGATGTGACACCCCCAAATCTGAGATCTCTTTACCCACAGATTCAGTGCTCACGGTACTACACATTCATCGTCTATTCTACCCATGCATTCAATCATAAGAATAGAAATTTGTAATTACTAATTATTACAGTCTGTCTTACTCTACAAATCTCAGGTTCTAAGACATTTACTAATACATAACATCATAGATTAATAATACAATCCATAAACATCAACATATTTAACATAAACTGTTATAAAAGCGGATATGATATAATATCCTCTATTCCGTCACTTTTCCTTTGCTTTTATCCTTGCGTGACGTCTCTGCTTGCTTTGGCTTTGTTGAAAGCATGAAGTTCATAGCAAGAATGAGCATTCGATTTCTCAATAAGTAATACAGTATGTACAACAACAACATCAAGAATCATGCTCTCAATTCAACAACTGAACAATAGTTGTGAACGATATCTCAAATAATTAGGAATATGATATAGTATTTGATGAGTAAATTTTATATCTATTAATTGGGTATGTTTAACTTGAGTATATTACTTTTTTAAGAGTTTTTTAGTAGTATTCTAGTGCATTTTAATAGTTTTTGTGAATAATTAATTTCGGCCTGTGATTGTGTAAATAATGGATATTTTTGTAAATTTAGCTTAGATTTGTTGCTACAAGTGATGATTATTATTTGGTGAAAGTTAAACAGGTGAATAAGTTTTAATAGCTATAATTCATGAGGAAGATTGGTCAAAATAGATGAACAAAGGAGAAGTAGAGAAGGCAGGGTTTTGGAGTCGCGACATTCAAAGTAGAAGCCATGGTGCGCGGATAAACGACTAGAAGCCATGACACATGAATTAAGATCCGCGGCGCACATATATACAAGGGCAGAAGTCGCGGCACACAAACCCGGGAATCACGGCGCTTGGACGCGCAAGGTGCGCGTGGGGCTACGCGCCTGGATGATTTGCTTCCTTTTGGCTGAAGATTTTATTTTATTTGCAATTATTATTTATGGGTTGAATCTTATCAGTAGTTAGTAATAGACTAATAAGTAGGGTTTATTTATTTTCATTAGAGGCAGAGAGAAAACACAGGGAAAAAAGAAGAGAGAGAGAGAGTACATAGAAAAATAAGGATTTCATGAGAGTTTATTTCAAAGGAGACTTAGAGATTATAAGGAAGATCGGATTCGACATAGTTTATTTTTTCTCCTTTATTTCTTCATTTGTAATCTATAATGAGTTCTGATAAATCATTGATGTTTTTTATTTTCATTATGAACTAATTCTTTTAGTTAAGGATTCAATAGAACCCGATGATAATTTTATTTAATATTCATTAGTTCTTCTATTTAAATTGATTATTGATTGAATTATTTATTATAACTTGTTCTGAATGTATAATTGCTTGATCAACAATTATTAGAAGGACTTAGATGACATTTGACAATAGAATCTAGGTTGAGATCTGGTTATAATAACTTGAGATTAGTAATTTCGCCAGTAATAAGGATTACTGATTAAATGCTGATTTTGTGGATGGGATAGAAATATACCTGAATACCTCAAGCAATTATTGGAAAATAAATTTAATGAACTTGTTATTATTATTTATCATAGAAATATAGGGGAATTAATATTAATGGGTATGCTTTGTAATTATCTGAAAGGTGGTTATAATAATTATTAATGATTTTCTGTTGACAATTCTAATTAATCAATTGAATAGAAGAATAATGGTATTATTTAAACGAATCATCGGGGGAAATTAGTTCCTTAACCTCTTTCTTTATTGATTTAATATTTCAGTAGTTGTTTATTTAGTTAATTCACTCAGTTGAAATTGAAATTATCTAGATTAAATTAATTGATGAATAATTAGTCCTTAGAATTACTTAGGTTATAATTCGCTCTTTGCGGGATCGACAAATCTACTTATCACTTTATTACTTGATTGACCATGTATACTTCCACGTAAATTGCTAGTATAGATTTAGCCCATCAGTATTTCAATTCATTAACAATACTTCTGAAAGACATACTGAGTGGTCCGATGACCATTGAACTCTTGCTTCTTATAATAGGTTTAATAGTTGGTATAGATTATAAACCGATATTTTTCTTGTCGGGCACTTCTAGGTGATCAGCCTATCTGCACCCTATGTTGTACAACACGTAACGTCTACTTGTCCTTGGTAGAGGATGATCAGTATAACCGACTAAAAAATATTTTTTTCCTAATTAAAGGTTTGTTCTTCTCAGTCTTTAGAAATCCGAACTAAATCAATAAGGTCAGATAGCTACATCCAATAATATCTCGATGGTATATCAAGAAAGTATCTCAATAAAAATCTAGCCGAAATAATTGGCTTAGACGACAATCTCAATAGTTCTCGGTATATAGAACTCTTAACAATATCAACAACATGCATAATAGTATCAATAATATCTTGAATGAATAACAATTGACAATATTTGGACTCACACAATAAATAACAATGCATGAAATGGGCTTTCATTGTAATACTTTGAATAAAAGTATGAATACTTGTACAATAATTGCTAACTCAATGAGTAACTTGAACGGAGTCAAGAAACTCGCATAACATCGGATAATCGCACAATTAAATAAGAGTTATACGATTGATAACTTGCTCAATGAATAATAAGCTGAATGAAGCTCAATATGCTTGCTCAATATAACTTGAATTGAATCAAGGAACTTGCTCAATAAATAAATAAATTGAGTAAGGTAAGAAACTTTCTCAACCGGTAACTTTCTCAATAAATAATACTTACTCAAATATAATCTTGAGTAAACTATAGAAAACTTGCCTCGTGCCTTGCTACAATAATATAGTACATGCTCTTCAATATCCTACACATATATGTGCATATAAACATACTACAATTAGTCACATACAGACAAACATCATCGAGTCACGCTATATATTGCGTCTCGCTCATTAACGTTAATTAAATTAAATATAACATAGGCTTGAATCGTAGTTATAAGGCTTTATCGTTAGTTCGGGTATAAATAACTAACGTGTCTAATCATTTCTCGGCGACGCGCCGTTCGTAAACGTTACGACCCTCATTGTCATCCATCCTTATTGGTTTATAAAAATCCTACTCCATATCTTATAATGTTCATTCCATTTGAATCGAAGCACTTTTTAAGTGAATTAACACTTTACACGGCGTTTTGACGTTTATACGTCACACGCCTAATTCGCTCCTTTTGCACATGCTTAACATGTTCATTCGATTATCTAATTAATCATTTATTAATACTACTCATCATTATAATTCATAATGATCATGTTTTAGAAATTAAAACATCATCTTTCATGGTCGGGAGCATTACACGTGCATACGTGCATGCTCGACGCCCTCCGATTGCCTCCAATTATACATTAGTCCTAAAAATAGACAATTTAGACCCTACAACAGACCACAAATCCGAAAACTTATAGAATGAAATTTGTAGTTATACTCTTCCTCTTTCCGGATCATCTTGAATCACCTCAATCCGAATTCGAATGAGAAAGTTATGCCCATTTTACTACAGGAAGTCAAAACAGACCACTCGGACACGTCTGCGCCTGACACGTCTCTGGCACCGCAGTGCCCTATTTGGCCTTATAAGCTGCGCTACAACGCCATTCATCAGACCCAGAATCTACTGGGTTTTTCCCAGCTCGTGATTTCGACCCTTTTCGACTCCGATCTTTATAACTCCTTAAATACACATTCAAATTGGTCCATTTCGAACTCTATGGACTCGTAATTTATGGGACTACAACATAACAAAAATTTAGAAGCACCCATAAACGTTAACAAGTCCAAATCTTTGATCAAATTACAAAGTAGTACTCTATTTCTCGAGTTTGTGGTGTTCTTCACCAAAATCAATACCACGAACTCGTTTTAACTGCTTTTTGCTCCATTCTAACTGAGATATTCTCATAACCCATGGAACTACAACATCATTACAACAAATAAACTAAAACAACACAAAATTATAGCTTTACAGTCCTCTAAAATGATCTGAACGTTCTTTTGTCCAAAAAAGTCCAAAGTTTCATCCTTTAAGCCAAGGATCGAATTTTTCTTCGCCGTTGTTCCACTTTAAAGGTATTAATAGCTTACAAGGTATCTTGGTAATAATATAAACTAAACACAACCAACAATCATAACAAAAATCACAAGAGAAGCTTAAACCCATCGGTTGGAGAGGAGATTACCTCTTGCTTCTTGCTATAATGGAGTTACTGAGCTAGCTAAGAACTTCCTTCTTCCTTATCTTGCTCATGTACTCCTTCTTCTTCTTTTCTTCTTCCTCCCGAATGTCTTCTTCTTCTTCAATTTCTTTTCTTTCTCTCTCACTCTCTCTACTGATATCCTCTTTCTCTCTCTATATTCTCCAGTACTAACTTGGACAAAATGAGAATATTGGAAGTGGCTTGGGAACTTTGATCAAGGCTTCGGAGGTTGTAGGAGTTGATCACCCGAGATGAATGTTTGATATGTATAAATTTTATGCATTTGGTTTTGTGTTCATGCAACATTATATCGCACAAAGCTCTCTGGCAACTCCTCATTGGCCACATGACACACTTGGCCTCATCTGATTGGTTGAGGCTTAATTGTCTCGCTAATTAATCTGAATATACACAAAAATATACCCGAATACTCCACTTTTGTACCAAATTTGGTAAATAATTCTACCCAAAATTAAAATGGGTACTCCCATAAAATATTGGGACGCGTAAAAATAATTATTATGGGATTTGTCTAGTTATTTGAAACACCCATATAATACATTTCGGATACGGATTAAATCACGTATCAGCTCAAATAAAATTTCTGATACTTGAAAAAATTATTCCTTCGCATACACGTCTTAACGAAATTAATAGAAATCGAAAAAGACGCAAAAATATTCGGGCGTGAATAGTGCCTGTGAAACGTGCCCACTGAATAGTGATTTTGCGATTTTTTGCGAAATCAATTTATTCACTCCTACGAGACACAACACATAAAATTCATACATTCACATCATTCAGTTATAAAATAACCTTAAAACACATCACATAAAAATAAAAATTTAATCCATTCATTTAATAATAATAAACAAATATACACAATTCGCTATCGTTACATTCTCCCCTCCTTATAAGGATTCTATCCCCAGAATCACGGTACAAGGTTAAACAAAAAGTTCGGGGTAATCGTTCCTCATTTTATTTTCGAGTTCCCATATTGCTTTTTCGGCATTGTGGTTCCTCCATATTACCTTTACAAATGGTATAACTTTGTTTCTCAAAACTTGCTCTTTCCGGTCTATTATCTAGACTGGAACTTCTTCGTAAGACAAATTTTTCTCAACCTGTAAGGGTTTGTACTCTATTACATGCTTATAATCTGGTTTGTATGGTCGCAAAACTGACACGTGAAATACGTTATAAATGTGCACCATCGCAGGAGGTAAGGCTACCTCGTAAGCCACTTCTCCTACACGTCTTAACACTTCAAAAGGTCTAACGAATCTTGGACTCAACTTTCCCTTTTTGCCAAATTGTATCTTCCCTTTCCAGCGAGATACTTTAAAAAATACGTAGCTACCTACGTCAAATTCTCGCTTATGTCGATGCTGGTTAGCATACTTCTTTTGTTTGTCTCGAGCAGCTACTAGTGCGGCTACTAGTCGCGCTCTTATCACTTTAACGATCTCTGCTACAATTTTGGTCCCAACATTTGACGTTCTCCTACTTTATCCCAACATAGTGGTGTCCTGTACTTTCTTCCATATAACGCTTCATAAGGCGACATGCTTATACTCGCGTGATAACTGTTATTGTAAGAAAATTCTACCAATGGTAGATAATCATCCCAATTTCCTTTGAAATCCATGACACACGCTCGCAGCATGTCTTCTAATGTCTGAATCGTTCTTTCACTTTCCCTATCGGTTTGAGGGTGGTATGTTGTACTCATCCTCAACTAGGTTCCCATACACTCTTGTAAACTTTTCCGAAAATTCGAGGTGAAACGCGGATCTCGATCTGACATGATCGATACTGGTACTCCATGTCTTGAGTTAATTCCCTTGACATACAACTTCGCCAACTGGTCTAAATTGAACTTGATCTTGATCAGTAGGAAATGCACTGATTTCGTCAATCGATCCGCGATAACCCATATCGCATCGTAACCTTTTTGAGTAGTTGGAAGACCTATTACGAAATCTATCATAATATGCTCACACTTCCATTTTGGTATCTCCAAAGGTTGTAGTAGACCACTTAGTCTCTGATGCTCTACTTTAATCCTCTGACAGGTTAAATATTTCGTAACGCATTCTGTGACTTCTCGCTTCATATTCGACCACCAAAAATGCTGTCAAAAATCTTGATACATTTTTGTGCTTCCTAGGTGAATCAAAAATCTCAAACTGTGAGTTTCTTGTAAAATTTCTTCTTTCACTTCCGGTACTGGCGGTATCAAAATTCTTCCTTCAAATCTCAATAACCCTTCGTTATCGAGTTTAAACTTAACCTTTTTCCCTTCGAAAATTCTTTTCCTTATCTTCTCGCACTCCTCATCCTGGAGCCGCGCTTCCTTTACTTTGTCCAACAAAGTTGGGCGAGTCTCCACTGTGGCACCCCCAAATCGGGGTACTTCAATTCCACAGATTTGGTGTTCACTTTCAAAACAACCTCATGATCTTTCACATCTAACTACCCACAATAAAAGATAATAGCAATATAATAAAACTTAAATAATGATTTCTCCCATAGAAGGTTACATCACCATAGCTAAAACAAATCCCAGGTCCATCTAACCTTTATTACATCATTTGCGGAAACATAAAACATATATAAACACCATCATTTCTATTACAAAATCTTTATGAAATAAAACTAATTAACATCTACTATTACAACATCTTGTCTTTTCCCTTGCTTGTAGACGGTTCTTCAAACTTCTTGTTTTCATCTGCGTTGTTTTGTGCAAGAGTCAGCGAACAATTGCCCACAAAATAATAGAGTACAATAATAACATATGAATCACAATCAACTGAACTTTAGTTGGTAAAATATTCTTACTAGAACAAATAAGCTTTACCTAAAACGTACGTAGAAGAAGTTCAAAGGAATAATGAACTATTAAACTGAACAACAGATATCGACATCAAGGAATACACTGAGGGTCACAAGACCACGAACTATATCTAGGTTGTCAAGTATTTCTACTTTAACCTTTAACAGTCTAAAAGACTATAATCATCATCTATGCCCTAGGTTAACAGATGTTTTTACTGTAACCTTTAGCAGTCTAAATGACTACATGGACCATCATCTCGTACTCCGGGTGATCAACCCCTTTGTACTATGTATTGCGTAAACATTTTAACGCTATCACATTGCTCTAAAAATAATTCCCCTGATACAGGATTGTTCATCTCAGTTTGATCATTGAATTCCATACCAAAATGAGTTTGGTTTGGAATTAACTTTAAAGAAATCTAAATTTTTAGAATGTACATCAACTATGTTCTAGTTGAATCAGTAAGGAATCTTTAGAATTTTCATCAACTATGTACTAGTTGAATCATTAAAGTATTCTAGCCGCTAAAGAATTAATACAATGCTAATCAATTTCAAGAGCTGAATAATAACGTTTCACAACTGAATATACATCACATGGCAAAGCTATGCTTTTGAAAGAATTTAGAAAGCTAAATTGGAAATTTTAAACTTAGAATAATTCAGGAACCTTGCTTTAACTAATGTAAACAGAGGTTAGAGCTTGTACGACGTAAAGTAAAATTTAGGAATTTAGAAGAATAAGAACTTGCTAATTACATGATAAAGGAATTTGCTCCACAAAGATTAGGGTTAGAGAACTTGTATAAAAATAACAAGTTAAATAATAAGAACTTGTTCAATGTAAGGAGAGGAATAAGGAACTTGCTCAATATAAAATTAGAGTTTAGACACTTGCGTAATCATAATCAAGATATAGATATGAAACTGGCTTAATGTAAAAGTAGGGTCTAGAGACTTGCTTAATGTAAAAGAGATAGAGTTTAGAAACTTGCGAATAAATAACAAGTTAAGGATAGAAGACTTGCGTAAAGAATTAAGTAAGAATAATATACTTGCTCAATAAAAAGTAGGGTTAAGAAACTTGCTCAAGTAAGTAACAACATTATAAAGCTTGCATGATACGAGAATGAAATTCAGGAACTTGCGTAATTGAAATTAAGGTAGTATTAGGTAGTTTGCTTTCAACGAAATAATGGATCAAGGTAGAAAACTTGCGTAAATGTAAACGTAAGGATAAGATACTTGCCTCGTGCGTAGACTATAAATTTAAGACCTACGTTCTCTAATCAACTTATACATTCCGTTTATAAAACAGTAACAATAATTAGTTACAGTATTATAAACACTTCAGAACTCATTCTCATCCAATTTTATTTTAATAACTCAGTTGACACCGAACAATCAATGGGTATATGCTCACCACCCATCACAATACCTTAACATTCATTTTATACATTAGTCTAAGCTTTAGGTATGTCTACGATATCATAACATGATCTCAAAGAAAGAAGAAAATTTTTACTCTCGTCTTTTTACTCTTTTTTTTTAATTCCCATCGGGGCGAGAAAATCCTTCACAAACTCTCGCCGCGGTGAGTAATTCCTTCACAAAATTCTCGCCGGGGCGAGAATCACGAATTCCAGTTTCTGCAGTTCACGAAGAACGCAAAAACAGGCCAAAATTTCCAATCTTGTTATTCTAATCGTCAAATTAAACATGCTCAGACACTATAATTCATACATAATTATTACCCAAGCCTTCTAGCATGATTCTAACAACTTAAATCACATAAACCATGAATCTAAGAATCAAATTTGAGGATTTTTATCATTTTATCAGAGTTCTTAAATTTTCATAAAATCACACATAACGGGTTCGTTAAAACACCAAATTGAACCGTTTAAATCTCGTTCCCTTCATTTTTACATGCATAAACAAAATAAGTTATCAATTTACCCAATAAACTAGCAACACAGACTTCAATTTTATACATTCAAACCATGTTCGTACATTGTACTACTCTGTAACTTTCAAAACTTCCAATTAAAAGCGTAATCTCACAAATTAATCCAATTAAACAATTTATAAACATCATACAACAATTATACATGCATTTAAACAATTTATAATCAATTTCACATGAAACTCCATTATCAGAAAAACTTACAGACTACTTTCATGGAAGAATTTAAAACATAAAGTAAACTTAGTTAGAAGAATTAACTACAATTAGATGCTTTAACTAATACAAGTAGATGAATGATTTCTTCAATTCTCCAAATTTCTCTCTTTTTCTCTCTGATTAATCTTTTAGGAATGAAATGAAATGAATACGTATAATGTAAAAGAACTGATATAAACATGGGTGTCAGTTAATCCATAATGGTTAACTGACTCCAACTTCCTTAAGGCCTCGTTTGGCTTGCTTACAAACTCTTCTTTTGGTTTATTATTATAAATAGCTTATAATATAGTTTAATGTCACACTTCTAAATTAATAAAATAATCTCATTTAAATCAATTAAATAAAATAGAATAATTCTACATTAAATCACATAGTCACAAAAATAAAAATTCTCCTTAATTAGTAATGACAATTTATTAAATCTGTAATTAATATTAAATTAATTAGAAATAACATTATGCTTAAATAATGCATTTAATCATATAAACTTAACTAAACACATACTTTAAATATAAATTTTTCACAATAATTTAATTAATGTAACACATATAGTTAAATTAATCTACCACAATTTCATCAATAAATCAATTAATTCAACAATCAAATCATCGAAAAATATTTATTTAATCAATAAATATTTAAATTCAATAAATATTTAAATTAAGATACAAAATTCTCGTTTATCACATCCACCGTAAATAACTTCTCCTCCGACTTTTTTCGAATACTCCACTTCTAATTCCATCCTCACCATTTCTGCTATTAGCTTTTCTTGAGTCGTTAGCATCGATAACTTCTCTCGACCCTTCCTACTTAAGGCGTCGACCACTACATTCGCTTTCCCTTGATGGTATAGAATTTCGTAATCATAGTCCTTGATTAAATCTAACCATCACCTCTACCGCATATTCAACTCCTTCTGTGTGAAGATATACTTCAGACTTTTATGGTCCATATATATCTCACATTTCTCTCCGTACAGGTAATGTCTCCAAATCTTTAGAGCAAACACTACTGCTGCCAACTCCAAATCGTGGGTTGGGTATCCCTTCTCTTAATCCTTCAACCGTCGCGATGCATACGCAATGACCTTGCCATTCTGTATAAGCACGCAACCTAATCCTTTGAGTGATGCATCATTATACACCACAAAATTTTTCGTATCATCCGATAGGGATAACACAGGTGCTTCACTTAACCTATTCTTTAATTCCCCAAAACTTTCTTCACACTTCTCCGTCCAAACAAACTTCACTGCTTTTCTCGTCAGATAGGTCAACGGAGTTGCTATCCTAGAGAAATCCTAAATAAACCGTCGATACTAACCTGCTAGTCCTAAGAAACTTCTCACTTCCGTCAGCATCCTCGGCTATTCCCAATTTATCACGGCTTCCACTTTTACAGGGGTCCACCGAAATTCCATCTTTATTAATTACATGACCGAGAAAGTGTACATGCTCCAACCAAAATTCACATTTTGATAATTTCGCGTACGACTTTTCTCTCCTCAATGATTCTAATACTATTCGCAAATGTTCTGCGCGCTTTTCTTGGGTTTTGGAATAAACCAAAATATCATTAATAAACACAACCACAAATTTATCAAGATGCGGTTTAAACACTCTATTCATCAAATCCATAAATGCTGCTGGTGCATTCGTTAATCCAAACGACATCACCAAAAATTCATAGTGCCCATAACGAGTTTTAAACGCTATCTTCGGCACATCTTCCTTCTCACCTTCAACCGATGATAACCACTTCTCAAATCTATCTTTAAAAAAATTACTTCGCTCCCTTTAACTGATCAAACAGATCGTCGATCCTCGGTAACGGATACTTATTCTTGATGGTGACTTTATTCAACTCTCTGTAGTCAAAACAAAGGTGCAATGACCCATCCTTTTTCTTTACAAATAATACCGGTGCTCCCCATGGAGACACACTCGGTTGAATATACCTCTTGTTCAACAACTCTTGCAATTGGACCATCAACTCCTTCATCTTAACTGGAGCCATCTGGTGCGGGGCTTTCGATATTGGAGCCGTACCTGGCACTAGATCGATAACGAACTCGATCTCTCTATCTGGCAGAAGTCCTGACAATTCGTCTGAGAACACATCCACAAATTCATTAACTACAATTATATCATCTAACATAACTCCATTCTTTTGAGTATCTACAATGTACGCTAAGTATCCCGTACATCCTTTACTTAACAACTTCTTGGTCAGCAACATCGTCAGACAACTCGATTGTCTAGGTGATTTGCTACCGAAAAATACTGCATTTGACTTCTTCGGAGTCATAAGGTTTATACGCTTCTTCTGGTAATCAATTCTTGCCCCATGGTTAACTAACCAGTCCATTCCTACAATGACATCAAACTCTCCAAGACGAATTGGAATTAAATCGACAAATATCTTTCGCCCTCTAATATTGATACAACAATTCCTGTGTACGTACTCCATAGGAATCACTTCTTTATTAGCAACTTCTACATTCAGGGGGTATTCTAATCTCTCAGGAAATAATCTTAACTTCTTAGCAAAATCATCAGATATGAATGAACAAGTAGCACCCGAATAAAATAATACATATGCATTTATATCATTGATCGGAATGATATCTGACACCATATCCTTCAATTCCACATCATCTTGCATTGTCATGCTGAAAGTTCTGGCCGATGGTCGAACTGGTTGAGTTAGCGTTGTGATAGATAACTTTTCACTGTTGTCAGCTCCTTTGGTTCTGCTTCCTTTTCCCGTCCCTTTCTTAGGACAATTCCTTGCCCAATGATCTCGCGCTCCATAATTAAAGCACACTCTTTTCTTCGGGTTGGGACAGTTAGAGGCGATGTGTCCCTCCTGCCCACAGCCATAACATACTGTCTTTCCCTTCAAGCATACTCCGATGTGATTCTTTCCATAATTCTTGCACTACTCGACCCTTTTCTTCGGGTCAACTTGCTTATTACCAGCATTCCCAGAAGAGTTCCACTTCCTTTTCTGGCCTCTACTATTACCGTTACTTCCTTCGGCTTTGTTTTCCCCTTCTTTTATTTTGTCCTTCTTTTCTTGTTTAGATTGGGTTAATGTGTCACTCCCACTTTCTGCTATTATCGCCATCTCTAGAACTCCTGTAAACGGATTCAACTGGAACATCGAAACTCGACCATAAAGACAAGGCTGCAGTCCTTGTTCAAATTTTTTTGTCGCTCCCTTAGGCATCGCCTGAGCCTGCTGTCCTCTTCTTCTTGGTGGCATCTTGTTGTTCAACGTTCGCTTTGTCAGTTCATCATCCACTTAGTGGAACATTCAATCACTATCTTAAGCACTTACATATAACACACATCATGTTTAACAAACATAGGTATACATATATAAGCTGCCATCAGTACATAGTACACACATAGCACATTAGCTATATGCATCTATCTTCTTGCTTTAACAAAGCAACATCTTGGGATTACATCATATCCCTCTATTCACATCAAAAATCGAGATTATATCATATCCCTCTATTCATATCAAAAATCAGGATTATATCATATCCCTCTATACACATCAAAAATTGAGATTCACATCACAAACACATACACACGTAAGCATATATATATATATATATATATATATATATATATATATATATATATATATATATACGGAAGCATCCCATGCCTAACAGCATCATCGTACTCTTGATCCATAATATGAATCATCGTCCTTCGGTCCATAACGTACAAAGGATACTCCTCCGATCCTGGATAGTAGTATACCGGGTCTTCTGCTCTTCCGAATGTAGTTCTGAACACACATTCCATCTCGTCCATCTTCGCTTTCTTTGAACCAACTTCTCATTCAACTCGGTCAACGTGTCGAGCTGCTTTAACTCACGCGTCTGTCATTCTTGCTCGCTCAGCTGACTCTTTCCGCAGCCGATCATTAACGATTTCTTTCTCAACTTGCAACTGTGTCGCTCTCTGCTCTACCTGAGCCAGTCTCTGCTCAAGTTCTACGGCTCGGGCAGTGAGGTCTTGAATTATCGCCTCCTTCTGGTCTATCGTCACTTGATGATCCTCAGCTTGCTCCTTTAACTTTTTAACTATATCCTGGAGTTCCATGTTCTGGTCGTAGACCATATCAAACAACTCAGCTCCGAATAAGGTAGGTGGTATCTCATTCGAATCTCCTTCTACTTCCTCAGGATCTTCTTTCGAATTCGATTCAGGCATAAATTTGATGCTCTCTATTGCAACTGCTAGAGCTGGCTCTACTGGTGCCAACTACTCCCATACTACGTGCACATCTCGTACCTCTTCCTCATCACCTACGTGATTGGGTCCTCCTATCTCTGGCATTCTGCAACAACCAAAAATTTAGGTTTTAAATTACTACCCTTAGAAACATAAGTCTATTAACCACAATTAAGCAGATAGGTTGTTTTATTATCTGTAATGAATTTTCCTCAATTCATTCCTTAGAACTCGATGTGAGTTTCACCGACTACTAAATTCTCTGTCTTCTTACAAGGCTATATCCTAAGGTTTCCCTACCTAAGGTTTATAACCTATCAGCTCTGATACCAACTTGTGACGCCCCCAAATCTGAGGTCTCTTTACCCACAAATTCAGTGCTCACGGTACTACACATTCATTGTCTATTCTACCCATACATTCAATCATAAGGATATAAATGTAATTACTAATTATTACAATCCGTCTTACTCTACAAATCTCAAGTTCTAAGACCTTTACTAATACATAACACATAACATCATAGATTAATAATACAATCCATAAACATCAACATATTTAACATAAACTATTACAAAAGCGGATATAATAATAATATCCTCTATTACGTTATTTTTCCTTTGCCTTTATCCTTGTATGACGTCTTTGCCTGCTCTGGCTTTGCTGAACACATGAAGTTCATAACAAGAATGAGCATTCGATTGCTCAACAAGTAATACAGTTGGTACAACAACATCAAGAATCATGCTCTCAGTTCAACAACTGAACAATAGTTATGAACGATATCTCAAATGATTAGGGATATGATATAGTATTCCAATTCATTAACAATACTTCTGAAAGACATACTGAGTGGTCCGATGACCATTGAACTCTTGCTTCTTACAATAGGTTTAATATTTGGTATAAACTATAAACTGATAATTTTTTTTGTCGGGCACTTCTAGGTGATCAGCCTATCTGTACCCTATGTTGTATAACATGTAATGTCTATTTGTCCTTGGTAGAGGACGATCGGTATAACCGACAAAAAAATATTTTCCCCCTAATTAAAGGTTGTTCGTCCTATTCTTTAGAAATCTGAATCAAATCAATAAGGTCGGATAACTACATCTAATAATATCTTGATGGTATATCAAGAAAGCATCTCAATGAAAGTCTAGCCAAAATAATTGACTTAGACGACAATCTCAATAGTTCTCGGTATATAGAACTCTTAACAATATCAACAATATGCCTAAGAGCATCAATAATATCTTGAATGAATAACAATTCACAATCTTTGGATTCACACAATATATAACATTGTATGAAATGGGCTTTCATTGCAATACTTTGAATAAAAGTATGAATACTTTGCACAATAATTGCTAATTCAATGAGTACCTTGAACGGAGTCAAGAAACTCGCATAACATCGGATAATCGCACAATTAAATAAGAGTTGTATGATTGATAACTTTCTCAATGAATAATAAGTTGAATGAAGCTCAATAAGCTTGCTGAATATAACTTAAATTGAATCAAGGAACTTGCTCAATAAATAAATAAATTGAGTAAGGTAAGAAACTTGCTCAACCGATAACTTGCTCAATATATAATACTTACTCAAATATAATCTTGAGTAAAGTATAGAAAATTTGCATAAAGTAACTTGGTAATGTTAGAAAACTTGTTTCGTGCCCTGCTACAATAATATAGTACACGCTCTTCAATATCTTACACATATATGTGCACATTTACATACTACAATTAGTCATATACAGACAAACATCATTGGATTACGCTATATATTCTGTCCCGCTCATTAATGTTAGGCTAATTGAACATAACATAGCCTTGAATCGTAGTTCTAAGGCTTTAACGTTAATTTGGGTATAAATAATTAATATGTCTAATCATTTCTCGACATTGCGTCGTTCGTAAACGTTACGACCCTCATCGTTATCCATCCTTATTGGTTTATAAAAACACTACTCCATATCTTATAATGTTCGTTTCATTTGAATCGAATAAGTGCATTAACACTTTACATAGCGTTTCGACGTTTATACGTCACACGCCTAATTCGCTCCTTTCGCACATGCTTAACATGCTCATTCGATTATCTAATTCATCATTTATTGATACTACTTATCATTATAATTCATAATAATCATGTTCTAGGACTTAAAACATCATCTTTAATAGTCGAGAGCATTACACATGCATACGTGCATGCCCGACGCCCTCTAATTGCCTTCAATTACACATCAGTCCTAAAGATGGCCAATTTAGACCCTTCTACAGACCTCAAATCCAAAAACTTAAAGAATGAAATTGTAGGTCTACTCTTCCTCTTTCCAGATCATCTTGAATCAGCTCAATCCAAGTTCGGATGAGAAAGTTATGCCCATCTTATTACTTGAGGTCAAAATAATCCACTCGGACACGTCTGGGCCTGACACGTGTTCGGCGCCGCAGCGCCCTATTTGGCCTTATGAGTGGCTCCGCATTGCCACTCATCAGACCCAGAATCTGTTGGATTTTTTCCAACTCGCGATTCCAACCCTTTCCGACTCCGATCTTCATAACTCCTTCAATACACGTTCAAATTGGTCCATTTCGGACTCTATGGACTCCTAACTTATGGAACTAAAACATACCAAAAATTTAGAAGCACCCAGAAATGTTAACAAGTCTAAATCTTTGATCAAAGTACAAAATAGTACTCTATTTCTCGAGTTCTTGGTGTTTTTCACCAAAATCAACACCACGAACTCGTTTTAACTCCTTTTTGCTCCATTCTAACTGAGATATTCTCATAACCCATGGAACTACAACATCATTACAACAAATAAACTAAAAAAACATGAAATCATAGCTTTATAGTCCTCTAAAATGGTCTGAACATTCTTTTATCCAAAAATATCCAAAGCTTCATCCTTTAAGCCAAGGTTCGAATTTTTCTTCGTTTTTATTCCACTTTAAAGGTATTAATAGCTTACAAAGTGTCTTGGTAACAATATAAACTACACACAACCAACAATCATAACAAAAATTATAAGAGAAGTTCAAACCCATCGGTTGAGCTCAAGAACTTCAATAATGGAGGAAAATGGAAGGAAAATCATTTGGAGAGGAGATTACTTCTTGCTTCTTGCTACAATGGAGTTACTCAGCTAGCTAGGGACTTCCTTCTTGCTTATCCTGCTCATGTACTCCTTCTTCTTCTTCTTCTTCTTTCCTTCTTCCTCCCGAACGTCTTCTTCTTCTTCTTCAATTTCTCTTCTTTCTCTCTCTCACACACACTCTCTTTACTGCTATCCTCTTTCTCTCTCTATATATTCTCCAGTACCAACTTAGATAGAATGAGAATATTGGAAGTGGCTTGGAAACTTTGATCAAGGCTTTAGAGGTTGTGGGAGTTGATCAACCGAGACGGATATTTGATATGTATAAATTCTATGCATTTGGTTTTGTGTTCATGCAACACTATGTCGCACAAAGCTCCCTGACAACTCCTCATTGGCCGCATGACACACTTGGCCTCATCTGATTGGTTAAGGCTTAATTGTCTCTCCAATTAATCCGAATATACACAAAAATATACCCGAATACTCCCACTTTTGTACCAAATTTGGTAAGTAACTCTACCCAAAATTAAAATTGGTACTCCCATAAAATATTGAGACGCGTAAAAATTATTATTATGGGATTTGTCTAATTATTCGAAACACCCATATAATACATTTCGGATATTGATTAAATCATGTATCAGCTCAAATAAATTTTTTGATACTTGAAAAAATTATTCCTTCGCATACACATCTTAACGAAATTTATAGAAATCGAAAAAAATGCAAAAATATTCGGGCGCGAATAGTGCCTGTGAATAGTGCCTCGGGGAACGTGCCCATTGAATAGTGATTTTGCGATTTTTTGCGAAATCAATTTATTCACTCCTACGAGACACAACACATAAAATTTATACATTCACATCATTCAAGTTATAAAATAACCTTAAAACACATCACATAAAAATAAAAATTTAATCCATTCATTTAATAACAATAAACAAATATACACAATTCACGATCGTTACAAAGGAGGGACTAGAGTTATTATAGATATGTTTCCTAATTAATATAAATATGTTAATTTCCTAATTAATGAAGACTTATGAGTATAAGGCGACGCATTTGAGAGAATTGTTTTAAAATTTTAGGTGTAACATAGTATTAAGGTTGTTATAAATATGTTTCCTAATTAAAGATGGATTATAGCTAGTTATTATAATACGTTTCCTAATTAGTGAAGATTTATCGGTAAATATCAGGGTGCGTTAATTATAAGTATATTTGAGAGAACATTTGTAAAAATATAGGTGTAACACCATTTGAGCATTAATAGTATATTACATGATTTTTTATAAGAATTTCTTTATGTAGCTGACTACGCGTCTCAATATATATGGAAAGTGCTCCATAGCTCGCGTTCGCTATGAGCACTGTTCCAGATAACCCTTATCTAGCCGTCCAAGATAATATCCAAAGGCTAAGAATTAAAAAGGTATGGGCCCGATCGCTACTCGTTCCTACGGCAGAGCTAAACTTTAATCACTTTTCATACTGGCCGTAGGAAGTAGTAGCGGCCAGTCAAAAACGCTGTCGTTTTGGCTGGCCGTTACTCCCTCATGCGGCCAGTATGAAAAGTGATTAAAGTTTAAGGGAATTTTGGGGACGTAGCCTAGCCGTATGAGCCAATAGCGGCGGTTTGCCTCTGCATCTACCATTTTACTCCATTTGCATCCATATGCTAAACATTTGCAAAAAATTAGCTTTGGAGAAAATTTGCTAGTTAGAAGAAATCACTCCAAATTATAATTTTCTAAAATTGTTTAGCATATGGATGCGAATGGAGTAAAATAGTAGATGCAGAGGCAAACTGGCCGCTACTGGCTCCTACGGCCAGGCTAAGTCCCCAAAATTCCCTTAAACTTTAATTACTTTTTATACTGGCTGCAGGAGTGAGTAGCGGCCAGCCAAAATGGCAGCGTTTCGACTGGCCGCTACTCCCTCTTGCGACCAGTATAAAAAGTGATTAAAGTTTGGCTTAGCCGTAGGAACGAGTAGCGGTCGGGCCCATACCTTTTTAATTCTCAGCCCTTGGATATTATCTTGGACGACTGGATAAGGGTTAGCTGAAACAGTGCCCATAGCTAACGTGAGCTATGGAGCACTTCCCTATATATATAAACAGAGAGAGAGAGAGAGAAGATATTGACACTCGTCTCATAGATTCAGAGCATCTCCAACAGATAGACTATCTCCTAGACTATATTTAGTCCATATGACATCAGTAAATGTCCTTTAGTCTTCAATCCTTCCAGCAGATGGACTGTCTCGTTGACTATAATATAAAAAGATTAAAATAATCAATGAATTCAAAAAAACTCCAACTCTTAATTTTTCAAAAGTTCAGTAGTTGATTGTAGTATTTATAGATGTTCCATTTTTATTAACCGTTGAAGGTTTTTTTATTACCGTTGAAAATATTATTATTACCGTTGAAGGTATATTTTTTACCATTGAACTTTGAAGGCATTTTTATTGCTAAAGGTTGAAGTAGCATTTTTTTATTTACCAAACGCAGCCTTATCTTCTTCTCCTTCAACACACCCATCTCCTTCAATAGAGTCTGCAGCTTCTTTTTCTTCAACGCCCCTGCATCCCCCCTTCATCTTCTTCTTCAATCATCAGCCCATCTCATTCTTCTTCTTCAATAGACACCCACTCCCATTAAAATATATTAAAAATTATAGTCCAAAATCCAATTCTTTGATTTAGTCTTTTGGATTTACTGGAAAATCTTCTAGACTAAATATAGTCTACCTGTTGGAGAGAAAGTATGAGTTCTAGACTAAATATAGTCTAGGATTGAAGGAGCTCCGGCCTCTTGGAGATGCTCTTAGTTTGTTAATATTTACGGCTTTAAGTTGCAACGCTTTCATATTAATAGACCAATATTAAGTTAATTTTTATGATTAAAATGTACTGACGAAATTCTCTAATAGTCTATTATTAAATAGTTACTGTCTTCTCAAAAGCAAATTAAATACCCAAAAAGGAATGAAAGAAGAGGCACACAGGAATAAAAGTGAAGAAAAAAAAAAGAGTAGCATTACTTGGACAATAATTTAAATTTAGAATCGGATAATAAATGTATAAAAGCAATATATATCCTTTTCTACAAATAATTATCCACTCATGGCAAATAAATGTATCATGACAACTAATTTATGATCCGTTAATTATAAGCAGTTGTGAGCATTTTAAAAATCAAGTGTTAGTATCACTGTTACCCATTAATAATTAAGTACTTAATTGAACTTGCCACTATGTACAAGTTTTGGCATTACTTATTTTTACATAACATTATTTTAAAAAAAAAACATATATCAACTAATAGGATCATATCTTAATTCTTCTTTTATATATAAAAGAATACTCCTTCCATTCTAAAACTAAAGATACATTTTTAAAACGACGACTTTTAAGGATAATTTTCTATTTTCAAATATAACCTTAATATTAGTTAGGAATTCGGTTATGGTGGTGTGATATTAAAAATAATAGTGAAAAAATGATGACAAATTAAGAAAATCGTGTCATTTTTTAATCTTAAAATAAAAATATATCTCTAATTTTGAAACGAATTAAAAGAAAAATATATTTCTAATTTTAAAACGGAGGGAGTACTAATTTCTCGAATAAAGTATGGCACATTATCATTTGACTAATAATGTAGGATATTCTCTTAAATATATAATTCAAAATTTTTCCAAGTTTCAAACATATCAAATTCTGGGTCTATATAATCAAGGAAATTGATATTTTCACAACAGAAAATGATATTTTCACATGAAAAGTGTCGTTGTAGATCCTATAGTGACGATAAACTAATTAATCTAAAAAATAAAAAATAAAAAATAAAATACAAATAGAACCGAGTTTTATTTCTCAAAGAGTAAAAGATTGTCCAAAACGCTATGAAAATCCATAGCAAAGGAGAAGCAAGCACTATGTGGCTTGAATTGTCTCTATTCATATTGATTGATTATCAAAATAATAATAATAATAATAATAATAAAATAATAATAATAATAATAAATAAATAAATAAAGATTTCAGGTGCCTGTAATTTGCCAAAGTTTCTAAATTAGTTTGTTTTAAACTCATTAACTGGTACCTAATTCATTGGCTTTGTCAACATAATAAGTCAAATTCCAAAAGAGACACCATTCCCAATTCATCAATTGAAATGAAACAAAATAACTGACCCCCACCATTGAGTAGCAAGTCCATAGCCTTTAACTATTTACCTAGTTTTATGTGGATCATGAACTATAGGATGAAAATAGCTTGATGAAAATACTCTTCCATTCCAAAACAATTAGGAGATATATTTTTTTCATTTTAATATGTTCTAACATTAAAGATATATTTTAAATTTTTAAACTAAAAACTGATATGATGACATTATTTATACTTAAGGTAGATAAAATACTATTACGTCACACTATAATAGTTTTATCAAATATTACAGATATAGTTGAAAAAAAAATATTTAAAATTATCATTTTAGTTATGTACCTCTATTTTGAGAGGGATGGAGTATTGAGACGGATGGAGTATGCAGAATATCATAACACTTGCAGGAATTTGATAAGTAAAGACATACCTTTTTAGCACCACTCATCATTTGCAAAGATGATGAAAAAGATAAAAGGGAAAGAAGCAAGCAAACAAGCTTTGAGTTATGTCACTGGGGTTGTAGTAACAAGACTAATTTACAGTGGATACTTTTATTATGTATAGTAAACTATAAGAGCTGAGAAAATAAATTATAAATAAGATCATTCGACCTTCTTGGTGGAGCAGCAAGAGATTATCCAAAAGGTACTTATGAAGATTCATAAGGCAAAATAGAAGCAAACCTTAATGAGTTATGTGAGGGAATGATAAAGCTAAAAGTACTTCATTCATTACTTAATTTAGCTTTTTTTCATTGTCAAAAGAGGAAGTCAAATGAAGAGTATAACTAACTAGGACAAATCCCCAACATAGGGTTATAATAGTGTCATTTTACCACAATAAGCATCAATGTCTCATCATAAGCTGATTTCAGAATGAAGAATAAATAGTTTTTGACTTGTCATTATCTTAAGAATGGCTATGAGCTGGGAGCATAACATGAAGAACAAGAAAATAAATTTCTAAAGGCAGAGTGAGACGATTATCATTTGCAATCCTCGTGGCTTAACAAAATCTGCAAGCTTTATCTTTGCAGAGTCAGAAGATGAAACACAGGCTTTATATAACCTCCAGTGTAATCACTAACATCATTCCCGTGAAAGGTCCTAGCAGCACGTGCTGAGGACATGTGCCCTCCTTGGCCATCTGGCGAATCAATCGTCCACCTGCACACAACTCCATCACAAGATGAAAACATTCAAAATCCTCATACTTGGCTCCATGTCACAACACCTGATGCCCCAATAGATATTGACTGCATTATCATCAACCAACAGTAAATCATCTCCTCTCGTTTACTCAGAGTTTAACATGCGAATACCAATCCAGTAATCCAAATTTACCTTTTCCAATTGTGTAGCCTGAGAGATAGTCATCCTCAATCTAATTTTTTCCTACCCATTAGAATTACTTCATCAATACACTTCATCCTGCTCTTAAGCCGTCCCCCTTAAGATAAAATAGATGATGATGTTCCCCATGTTGAGCTGGGGAAGCAATACCAAAGAGCCCACTTCAACATGACCAACAGTGTCATCACCCGCACCCCTTCTCATCTTCTTCAAGCAGGCATAATCTTCCAGGAAACAACAGGACGTAAGGTCGATCTCTATGATCCTGATTTAAGGTTAGATTCCATGACTTTTTTAAGAAATGGCAGGGCACAAAAGTTCACTTCCTTTTCTCTTCTTCCTCATCAATCACTCTTTATACAAATTTCCAGTCTATCCAAAAATAATACCCACAAGATGCAAACCAGAAACATAAAGAGTGATACTGTATTATATTTATAAACCCTATCTATTCGTCCCACCTGAATTAACAATGGGTAATTTCTTTAAAGAGCACTGGAAAAGAAAATGGAGCTGGAACCTTAACCTACCAATAGTCCTTGCAAGAGCACAACCCTTTGCTAAAACAATGAAATCTATTGTTATCCCTCACCACAATCTCCCTTCCCTCCAACTTTGAGATCACCTTTATTGCTGTATGGAAATCCTAACATCCCCTTAGGTTTTTCACCACCCTAATGACTGTCCCAGCTTTACTAACAAGAAGAGCAAAAGCAATGGCCATTTACTCACTATGAGTGCCCACCATCTTTTCCTTTTCTTCCACCTCAATGTCTCTCAGCACACAACTCTCATCAGCTATATATCCAGCAATCCTCATTTTATTTTTCCAGTTTTGCCAATTTTCTATAAATAGCGTCTAATTGCTCATGTGAGCGATCGCCTACTATGAACTCGGGCATTTTACCACAATATTCCACGCAACTCCATCCAGTTGACTTTCTTACTCCAACTTTACTCATTACCCCTCTAACCCTCTCAACATCTTCCCACCTTCCTGCGGTGGCATATATATTTGAAAGCAAAACATAGCTCCCTGAATTTTCTGGTTCAAGTTCAAAGAGGTGGTTTGCAGCAAACTCCCCAAGGTCAAGTCTTTTGTGAACTCGACTAGCATTTAATAGTGACCCATAGACTCCTGCATGAGGCTGCATTGGCATTTTCTCAATCAATCTCTTTGCTTCATTGAGCTTACCTACTCTACCTAACAAATCAACCATGCACGCAAAATGATCTGTATCTGGGGCTTTAATTGATTCAAATAGATGATGACACCAATATAAGTTTTGACCTTCTTTTAGTAACCCCGCATGGCTGCAGGCTGTTAGGACACCAATATAAGTTATGTGCTCTGGTTCAATACCTTCATCTTTCATCTTATGCATCAGTTCAACAGCTTCAACGCCGTGACCGTAGCTGCATAACCTGTAATCAGTGTGAAGGGATTTAATACATGTATGCTAGCATGAGTTTACACATTCGAGAACCAAAAACATACCTCTTGAAGCATATTAAATTTCGGTGCGGAAAATCTCAAACAAATCAACGACCCAACGGCGTCTCCAAATTACAATCTTTATGAGATGAAAACAGAGATTAATTCCATGATCCGTTCAACAAGAATTTACAGAATATTGGGAGCTCAATATTTTTGTAGTATATTCTCAACTTAGCAATCTGATCAATTTTCTCTATTTCTTCTTCCGTGTATTTCTTCTTCTTAACCAATGATCAGGCAAATCATTTATTAAGCAAAGAGAGAGCATGTGGACTCACGGGTGAAAATAGGAAAATGCATGAATCAAAGAGAAAGAGGAGACAAGCTTTAAACATGTTGGCCATGTTAATCAAGGAGACCCCATGGGTGTCATTCACCAAAATAATGGTGTTGTCCACTACCATTATCCAACATCTCCCACTCACCCATGGCGGGGACGATGTAATCCTCATATCTGCAAAAACATATAGCTCAAACCAGAAACTCGTAAATCTTCAGTTGCCAAATCGTGTGACCGCTGAGTTCACCTGCAATGCGGGAGCTTTATATCAAACCCGTTAAGGCCAACATAAAGACATCTACCCTTTTAAAGAAAACAGTGTGGGAGCTCTCATGCCAAACTCAATTAGTTCACGTGGATGCTACAACCTATAAACTTAGAGTACTCCAGACACATTTGATTTTCACAAGGTCAAGCATCTCTAATCCCTCAGAGAGCCATAATTAACCACCTTTGGGCCCATGTCCATTTCGTATCTCACTTATTACTATATCGATACCAAAGCGCCATAGTTGTCGACAATAAGTGCAGAACGAGGTGAAATCAAATTGTCTTCCCTTTGCCCTAATACTACTCAAATATGAATCAACTGCTTTCCCAGAATCGGTCCTTATTGTCTCAGCAATCCTGACTGTAGGAATCGAAACCAAAGTAACAACATCAATCCATATCTTTGTACTATAATCAAAGATCACAAAGAGCAGTAGATGTAGGGCTAACAATCATGTCCTACTCGACTCACATGGTGAGGAAACAGGGATTCATTCTCTCACCTCCATTACTTGATCGCTTAGTTCATGTAACCCTCTCACAACATACTATTATATAGCCTTGTTATGCGGACCTTAGTCTAGTCACTCCTAGAGTGGCTAACCCGAACATTTCAAATTGCTCGCTTATCAAAGCACCACATTTAAAATTTCGTGTCCGATTATCATGTTATAGCAGACAATCTCATTTATATGAGCATATGTCTTCTAGTCATGTCGTACGGATCTTAGTTCAGTCGCTCCACAAGCGCCTAATTCGAATTTCCAGATTGCTTGCTTTCCCAAGCGCCAACTCTGAACTTCGCATCCGGTTTTCAGTATAGGTTCATATAGATGGTGGGACATCCTATATTTGGTTAACTAAATTAACCTCATATTGGCACATGCCAAGGCGACATTATATTCATTTTGCTCGCTACTAAACGTCAATTGATTGTTTATCCAAAACATCAATAGCTCGCTACTCAAAGTGCCAATCAAATGAACTGTCTCAACCTTGCTCGCTTTTCAAAGCGCCAAGGGTGATTGCTCAAGTAAGTGAGCCAATCAACTTGTTGACATATATTTAGTGTGTGCATATCCAATATGCATAAAAACTGTGTGAACTAATAATATTTATCATGTGTGCTATCACAATCAAATGTGGGAACAAATGAATCCAGCATATATGATAAATATCTCGAAACAATAGTGAATATCTCAAATACAAGCCATACAATGAGTGATATACCAGCAACAAAAGAAAGTACATCAAACCCTACGAAGGCCTAACGAACTAACATGTCTGCAAAAGGCATCTTTCGGAATAGGCTTCGTCAAGGGATCCGCTACCATAAGGTCAGTGGGCATGTACTTCAATATCACATCATTATTCTCTATATTCTCTCTAATAAAGTTCATCCTCAGGTCAATGTGCTTCGTCCTACCGTGATACTTAGGGTCCTTGGTGTAATCTAGGGTCGTTGTACAATCACAGAACACAGTAACAGGGTCTGAAGCATTAGGGATGACTCCAAGATCCTCGAAGAATCTCCTCAGCCACATAACTTCCTGAACAGCTGACGTACATGCTACAAACTCTGACTCCATTGTCGAAAGAGCAACGCAAGTCTATTTCTTGCTAAACCAAGTGATGGCGCCACCATGTAGCAAGAATGCATATCCTGAGGTCGACTTGCGTATTCCCTGGTTACCTCCCTAACTGGTATCGGAGTAACCAATTAATCGCAGGTCCGGTCCTCCATAGCATAACATGTAGTCCAAAGTACCCTTCAAATATCGCAAGATTCTTTTGATTGCTTTCCAATGAGCAATTCCAGGGTTTGACTGATAACAACCGAGATAACCAACCGTATATGATATGTCAGGTCGAGTACACACAACTGCATACATTAACTTTCCTATAGCATTGGCATACGGGTAATCGGACATTTTCTTAATTTCTTCGGGAGAAGTAGGGCATTGTTCGAGTCCAATAGCATTGCTTTTAGCGATAGGAGTGTCTATGGATTTGCAGTTGCTCATCTGGAATTGCTCCAGAACCTTCTTGAGGTAAGTCTCTTAAGACAAACCAAGAAGCTTTCTTAAGCGATCTCTATAGATCTTAACTCCAAGAATATAAGCTGCTTCTCTCATGTCCTTCATCTCAAAATTAGAGGACAGCCACCCTTTGGTAGCGACAATTATCTCCTTATCGTTCCCAACTAGTAGAATATCGTCGACATACATCGATAGGATAAGGAATTTATCTTTAGACCGTTTGATATACACACAATGGTCTTCCTCGATCATCGTAAACCCATCACTTATGACGGCTCGATGGAATCTGAGATACCATTGTCTGAAAGCCTATTTCAAACCATAGATAGAACGTTTGAGCTTGCATACTTTGCACTCTTGTCCTTCTATGATAAAAACCCTCTGGCTGATCCATGTATATTTCCTCAGCTAAATCTCCATTGAGAAAAGCTGTCTTGACGTCCATTTGATATAACTCAAAATCCAAATGTGCGATAATTGCTAAAATAAGGCGAATTGAAGCAAACCTTACAACTGGTGAGAAGGTTTTCTCATAATCAATTCCCTCTTGTTGGTTGTAGCCCTTGGCTACAAGACGAGCTTTGTACCTTTCAATGGAACCACCCGCCTTGCGTTGGACTTAGGGCCGTAAATGGTAACCGAAAAATTCGTATTCGTCCGCATTCGTATTCGAAAAAATGCGGATATTATTCGTATTCGGAAAAAAACGGATATATCCGTATTCGGTTTAAAGGTATCCGCAAATAAACGGATACGAATACGGATATAGGCGTATTCGTATTCGTTTAACATCCGACCGTAAATATATCCGGCAGATAGCGGATATCCGGATTTGAATCCGTATCCGAAATTCGTATCTAAATAACTTATATATATATATATATATTAATAAATAAATATTCACACACACATGCACTAATCTATGTAAATTATAATCTATGTATTGAGGATAAATTATAAATAAAAGTCTCAATAAATATATTATTAAAGTTTTAATCAAGTATTTGAGAAAAAATAATTAAATATTCAATGTAAACTTTTGAATCTAATTATAAATTATAAATATTCATACACACTACATTATTACTCCACACACATAAAATTGACATCTACTTATTAATAGACATCTAAATATTAATAAGTAGAGCATTCATTTTGAAATTTAGGATTTCAAAAATGATAAAAACTTATTTGAATTGTAATTTAGAACATTGATTATTGTATTTAACTATTTATTAAAAATAAATAAATTAACATTCATTCATTAATTAAATTTACTTTAAAACTCATTATTTTTTTTCTTATTATAGTTATAGTTAGGACCGTAAATGGTAACCGGAAAAGTTGTATTCGTCCGCATCCGTATTCGAGAAAAAGCGGATATTATTCGTATTCGGAAAAAAACGGATATTATCCGTATTCGGTTTAAAGGTATCCGCAAATAAACGGATACGAATACTACTGTATCCGGATCCGTATATATCCGTTTACACCCCTAGTTGGACTTTAAGAACCCATTTGTTCCCAATAGCCTTGCGCCCTGGTGGAAGGTCAACCAAATCCCAAACTTGATTAGTCCTCATGGACTCCATTTCATCTTCCATTGCAATCATCCATTTATCGCTGACAACAGATAATAGAGCATGTCGATGAGATCGAGGTTCCTCCTCTTCCCGCATATCAGCCACAAAAGCATTCCTCTCAATCTCAAAGAGACGATGTGGAATGTTACCTCTTTGACTTTTACGTATTTGAGGAACAAGAGACTCCTCATTCGATGGAAAAGAACTACTCGAACACTTCCACTATCTACAAGAGCCTGAGGAATTTCCTCTTCGGTCTCTACTGCACGATTTAGGGTGCTTAAATCTTCCTCCATCTCATAAAGGTTCATCTCCTTGCTCACATCACCTCTGTTAGGGAAATCCATCTCAAGGAAATCTGCATCTCGTGACTCTATCTCGGATATAGTCCCATCAGGCTGCTCTCCAACAAACACATAGCCTTTGGAGTGTTCAGAATATCTCACAAAGATACACTTCTTACCCCTCGGGCCCAACTTCCCATGTTGATGAGAAGTGTTGTGTACGAAAACTGTTGATCCCCACGGCCGCATATGGCCTAATTCGGGCTTTCTGCCGGTCCATATTTCATATGGGGTGGACTGTACTGATTTTGAAGGTACACGATTAAGTATATACGTCGCAGTCAACAATGCATCACCTCAATAAGAGATAGGAAAATTTGCTTGCGCCATCATAGATCTAACCATGTCTAATAATGTTTGGTTCCTCCTTTCCGCCACACCATTTTGTTGCGGAGTTCTAGGGATTGTCAGTTGCCTGATTATCCCTCTTTCTTCACATAGTGCTTTAAACTGATCGGACAGATACTCGCGGCCTTGGTCAGTTCTTAGTGCCTTAACACTTTTGTCTAACTGTTTCTCAACCTCAATCAAATAACGTTTAAAGCATTCCAATGCCTCAGATTTATGAGAGATCAAGAAAGTGTACCCGAAGCACGTATAGTCATCTATCATTATGAGAAAGTAGAAACGTCCATGCCTTTCTTTCACATTCAAAGGGCCACAGATGTCTGAATGAATGAGTTGCAAAGGTGTTTCTGCCCTAGTAGCTTTACCAAATGGTTTTCTAGTTGATTTTCCTGCTACACAATGTTCACATGTGGGTAGATTGACCTTAGCGAGTGGGCCTAAAAGACCTGCTCGAGCTAACCTAGTCATTCTATCCTGTCCAATATGGCCTAATCTAGCATGCCATTGAATTGAACTATCATGATCATTTTCAACAAGTAATGAATAAGAATCATCACTATTAATACTAGAATCAATAGTATCCAAAACCATAAAACCATTTGATACAAAACCATATCTAATAATATTCGTCCCAAATGAAATTATTATAGAATTATTCTCAAACACAACAGAATATCCCAAACGTAGTACTGATAAAACAGAAAATAAATTCTGTCGAACATCCGGCGCATAAAGTATATCATATAGGGTCAATGCTGAGCATCCTCGCATTTTCAGTTTGTAAGTGTCAGTGCCTAGCATGTCCACACTGGAATCGTTCCCCATCTATACTTTTCTGCCAGCCGGAATGCGGCGGTATTCCACAAATCCACTCCGATCTCTAGCTATGTGGTCCGTTGCTCCGGAGTCTACAATCCACATATAGAGAGAATGAGCAATAAAAATAGTATTTGATACTAAGCACATAGATAGATTAGGACTAGGAGTTACCTTCTGCGCCTCAGTGCATTCACGAGCGAAGTGTCCCGCCTTGCCACAGTTGTAGCATGCCATCTTGGCTTTGTCCTTCTTACCAGAACCTCGTTTTCCCCTTTTCCGTTTGTTTATACCTCCACTCGCAGCCCCTTTAGGCGCAGTGGGATTAACAGATTTTTTCTTACCTTTCTTGGGTTTGGGCCTCCAATGAGGGTTTGATTCAGCTACATATGCCCTAAAGTTTTTGACAATTTCAAGGCATTCAGCCTCAAGTTCCAGGTGACGACGAATATCATCAAAATTCTTGATATTCTCGTTATGGGTCATGTTCACCCGCATATGTTCCCAATTATCGGGAAGTGAGCGAACCACTGCAGAAATCTGTTGCTCGTCTGACAATTGAGTCCCACCGGTTTTTAATTCCTGGATCATATTGGCCATAATTCGAAGGTGTTGTTTCATAGTGTTATTATCACGTTTTTTTTGTAACCATCGAATCTTATGGCTAATTCCCTCAGCCTTGTCAACCAGGTGCCACCAAACTTATCTTTGAGAACTTCTCACATCTCGTGTACAGCAGAGTACTGTTCATACTCAAATAGAAAGTCATTGTTCATGCAGCTCAATAACGTTATGCGAGCAATACGATCTTTTTTGCGCCAACTTTCGAAGGCTGCAACCTTGATTGGATCATTTGCATTGTCATCCTCTGATTTTACCATTTTGGATAGCAAGGTTTCTTCAACCTCTTGCTCCTCCAATACCATCTTGACTTTCCTGTACCACACGTCGTAGTTATCTCCGTCTAATTAGTTTCCCTGATTAAGATCTGCGATAATATATTTTGATGCCATTTCTGTTGAACTAAAAAATATGAGAATTAATAAGAGGTATTTATTGTTCACCATAGTATATAAAACATCTTTGCCGCATGAATCAAATTAACATAAAAATAATGTGACATAAATATAGAAGGGAGACTTCGCCAGGCTTTGGAATTACAATCCACATAAACGCCCAATTATTTAAATTTAATTTTTCAGCGTATTAGATGTGTAATTTAGGGAATAACTTCATTAAATTTTTACCACCTAAAATTACTCCCACTAGGAACAAGTGTACATGTGTACATATAGCAAGACAATTTAATTTCATGCACCAACAATTAATATTCCAAAAATATTAACAAAAGGAATCAAATTATAAGCAATATTACTCAATTAATATATCAAGTATGCTATAAACACATGAAAAAACTTCCAAAAAAATTTTAATAGTAGATTATCACTATAAAACATTATTATAATTTTTCTAAAATTTTCTGATAATTATGCTAATTATTACAATTAATAAACCATAGCATAATTCAATTGGAAATTAACAAAAACATCCAATTATAACAATATTCCAAAACTTTTAATGGAAATATTAATAATAACCCAATATTAAATTCATGTAATTTTTCCAGAATTTTTTGATCAATAAAACTATTTTATAATGAATTTTGATTAATAAAACAATTAAAGAAATCAATTTCTGAAAATAAAAAACAAAAATAAATAATAATTCGGTTCCGGGTTGGACACGCGGGTCGGGACCAGGCGGGTCGAATCCGGGGGTCAGACCGGTCCGGTTGGTGCGCGCGGGTCACAAACCGGGTAGCCGGATCGGGTCATGGGTCAATGGGCCTGGGTCGGGTGAGTGCGCGGGTCAGCGCATGCATGCACGCGCCAGCTACAAAGCCAACCGCGCCATGCGCGCGCGCGTGAGGCCTAACGGCGGTCCGACGCTCGTGTAAGCCACGCGCCGCCTTCCCGACCACTTTTTCCGACACCATTTTTTCCAGCATGATCGTCTGACTGTTCTGAGTCTAATGGTATGCTCAAACACAATTTTGTGAGCTTCCATAGAGCGGGTATGATGAATGTGGTTGTGGTTCTCACTGAGAGTGGGATTCCACTTCATCTTCAACCTCCAGCCATCAGATAATTATAGAAATGTCATTGTACAAACTAAACGTTGAAAGGTTATATCTCTTTCAATATTTATCCGTTTAATGCGTATAATATGTTGTTGGAAAGCTTAGAACATGTACTACGCATGCATATCAACAGAAATATAAACGAACAAATATACAGAAAGTTATGGCTACTCAAAGTGTTCGGGTTGATAATATTTTCAAGCTTTTTAAACATTCATCAATGGAGTTTTGTGTAAATTACATACATGACATACATATGATCGAAATACGCATGCTCTGCTACGAATGAAGGGATTTAATACATGTATGCTAGCATGAGTTTACACATTCGAAAACCAAAAACATACCCCTTGAAGCGTATTAAATTTCGGTGCAGAAAATCTCGAACAAATCCACGACCCAACGGCGTATCTGAATTACGATCTTTGTGAGATGAAAATGGAGATTAATTCCACAATCCGTTCAATAAGAATTTACAGAATATTGGGAGCTCAATATTTTTGTAGTATATTCTCAACTTAGCAATCGGATCAATTTTCTCTATTTCTTCTTCCGTGTATTTCTTCTTCTTAACCAATGATCAGGCAAATCATTTATTAAGCAAAGAGAGAGCATGTGGACTCACGGGTGAAAATAGGAAAATGCATGAATCAAAGAGAAAGAGGAGACAAGCTTTAAACATGTTGGCCATGTTAATTAAGGAGACCACATGGGTGTCATTCACCAAAATAATGGTGTTGTCCACTACCATTATCCAACACAATGTGTTGTATGAATAAACATCTCTTGTTTTCATTTCTTGGAAAACCTTTTTAGCATCTTTCATGCTTCCACACTTTGAGTACATGAAGATCAAAGAATTTTATTCTAAAATGCTCAAACTAATCTGGTTATGTGTCAGGATTTACAATCCAGTTGCCCACTTCCAAAGCCCCTATATGGCCACAAGCTAAAATTACACTCACAATAGTAATTTCATCTGGTTTCAAGTCCTTGTTTATGATCATTTCTTTGAAGAGCCCAATAACACTTGCAGATTGTCCATTTTGTGCATAACCAGCAATCATTGAGTTCCAGGAGACTACATTAATTCTTTTTGGGCATCATATCAAATAGTTCTTTTGCTGACGCCAGATCACCAACTCGTGCATATGCAGAAACCATTGCATTCCATGTGAAAGAATTCCTATACAAACCCAACTCATCAAAAATCTTTCTAGCAGTATCAAGTTTCCCACACTTTGCACACATGTCAACGAGTGCCATCTTCACAAAACAATTCAACCGGATTCCCCTCTCATCAAGCATTTTCACAAGAGATTCTGCAAGGCAAGGATCACCACGAGACGAACAAGATGATATAACAGCAACCCAAGTCGTCTCATTAGGTTGAATCCCAGCTTTTGTCATCATATTGTGTAACGATCGGAAATTTTAATTTCCTTGTAACCCGAGTTATGTGTTAATGAAATGAATTTTTATTTTATTTATATTATTATGTGTTATGTGCTTAAAGTTGTGTTATAACCTAGAATATGTGTATGTGTTGAATTTTACGTGTTGTAGTGTCGTTAGGGTGAATATACTGACTTCGCGAAAAATCGCAGAATCACTATTCACGGGGCACGCTTATCGAGGTACTATTCACGCCATAATATTTTTGCGTCTTTTTTACCTTAATAAATTTCATAAATACGTGTATGCGTACGAATAATTTTTCCAAGTGTCGGAAATTTTATTTGAGCTGATACGTGATTTTATCCGTATCTGAAATGTGTTATATGGGTGTTCCGAATATTTAGACAAATTCCATAATAATTATTTTTACACATCCCAATATTTATGGGAGTACCCATTTTAATTTTGGGTAGAGTTATTTACCAGTTTTGGTACAAAAGTAGGAGTTTTCAGATATATTTTTGTGTATTCGGGAATATTTTGGCTTGTTACTCCAAGAGGGAACCAACCCCCAATTTTGGACCAATCAAATGCAAGGAGGGAGAGGCTAGCCGGCAAGCTCATTGAGCCATTAAACCATTTCTCCCACTTCTCCCAAATTCACTCCTCCACTCTCCCAAATCATTCAAACAATTTCAATTCTCTCTTGCATTCCATTCAAACTATTCCACTAGCAGATAGAGAGGGAGAGGGAGAGGGAGGGAGCTGCAAAGAGTCGCCAGAAAGTCGCCGGAGTTCGCCGAAAAAAGAGAAGAAGGTCGCCGGAAAAAGGAAGGAGGAAGAAGGAGGAGGCACGGGTGAAGAAGGAGAGAATCCAAGCAAGAAGAACTAAAGCTAAGCAAGCCTAACAAGTTTCTTAACCATCTAGGAAGGATTTACAGAGGTAAACATCAACCAAATCCATTCCATTCGATTTCTTGTTAAGATTTTCAAGTTTTCTTAGTTTTGAGCTCTTAAGCTTGTGAGTCAGATTTATGGCGATTCTTGGTGTTTTTGTTTATTGTGATTGTTTGTAAATGTTGTTAAGAGACTAAGTAAGCTATTAATAACATCAAAGTGGAACAAAAACGCAAGAAACCCTTACCTTGGCTTAATGGAGCAAGAATAATGGACTTTGGACATGAACTTGGACGTTCGGACTATTTAGAGGACTGTAGAGCTATGATTTTATATTTGTTAATTTTATTTGTTATTATGGTGTTGTAGTTCCATGGGTTACGAAGCTAACCCAGTTGGAATGGAGTAAAAAGGAGTTAAAACGAGTTCGTAGTGATGAGTTGTGCCACCCAGTAGTTATGGTGGTGGAGGGAGTTATGAATGATATTTGCATGGAGTTGTTTAAGGTGATTGAAATTGGACACTTTCAATGCTATGGTGCCCAACTGTGACATGAGATGTACTGGTGTGTGTTTTGGGTATCAACATTTTTCATTGCTAACTAATATTACTGTCAATGTATTGAATTTACCAAATTACCCCTGCATATGAAGATTTTGACATAAAATAGAATCAATAAAATACAACACCAATATTTGGGTTTCTTATTTACATTCCGTATCACATGTATTCCAATATTTATGGATAGATTAAGCAAGGACATTTTTTAGTTCTACGAAATTAAATAATTTATGTATAGGTTTTGATATTTTAGCTTAAATTGTATAATGCAAACTTGTACAATATACAATTGTCTACGTTTGCATCGAATAATGATTTCTCCCTCAATATATACATAATTTTTAAAATTTAAAATTTTGAAAAATAATTGTTAAGAAATTAAAATATAATTTATTTTAACTCTTTTTATGAAACTAGGGATTATTCTATCGAGTATATTGACTTGAGAACAATTGGAAAATACTAAAAGGAAAAAGTTGCAATGGGCTAGATTGTAACAACCCGGGTCAAATCTCGAGTCCGGAATAAATCTTGGGTCAAATCCCAAGTCCGAATCGAATCAAATCCATCCAAACAAAGCCCCAAAAGGTCATGACTTGAAAGTACTATTGATAGTAACTCAATTCCTTATATACAGACAAACTTTTCCCTTATCTTTCGATGTGGGACTAGGGTGTTACAATTTCCCCCACTTAAATTTCTAACGTCCCAGTCAGAACCGATCACACACACGATCCACAGATATTTGCCTCTCTAGCCATTGTGGGATAATACCAGTTGGCTTCGTGTCCCCACCTCCGGACCTCCTTCTCTCTATTGTGAGATAATACCATCAGCCTTCGTGTCCCCACCTCCGGCAACCCGATCGGATGACCCGACCCGAGCTTTCGAGAGTCGGCTCTGATACCATATGTAATAAACTCGGGTCAAATCCTGAGTCCGGAACAAATCTTGGGTCAAATCCCAAGTCCGAATCAAATCAAATCCATCCAAACAAAGCCTTAAATTACTGGCCCAATAGTATCTTCTTAGGTTATCTTAATTCTTAGTCCACCACAAGCTCACCCAAAAGGTCATGACTTGAAAGTACTATTGATAGTAACTCAATTCCTTATATAAAGACAAACTTTTCCCTTATCTTTCGATGTGGGACTGGGGTGTTACATAGATATTGGAGAAGCCCACCGAAAACTTACTTTTTGATCCTAGGCCTAGTAGGTAATTAGTCCATGTTCCTTTTTAACAGTCATAATCTTAAAGCCAACCCCACAGAGAAAAGAGAAATTTAGAAATGGTGAAACCACTAGGACCAACCGGAGGATTCTTCTGGAGGAGAGATGAATGGCGGAAGCATCCAATGCTTTCAAAGCAGCTTCGTCACGCCACTCCAGGCATTGGCATCGCCCTCGTTGCTTTTGGCATTTACCTCGTCGGCGAAACCGCTTACAACAAGATCTATGCTCCTCACTCTCACTCTTATTCTCACCCTTCTGTAATGAATTAGAGGTGCAGAACTTGAGATTATTACGGAAACTCAGGAAAAGAGACGGAATTTGGATTAGAGAGAGAGATTAGAGTAGAGAAGTTGGAGTAAGGAAGAAGAAAGAGCAAATATAGAGAGAAAAGATTGCATTTCATTCATTGCATGCCTTCAATTGTGAATTGGATTCCATACATATACTCTCGCCTCACTCACGCCTTAACAAACGAGAGGGAACTGAGCACATGCTCCCTCCTCGTGCCTAACATCTGCTCCTAATAGAAAAAACAATGAAAAAACAATGATGACATGAATCTGCAATTAAAAAGACTAAAATACCTTTCTACTAAACTGACTCTATTCCTTACATTCTCTGCTCCTCAAAAACACCATTGCCCTCAAGGGTGGGGTTTATCACAAACAAGATACTAAAAATATGGAATAACAAATACCAGTTATACTAGAGTATTAGGCATATAACAAAAATGACAAAGCATTAATCTCATCCAGACAAACCACCAATGACAAAGCAGTAATCTCATCATTTGTAATAGTCTCATCAAGCTGGATGGAGATCAGAATAATGTGCACACGAATGGGGATCATGACAACACTGTCATTTTGGTACTCAGCAGTCGTTTAAGTTTTACCATCAAGCCTTAACAATGCACACGTACCATTCGTACGAGCTTCAGCTAAGCGAACTCCAAGTTTGGTAGCAAGGACATGGCTAAGGGGCGTCCGCTCAGGGGTCTCATATGTGGCATAACAAACCATATGACCTTGGTCACCATCTTTCACAAACATGGCAGCAATGGCACCTTGTCCATGTCTTCAAATTCCAGTGAACATAGTATCCATCCATAGGCACAAGCCTTATCTATTGGTTAGTCCGTTTGGTATAAATTTGTTTTTCACATCACCAGACTTCTCTAGGATAAGAAAAATAACATGTGATGATGATACATTCCAACCTTCCAAAACTAGTTGAAGAGGGTCATAACCCTTTAAAATTTCACTTACCATATGGAAGTCTTCATTTAACCAAGTAACTATCTTTACAACAGGAACAAGTCACACTAAACCATTTTCTTCATATTTGGAGGTCATAAGTATGGTACTAATGACCACTAATTGCAATTCCTTCTTTGACCCTGTCTTTGTTGTGAGATAGTGATCAACTATGTTGATTGTGAGGTAAAGGGTCTTTGACACAAATTCAAATTTATTATGAAGTTCAATCAACTAGTCCACTAGTATAGCTCTCCCTCTCTCATTTGTCTCAGGCTGCAAGTCCATGTAGTCGAAAAACAGGCTCTCATCCTCTACCTTCTTAACCTGTTCATTGTTCGGACTAATCACAATAATAACTTTCGGTTTAGGGTTGACCATGACTTTCTTCTGATGAACAACGTTAGGCACTATAGCTTTTTTGCCTGTTGTTAAGGCTCCATCCCCAGTAATTACCCTTTGTTTTTTTGGTGTTTTCAGCAGTTGTAGATTGTACATTAATGAGTGATTAGGCACAGAAACTCCTTGATATTGCATCTGTCAGATTGTACGCTGACTTCATGTAGTTGCTAATGTTGAGCTCATTTTCAGCACTACCACATACAGTAACTATTGCACCAAGTAAATTGTTCTTCTCCATAACCACAACCACCAACTTTGTCTCAATTAATTCTGTACCATTACCCCATCTGTTGACATCCACCTTGTCCTCAAGGTGGAATTGAAGATAGTCTCTACACTCTCCAACAATAGTGAGCAAAGTTATTACTCCTGGATCAAAACTAAAGCCGGAAGATTTATAGGCTGCAATTTGTTCATAGTCACATCCCATTAAGCAATTAGAGCTAATATACTGTTGCAACCAACTTAATGGCATATGCTTCGAAAAGGATGTTCTAATGATTATCTTTCCACTATTATTAATTATTACTTCGCATCCAGAACTTGCCAATAAATTTTCAGTCCAAAACCAGTAATCCAATAAGAAAAAATACCCAATTTCATTGTGGAGATGACATTTCCATCAGAATCAACATGTATTTTGTGCTTGTATGTCATCAGAATTGCCCTTAAAGCAAATTCATCCACCTCCATGCAAGTTGCAAGCTTCCTAAGAGAGTTGGTCAAATAAACTTTCAAAAAATTCTGGACAACATATAATAATTGTTTTTGCTTCAGTTCATAAAGAAGAAGTTTCAATTGAAGTTTGTATGAATCTAGTTTGCAATTTAGAAAAGGTTTCTCATAAGTTGAAGCAAATAGAGCAATATACTTGGGACATGCATATGAGAACAACTTATCATAAAGAACAAATACCTCATCATCATGAATCTGCATTAAAATTTTCTCCACTTCACAATAAATTGAAAACCCATTTTTCAGTAAAGCCTTCTTATCAGACGGACAATCCCCCTGATCCAGTGGATCCAATAACCATCCAATTAAGATTTCAAAATTTTTTTTAATTGCACTTTGTGTCTAGCCCTTAGTTTCCATGAGATTTAAACCAGCAAGTTGCCAGTGAACTATAAATCTCTCCTTTTTGATCCATATAAAAGTCCACAACAAAGTCCCCTAAAATTTTCTCGATATTTTCTTCTTTCAAATTTCCACAACGAGAGCACATAACAGGTGACAGTGACAGTTCAATCCAATTCCCTTGATTAGAAAAAATAGAAGAGATTTTTTCCAAAGTTATGTGTAATGCAGGTTGCATCTCACAGTATTTATAGCTAGCAAAAATATTTCTTCTATTTCTTTGTTGAAATAAATCACCAAACATTTTAATGTATCCAGATTTAGCAGATGTCCCATTACAAATACCTCCTTTTGGCCTTTCATCGAACATCTTACAGATAGCTTGTATTCTCACTATTGGCGGTGGTTTTGGTGCTATCTATGCTCCATGAAACCCTTCTTTGCACAAGCTATTGAAATTGAAAGAACATTCAACAGTTGAGACAAGAACACTATTCAAAATTATGGTTAGAAATGGTTGTTGATTATTAGTAGCAATACTTTTAGGAGATAGGTATATGGATTCCTCAATTTCTAGTTAAGTTGGTGCACTGAATCCATAAATAATCGGATCGTTAAGAGAATTATACACATCTCGTGGATTCGGGTTAAGGCATGCAGTGTATCCGTTTCGTTTGGGACTTTTGTCGAACACCTTGTCCGTAATATTGTGTCCATTTTGATTTGTGGAGAATCTCTCTCCAACAATGTTGTCCGTGGTAAAAGGAGAGAAGAAATCACTTTTGGGAACATAAATTACCTTATCATAAATTATTTCAGTGCAAACTTGATTATCGGGTAAGCTTGGGTCTTCAATTTCTGCCAGAAAATCCTCATGATCTCCAACCTCAGGAACAATCGAAACACCATTTTGTTGAATCTCTTATGTTGCAGCTTTGATTTCTTCACTATCTGAGCCTATGATCCTCATTTCCGATATCACCTCCATATCTCTTCCATTGGAAGCTCTTAAGTCATCAAATTTCTGCATGACTTACTTGAACTCTTCATCCATAGAACTCTGCAATTCTTTCATTGATTCTCGAATTTTCTCAAAAAGGTTTTCTAGGGTTATAGAATTTTAATTTTCAGTTGCCATTGTTCTTGGAATCGGAACGGCTATGATGCCAATTGTAATGAATTGGAGGTGTAGAACTTGAGATTATTAAGAAAATTCAGGAAAAGAGACGGAATTTGGATTAGAGAAATAGATTAGAGTAGAGAAGTTAGAGTAGGGAAGAAGAAAAAGCAAATATAAAGAAAAAAAATTGTATTTCATTCATTTCATGTCTTTAATTGTGAATTGGATTCTATACATATACTCTCACCTCACTCACACCTCAGCAAACGAGAGGGAACTGAGCACATGCTCCCTCCTCGTGCTTAACATATGCTCCTAATAGAAAAAACAATGAAAAGATAATGATGACATGAATTTGCAATTAAAAAGACTAAAATACCCTTCTACTAAACTTACTTTATTCCTTACATCTTCTTTTTCAGCTTCTCACTAGAATTTCCCCGTCTCCCATGTCAGATTACGCTTAATTTCATTTATTCTGTACTATTATATGATGCTTTCATGGATTGTAATTTGTAGTGTAGGGATTTTCTTTTTTTAGTGTTCAATTAGGTTAATAAGGTTGATAATACGATTGAATATGATTAACAATCCTATATTTGATTATATGTGTGCGAAATTGATGCTGGTCTAATATTATAGTGTTATGAATACCAATGTGAGTTTGTCATATGGAGCATATCTCACGTAGTATGAGATATCAATGTGGGGTTGATATAGGCTTAGACCTCCCCTCTTGGATAAATAGCTTTTTAGGAAGAAATTAGGATTTGAGCCTATATAGTAACCTTTGGTATCATAGCAGACGATTCGTGGAACTACCGGCTAAGTAGAAAGGGCTACCTAGATCCGTACAGATTAAAATACTGAGGGTAAGCAAAAAGGGCTACTGAGGCCTGAGGCTAAGCGGAAAGACCTACTTAGAGGCCAGATTAAAATACTGATAGATATTAATAGGTGCAAATGGCATTGGATCAGTGTCGCTAGAGTGAAGCTATCATGGACAAAAATACTATTGATAGGTGCAAAAGGTATCGGGTCAGTGTCGTTATATTGAAGTCGTCGTGGATGTCGGAGTGAAGTATTCGTGGGAAATGTTATGAATACCAATGAATATCAATATGAACTTGTCATATAGGGGTAAACGAAAAAACGAAGGCTTTTTTCTCTCTTAAGCTTAAGTTAAAAAATGAATTTTAACCCAATATGATTGGTCTTTGTGAGACCCGTATGAATCCCCACCACCACGCTTCAATTCAAGAAGGGAGGTCCTAAAAAAGTATTCCAACTATTGAGGTTTTTACATGACATATATTTTGACATGACCTTTTTTTATTGCTCTCCTCGTTCTATGATTAAATATATTTTTTTTGTTGTACCGTTAATAATATTGCATTTTAAAGACTTTTATTTAAGAAAAAGTCCTACATATTATGACAAAGTTTTGATCATGTTTCTAGAGAAAGAGTGAAAACGCTGATAAAGTTTGACATTTTTACTCACTCATGACTTTGGTAATCGATCTAGAAATATATGTAGACTATTGTTGGTTAATTAAAATGACCAAGATAAGGAAGAAATTAATAGTACATTATATTGATGTACTATATTAAATCCATAAGGACACCGATAATCTCTGTTTAGCCACCATATGAGAAAATTATTATTTTCTTATTTTTATTGATCATTATCTCTACTATGGATAATTGTTCGAGGGACGAGCTTGGAGGATATGCAATTTTTTTTTGGTTTTTGGTATAACTTGAAATGAGAACGAACAATTAAGTAGTGTTACTGCTTTTTGTAGACCAGTGTTTCTTGTAGGTTATATTGCGAAGATTCAAGTTATGAGGTTGAATGTCCAGATTTAGTCATACATGTAGATTCCTGGATGATTTTTGATGTGGCTGATATGATTTGGGATTCAAATTTTCATCAGTTCTTTAATTTTCCATAATATGGAAGATTGTGACCAAGCTGTTTATATAACTAGGTATTATCAAGTTGTGGATGTTAATATGTGAACATTGTAATCCCTATATGCCACTTTAGTTGCAACTTTGTTTTTGGCATATGACACGAATTTAAGACGTAAAAGAAACATATTAATTTAATTTATTAAAAATAAAACTACAACATCAAATATCTCAAATAAATCTTTTAAATGTGTTTTCTTGCATGTTTTAAAATCCGTACTACACACATCAAAAGAATGTTGCAACTAGTGGGATTGATGGAGTAAGATAAGGATAACACTCATAGAATTTTTCAGAAGAAATAAATACAGAGATCCTAAGATTCTACAAACAATAATAAGAAAAAATGGGAGAAAAATCATAATTGAATAGATGAAATTCATGTCCAGTTGTTTATCAAGTCTCTTTCCGGCGAGGGTAAAGTTTCTATCTCCTTCTAGTACAGATAGATCTTTATGAGTTTCATTCTCTATTGTGATTAATTTGTTCACTCTTGTAGCCTTCTCCGAGAAACATTGGTTGTAGTTACATTAACCGTCATTTTTTCTTCACTTTCTTAAGTGGCTTGATTTGATCAGTATGTTCTTTCTTTTCCTCTGTTTTTTTTCCTCCTTTGGTTATCTATCAAAACTGCGCCTGCCTCAGTAAGTGTTGGTTTGTTTGTGTTCTTTTAAACGGAAAATTGTTTGGGATCCCTTCTGTCCAACTTATTCGAGTTGGAAGGCGAGGTTTGCAAAAAAAAAAAACTTGGAGGAACGGGGTTGTGAAAAATGGTACAAACCGGAGGAGGGTCTATTTTGCATTTCAGTCTATTTGTAAATATTGAACTGTATAAGAAGAATAACCATTAAAATTTACAGTTACTGGTTAATAATATGATGTTTACAGTTGTCCTTATGCGTTTTGTTCCCCATTTTTCTCTGTCAAATATAATGGTTGGAAGTATGAAATAAAAAAACTGGAATCCAACGCTGATAGGTCAAGGTGGAAGATTCAATTGATTTTCATTAGCTTTTCAATTCAAATAGGCATCTAGAAAGAACTTATGATGCATGTTATTAATATTTAATGTCAATTATTTGCATGAAAGAGCATTGTTAGGTACCAACAAGGTGGATCAATATTTCATTGTAGAAATATAGTCCTGATTAATTTTATCATTTTCTTAAAAAAAAATTGTTTTTGTCAAGTAAATAATCAAGTTTTTGGAATTGAAATGTGAATCCAAAATATACCATCCCGTTTTTAGTTTTCTTCAACAACAAAAAAGATGGTAATAGTTCATCAGTAACTTTTGATTCAGTTTCTTCTAATAGTCTGAAAATGTTTTGACAACTACTTGTTTTGATGGGATATTTGAATAAAGCTGATTCCTGCAGAATTGCAAAGATAATACTTAAATTTAATTTTTTATTAATTTTGATTTTTGGATTGTGTAGGTGAATGCGCTGGTGAAATGAAAACTCTTTTAGCTCACTGTCTCGGTGGTTTTCAATAAAGCATTTGCTTAACATGTACTACTGTCTTCTTTTTTGGGCATTCTGAAAACTCATGTAGTCTTTTATGAGTTGGAGTTTTAGGACTGTGCATTAAGCCAAAATTCAGTATTAATCAAGTTCCGAATGTTTTTTCTTTATGTTTTATCATGTATGCACGTCTTTGCAGGCTATGAAAGGGATAAATGTAGGGTTAGAGAAAAACTTTATAATTTCTTATAAACAAATTGCTCTAAGTTCTAAGACAGTCTGAGCAGCACCGGCCCTAGGCTAAAGCCCAAGGTGCCCGGGCTTTAGGCCCACTAAAATTGATAAATTTTTAGGGCCCCCAAGAGGTATTTGTGTTATGTATATATATACTCAAACAAAAGAACACAACCCACGTCAGTTTCAATATCTAAATGATGCTTTGAAAATATTGAAATAGTCGGTTATTATATTTGGTATTCTTTCGTATTGATGCTCTTTTGTTCAGGGAAAGTTCTTAGTTTTTTTATGCCTATCTTAATAGCAATTCGCAAAATGCTCATTTTTTTGTTGTCGCTTTAAGCCCTTAAAAACTCAGGGTCAGCCCTGGGTCTCAGGGTCTCTCACAAGCTAGATAAAAAATAATTACACATGACAAGCTTCTGTTTGTAAAGCTAATCAAGAAGTTCACTAGTTGTAATATATCTAATTCAGTAATTCATTTGTTAGCAAAGTTTGCAGGAGTTATAAAGCTAAAGTTCAAAGGTTTTATTTAAGTCATTGATATTCTCATAACAAAAATAATTAATGTCATCAAAGTAAATATGATTTGCCAATAACAACTAGCATGTGAACACCGAGAGCCTTTGGCTCAGTGGCCTCTTGCTAAACAAAAGGTCCTAGGTTCAAACCCCATCCCCTCCAAATTAAAAAAAAAAAAAAAACAACTAGTATCTACGCAATACCTATATTTAAAAGATAGACTTAGTTCAATTTTTAATTAATTGAAGAACCAACCGAGTTAACTCGGTAGTGATTCATATTATCTAATCAAGTTGATTCGGTAGTAGTAAATGTTGTGTTTAAATAATTGAGTTGACTTGGTAATTGTTAGTTAGATTATTTTTTTTTTACTGATGGTAGGTTCGGAAATTTTAGTATTGATAAGATACTCATGTCTGTTCGTTTTTCAAATTTCGTTAATGTGTAAGGATCATTATATCTAATTAAATTAGATAAATATATAACAAATATTATAAAAATACTAGACGAAAATACAATTTACATCCTAAATTTTATATGATTGTTGAGGTTGGCAAGTCAATTTTTAAAACGTGTCTAAGTACACCCTAAACTTTACTTCCGCTAAACAAAACACACATTGCAAACATTTAACCTGCCAAAAATAATTGGTTGTGCCTAGGCCTGACAATCTAGTTAGTTAATTGTTGGATCAATCCATATTAATTGGAACCAATTGGGTTGGTTAACTGTTTTATAGGAGGTGAGTTGGTTAAAGTTTAAAACTATATTTTTGAAATGAAAAATAGATCCAAACTGGATAATCATATTTTAACCCATTTTCATGTTCATTCTAATTTTTTAAATGTAATAAGATTTTAGAGAAAAAAGTGTAATTAAATTTTAGAGAGAGAAAGTGTAATCAGATTTTAGATAGAGAAAGTATAATCAGATTTTAGATAGAGAAAGTATAATCAGATTTTAGAGAGAGAAAGTATAATCAGATTTTAGAAAGAGAAAATATAATTAGATTTTAGAGAGAGAAAATATAATCAGATTTTAAAGAGAATGTAATTATATTTTAAAGAGAAAAAATGTAATTAAATTTTAGAGAGAAAATGTAATATGTGTTGTTGTCTCTCCTATTCGCACTTGGTATTGTTTGAACATATAGATATCTGCATGTATGATGCGTGGCATGGCCACCTATATATTGTGCACCTGATTAATTGATTTATTTAATTTGTAGATTATGAGGACTACTATATATATATATATATATATATATATATATATATATATATATATATATATATATATATTGTTATAAATATAATATTTATTGAAATTTTTAGAGAGAGGAAGTGTATAAAAAATTTTAGAGAGAGGAAAAATGTATAAAATATTAGAGATAGAAGGTGAAGAAATATAGAAATTAAATATCATAAATAATTTATTTAATTGGACCATAATAATAGTAAGCTTGAAATTTGATATATGGGTTGACCTATATTTGGCCCATAACTATATGGTTTCAACCCACACAACCCATATTAAAAATAAGTAATATGATTTTAGTTATTACATGGAACCATAACCAAATTTTGTAAACCAAAATCAACTCATAACCATATTTTGGCAGGCCTAGTTGTGCCTGTATATTCATTTTCTAAAGAGTAAAATAGGTATAACATGTTAAAAAAATTAAAAAATTAAATTAAAAAAAAACAACTCTCAAACTTGCGTATGGGTAATAAGCATGAAGATGGAGTTGTGTCTTGGACTAAATAGTTTAAAGTTGATTTGAAGGAAAGATTTGGGTGGCCCTCCAAAGAGTGGAAAACTTATGATAGCGCCCGCGAACAGTGATTTCGTGCTAAAAGATTTGGTTATGTTTGTTTGCAAGAATTATAATCTCGGAACTATATTCTCATGGATTATAATCCTAAGACTATTAATCCTATGATTAAATAGTCCTAGTTGTATGTTTGTTTTTTATGGGATAACTTAAAATAATCTTATGTACTATGTTTGTTTTGTCCAGGATTATTTAAAGGATTGAATAAAAACTTATCATTTGGATCATTATATTTTTACCACTAATAACAAAGATTTCATATTCTCATTAGTTTGAGTATAGATAGATATGATAAGATACATCGGTCTTTTTAAACAAAGTTAAAAGTTAATTTTGTCCACAAATTTTTAGTCTCAAATAATAGGGATTATAATACCTAATTAGACATGGTATTAAATAGTTCCCTCCCTTTCAAGTTAATTTATTATCCCAAGATTAATAGTCCAATCTCAAGTGTAATCCTTGCAAACAAACATATCTCAATGTTATGTGATCTCAAGAGCCTATAATTTAAAGATCTTGGCAATGATGATTTTGATCTTTCAAAACTATGCCTGCTTCCGAATGTACTGTTATTTTTTTTACGTAAAATTGTTTGGGGTTTCGGCTGCCCAAACTTATTCAATTTCGAAGGCAACGTTTCCAAAAGAAAAGAAAAAACTTGGAGCAGGGTTTATAGTTACTGGTTCGTAAAATGATGTTTATAGTTGTCCTTTCCTTTCATGGGTTTTGTTCACCATTTTTCTATTTCATGTATAATGGTTGTAAGTATGAAAAACAATTGATTTTTAAGAATAATAATCTTAAAATATGTAACATGTATCCTGAAGTGTGAAACGTGTGTAAGAATAGTCTTAAAGTGTATAACGCGTGTTCTAAAAATGTGTATCGTGTGGATAGGTGATGAATGATGTAGATTAAAAGTTATCTAAAATGTGTAACGTGTGGATTGGTGATGAACGGTATAGATTAAAAGTGTCCTAAAATGTGTAACGTGTGGTGATGTTGATGTAGGTTAAGTTTTTGCTATAAACAGGGGGGTTTGGCAGAAGGATTTTCATAACTCTCTTACTTAATCCTTCCTTCCACTCTCTAAATCATTAGTGTAAGTGTCTTTGAGGTGCTAAGGTTGTCTTAAGTTTTAGTCCACCAATTGTTCAGGTGAGTTTTTATAATAGTTAGCAACCACATACATCACACAGTTTTTACCGCTCTTCCTTTAGAAGATTTATTTTGAAAAGCTTCCTCTGAAAGATTGTTTTGAAATATTACTTATTTCTTTCAAAAGTTATTTTGAAATACTCTATTTTGTATACTACACAAATTGATACCATCAAGTCCATTTTGAGTTAGTATACACCATGGAACTTATATGTGGTAGTTACTAATCTAATTATAAATATACATATAGGTTGATCAATTTCATAGAAAGCAGCATCTAGTCACGTGATAAGGTAAGGAATATCATTTCTTTCAAACTCCTAAATTTATGGTAAGAAATTATCATTTGTTTCTATAGTGTTATCCTCAAACGGTGAATTTATTTTATCTAATATCTATTTACCTGAATCTTTCTATTGCACTTTACACATTATAGTTGAATTATGAACCTTATTTATTCTATTCTTGAACTCTAATCGAATTTCTAAATATCATATTAACAATTTGGACATTCTAGGACTTTGGACATATTAAATTATAAATCTTTAATGTTTATTGTTGATCTTATTGTTCTTGTTAGTTCTATTCATTCTTTGTATCATTGTCATAATCATCAGACTTAAATTGTGGTGAAACGTTCTCTTTGGCCGAAGTGCAAAGAGTAACCGTTGATTGGCATGATTATGATCAAGAACTGTGAATTGGTATAATCATGACCTTTGGTGTTACAGAAAAAGGCTTGTGGTGAAAGTTCTTTTTGGGCTGTAGTGCAAAGATGAGCTGTTGATTGACATGATCATAACAATTGGTGTTACAAAAGAATATATTTGGCCCATAATGTAAAGATAAACTGTTGATTTGCATGATTATGAACATGAACTATTGATTGGTGTTACAAGGATAAAATATTGATGGTGAACTTTTAAATTAGAGAAGATTGTGGACATTATGATCTATTTTACCCTCTTAATTGATTGTTATTTTTCGCTGCAGTTGTTGATCTAAAACTTGTTGTCTATTATACTCTATCAGATTTATCTTTGTTGAAGACTAAAGATAATTTATTCTTCATTATCTTAGTTATGATATTATTTACTGGGCTATTTGAGTTCACCCTTTTCTTTTTTGATCTATTGTTCTTCTCAGAAAATGAGAGTGTAGCTGGGACTAGCCAGAGAATGAAGTGATAATCTGAGATAGTTACTATAGTAGTTTTCACCATGTTGTAAAATAGTGTGGCAATAATTATAGTAAAGACGTAGAATGAGTTGTTGTATTTGGTACTGAATTATTATGAGTTTGTTGTTTGTCTTTTGGCGACTCAAATTGGGTTGTGTGGACCCGATTTTGGGGGCGTCACATTAACTCACCATAGGTTCACCCAAAAAGTCATGATTGAAAGTATTAATTATAGCAACACTGAGTCCTTATGCACACATCCAAATATACCACATGTTACGATGTAGTCACACATAATCACACAAGGCCTATAAACTTTGTCTCTCTAATCATTGTGGGATAATACCAGCGGTCAACTAGGCCCGTCTTCGTGTCCCCACCTCCACCAACCCGGTTGAAAAACCCGACCCGAGTTTTTGAGAGTCGGCTCTGATACCATAAATAGCAACCCAAGTTAAATTCCAAGTCCGAATCAAATAATAGCATAATAAGACCTAATATGCTTTCTCAATAACATTTTCTCGGGTCATCTTAGCCCACCACAGGCTTACCCAAAAGTCATAATTGAAGGTCAATGATAACAACTTGAATCCTTATATACACATTCAAGTATTCCATATGTTATATTACGATATGGGTGGGGTGTTACAATATCAATTCAGAAAGAACTTATGATGCATGTTAATGTTTAATGTCAATTATTTGCATGAAAGAGTATTGTTAGGTACCTACAAGTTGGATCAATATTTCATTACAGAAATATACTCCTGATTTTATCATTTTCTAAAAAACAATTATTTTTTGTCAAGTAAAGAATCAAGTTTTTGGAATTGATGAAATGTAAAGTTCATTTATAACTTTAGCTTCAGATTCTTCTAATATAATCTGAAAATGTTTTGACAACTATATGTTTAGATGGGATATTTGAATAAAGTTGATTCCTGCAGAATTGCAAAGATAATACTTTAATTTAAATTGTTATTAATACTGATTTTTTGATTGTGCAGGTGAATACGCTGGTGGAATGAAAACACTTTAGCTTAGCGTCTCAGAAGTTTTCAATAAAGCATTTGTTTAACATGGACTACTGTCTTCTTCTTTGGGCATTTTGAAAACCTATGTAGTCTTTTATGAGTTGGATATTTAGGACTTAGCAATAAGCCACAATTCACTATTGATCAAGTTCTGAATGTTTTTACTTCATGTTTTATCATTTATTTACGTGTCTTTGTAGGTTGTGAAAGGGATAAATAAAGGGTTTGAGAAAAACTTGGATTTATTTTGGAATAAATTGCTCTAACTTCTTAGAAAAGGTACAAAATGATTGTGACGCCCCTAAATTCAGATACACCTACCTGGACTTGTTGCTCCACGATACAACTCATAATTTATCTAATTATCAATACATTGCGGAATAATACATGGTTCACATTGATACGTCATTACATCCTTCTCCTAGGTTCTCGCGACCTTAACTATTATATAACTTAGCTTAAGTTCTTTAAATATATAATCATAAGTCTTAATACAATTATTCATAATAATCACTTAATATCTAATAGCTAAAGCTACTCTGTAGCTTTGTCCTTCCCTTTGTCCTTCCCCGAGATATTGCCCTGCTCCGCTTTAACTGTATATTTTGTGTTTAAGCAAGGGTGAGCAACAAATTTGCCCAGCAAGCAAAAAAGCAATAATAAGTAGCTATGTCAAGAATTTTCATAATTTCAGAAGTTCAATCAATTGACAACAATTCATAAGATACTTGAATGAATTCAAAATAATGACTAGAATTTCAGAGTCAATGCACTTTATTACTGAGTGGTCATTGAGGACCATGAACTTCTACTAGAAGGATTGATAGTGGTTTACTGCAAACCTCCAAAGCAGGCACATGAGGTGATCAGCTCCGTAGCACCCACATTATGCATAACGTTCAGTCATAGCGCGCAAGTCAGTCCCTCGATATATATAATAATACCCCTTACACTTGAGGGTTGTTCATCTCAGCAGATCACAAGAGTCCTTACTAAAGCAATTGGTTTAGATAGCTTTCTCAAAGAATTAATGATTTACTATCAATCTTACTTACTTAATTCTTGGTTTAGCCGAATCAAATGTCTTAGACACATTTCTCACAACAATCACATACACAACTTATCAACAACTGATGTTTTAAAAGGATTCATAAAGGTGTTCAACTAAGGTTTATGAAAACCGACAAGTTTCAATCTAGGAATAATTTCCAATAATAGATGCATGAACAAGCATATTCAATAGAGGTTATCTCCTATGAAATATGTATCTAACAATAGTACTTTTAAAGGAACTTATAATAATCAAAGGACTTCGCATGCTAGTTAATTCGTTCAGAGACTTGCATAATATATAAAGATTGTGTAAGTTTTTGCGCATGATAAACAATTGATACAAATTAGGGAACTTGCACAATATACACAGTCTATGTAAGAAACTTGCACAATATGTAAAATTGTGTAAGTTAGAAACTTGCCTGAACAACTGCTACTGTTTAACTCTACTTTCTTCAAATGACCTGCAATAATCATAGGTTATTCTATTGGTTAATCTCTGTTGCACACTACTTTAATAATTTTAGTTGGTCCCACAACTAGGATGCATGAATAATGTAGTTTTCATGTGTTTACTCATCTCTCACTTGTAATTATCATGATTCTAGTTCGACAAGCCTATCCTGCTCTCCTTTACTAGTAAATCTTAAGTGTATAGTCATTTACTGTGTTTCTTTAGCTGCTTTCATTAACCATTCGTTACTCACCCTTAGCTTTAAGAGTATTCAGATGTTTCCCTAACAGATATGTATTTGTTTTAGGAAGTATGGAGCAGAACTTAACCTTTCAGGTAATCTGCAGAAGCACTCTACGATTTGTCAAGAAGACTCTACGATCAGTGAGCAATACTCTACGATCGTAGGGTTACAGCTCTACGATTGTGCAGTCTTGGTACTCTATGACTTGGTTAAAGTGACTCTGAAATTTGGCAAAGTCACTCTACGATCACATAGAAGTGTTATATGGTCTGTGAAATTACTCTACGATTTGGTAAAAGTGCTCTACAATCTATAGAAATCACTCTACGATCGTGTATGTACCCTACGACTTAACTCTACGGCTTGAAGAAGTCATTCTATGATTGACTTGGCCAATAACTCTACGATTGGCTTAGTTACTCTACGATCGACAGGTCCAGTCACTCTACGACTGGGGTTCACTCTACGATTTCGAACTGAGGAAAATCTTATGGTTTCCATTTTAAAAGACATTCTTTAACTGCTCATTTAGAGATTATACTCTATGGTTTAAACTGACTTATGAACATAGAATTGAGTCTGACTTTGAATATGGTTCATTGACTCAAGGAATTAAGATTAAAATAGATTACAAAAGTTCACTATCAATTAAAATTTGACATAAAACCAACCTTGGGTCTATCACCCTATAACTGACTTTGAACACTGGTTTATTTGTTTAGGAAGTTGAGACTAAGAAAACTTTCACAGTTTAAGGGTATTGAGACCTGGTATAGACACCAAGTCAGACATAGACCATTCTTGTATTTATAAGGCTTGGTCATAGCTCATACATTTCTGAATTCAAAACTTAAGTATAACTCACTTGGTTAAGTTACTGATGATCTCTTAGATTGTCAGATAGTTCAAGTTAACAAATGTCATGACATATAACAAGATTAACATTTATGTTTATTTAACAATAATTAGTCCATAGGTTTAACAGTCACTACCTTATGGTCTAAGGGTGATGAGCATACAAGACTTTGTGCTCATTACAGGTCTTTTGTTCTGTTCTGTTTTTAAGGTTCTCTTAGTGGTGTGTTTTAATGAAGTCTTTTTCCATTCCATTCTTAAGTTATTACACATTTTATATCAATGTATAACCTCCATCAAAACCACCTTATGACTTCAGAATCCACCACGATTCCCACATATAGTCCTCCCACAATCAAACGTATATAACTATGTTACCTAACTGAAATGTACTAAATGCACAAAATAGTAGAACAACATTCTAAAGTTAGAGGGTTATATCTTCTTGAAGTTCTTTTCTCTTAGTGATGACTTCAAATGGACTATCTACTGCCTTTTCCCTTCTCAAACTCTGTTACTATCCGAACTGCAAGAGTTCCTTCTAATTCTTTCTTTTTATCTCTCGGCTCTTTTTTTCTCTCTATTGTAAACTTAACAGATGATAAGCAATGGTTTGAACTGAAATGGAAGCTCCTATTTATAGGAGAACCCTTATACGTATTCTACCCACTGTCATTCGTATTTGTCTAGCAAAATTCTGTTTTGCCCAACGGTTAAGCATGATTAGGTAAAACGTTTCTACCAACTTCTCTTCAGACCACACAAAGGTAATCATGCTTACTTTTCTTGTGACTAGAGTAAACCGACTTAGAGTGGCTATAGGCCAACTCGGCAGATCTAGAGGTTATTGTTGTTATCTTAAAATTTAATTAGATATCAGCACATGGCTGAAAGATAAGTTTTTTATATTAGGTCAGTTGCTTTGGGCTCACTCCTTTAATCCCATCTGGGCTGAACAACATATAGGAACACATTTACCTTGGGCTGAACTTAATATGTTATTGGATTCTCCTCATAACAATTACCTGGAGCAGTCCACTCTGTTACACAATTAATTCATCTATCCTTACCATCAGACTTAACTGCATTACTACTTTAACATTACCATTATATATTGATACTCATATTCGAATAACAATTCATCTTCGAAATTGACTTAACCCTTCCCTAATATGTTGCATTTATCACGATTAACTTTTAATCCCTTAATGACCTATTACTATTCCATGTCCAATTTATGGTACACAGTTAGTTCATCTTACCAAGCTGTATTCATCTTTTCTTCTTTTATTGTTTAATTAGTCACTTAGTTGATTCATCACAAATCATTTTGCCACACAAGGCTCATTCTTCGAACTTAGTCAATTCATAACTTAAGCTTAACACATCTTATAATTCCATCTTAGACTCTTCTCATAATTCATACATGATTTAATATCATGAGTTAACTAATTCTCATAATCACACGTTACACACAAATGCACATAATTATACTCAACAAATTCTCATTCTCATTAATAATAATCTTTTAATTTCTTGGTTATTACAATGATTACACATATGACAAGCTTCTGTTTGTAAAGTGCTGAATGGGCCAAGGACAAATGTGTCTTTAACATTATGAGTATTATAAATATATTATCATATTATATAATTTAGAAATTAAAAATCTAAATAAACTAATTCAAATTTAAACATATATTATTAAAATACAAAACCAAAATAAAATTTTAATAAACTAATTCAAATTTTTTTAAAAAAAAGATAATCAAAGGAGAAACACATAATCTAACCTTTGTTACGAATAAATATAAGAATCTCTCCCAGACAAATTCCTAAATCAATTCTCTCTCATCATGTGGAATCAAATTAAATCAAAAGAAAATAGACATAGCAATGAATGAGATGAATTAAAAGACGAGTAAAAAACAAAAGGTAGCAATTAGAGAGTTGATGACAGTTGGAACGAAGACGATTGCATCGGAGGTGGGAACGAAGACGATAGTAATTAGTGGATTTGAGTCAACAATAAAGGTTTGGAAAGGAAAGTAGAGGTTGTCGTCACCATTGCAGAAATACTAAAAACGTAAACTACGTTGTTCCAATCGAAGGTAGTGATGTAAGTGGACAACGAGCATAAGCAGGGACGATAGCGGAGACTACAAAAGGATGCGGAGGAGGCAGAAGAGAAAGATAAGAGAGAATTTTATATCTATATTTTCAGTTTCTGGATTTTGATTTTAAGAGACATCAATTATTTTCTTGTTTTGACTTTATATATTTTAACTCTGATAATACTTATAATAATAGTAAATACATAATAAATGTAATATCTAAATACTTGTTTTGTCCTTGGTAAAATGGGTCGAGTCAAATTTCGGACGGATTTTAGTGAAATTAGGAAAAAGAAACGGAATTGACACAAATTAAGTACCACTTTAAAGACCCAATTGACAAAAAATAAATGTTAGGGACGATTTTAAAAATGAGTGGCAACTCAAAGGGACAAAAGTGTCATTCAACCGTTGTAAAGCTAATCAAGATGTTCACTAGTTGTAATACGTACATCTAATCCAATAATTCTTTTGTTAACAAAGTTTGGAGGAGTTATTTAGCTAAAGTTCGAGCTTTTATTTAGGGTATTGATATTCGCATAACAAAAATAATGTTATCAAAGTAAATATATATCTGTCAATAACTACTAGTATTTGCACACTCTCTATACGCGTGACAAAAAATAATTTTATAATTAAATTTTGAAATAAAAGTACACAAACATCAAAAGAATGTGTCAATAAATATTGAAATATGCATAATTGTATATACGTAACTAGGAGTAATAATGAATAAATGTTTGAATTATGATGACGGACTAACTTGAAATCTTGGATTATCTGCAAAAAAGTAATATGCATGGAAATCTGCAGAAGAAAGAAAATAGCATATTGATACACTCTTCTGGAAAAATTCCTTCCCATCTACTGAGTAACTGACAATAGATTCTAACGACAAAAAAAAAGGATTAAAAAAAAAAGAAAAGAAACGGGCGTACGTGCGTGAATGTTGAGGGGGGGGAGGAAAAGAAAAGGAACAAATAGGGGCCATAATGAGACGAATGTGGGTTATAATTAAGGAGTCTAGTAAATGTAAATTATTAAAGTTTGTAAGTGATAGAATTTGAAAAGGACTATTTTAGACACGCTGTTTGAGTTAGTTGACATCTTAAACTTGGAACAGAGCTTCAAATTAAAGTTACACCAAAAGTAATCGTCAAAAAAAAAAATCCGCTGTATGATATATATATATATATATATATATATATATATATAAGTTATGAAATTTAGACAATTACAAAAAAGTAAAAACCAATATATAAAAACGTATTGAAATTTAGACAATATATATATTGAAAAAATGAAGAAGTTAGGCAGTAAAAAATTTGGTACCCAAATGGATGGAATGGCTTTTGTCATCTAATTTTAACATTGAACAAAAAATAAATTTGAACGGTCTAAAAATATACTTATTTTTGCTAAAAAGTTGTTAAATCACTAAATAATATGAACCTTTTGGGGAGAAAATATTTTATTGTACTTTTCTTTAATACTCCCAACATTGTAAAATTAAAAATTCAATTCTAAAACGATGATTTTCAAAAATGAATAAAAATTAGTGTTATAAATTATAAGGTTACTATCAACAGTTACTCCACCCAGCAACACTTGGTTGACCTTGCAGTTGCTTGCTACTTTCCTAAAAGCGAAGTATGTACTTAAATGTTTACCCATTAATTAACTCCTCTCTTATTATCTTCTTTTCTCTCTAGCTTCCTTATTTGGTCACTCATTCTTAGTCTCTATTCAGAATTCGCAAGTTTGAATAGAGACTTCATTCACACATTGAATAGAAATTCTATTCACACATTGAATAGACTTCGCAAGTTTGGTCACTCATTTCTTGATGTTATGTCACTTTTTGAAGGATATTTATTATTCTAGTGAGATTTTAAACGTGATTTCGTTTAAATTCAAGTTAAAGTGGTCCACCATTTTGATAAAGTTCAAGTGCATGTCGTGGTCCACACTTCCTTCTTATTGTAAAGCTAATCAAGAAGTTCACTAGTTGTGATACATCTAGTTCAATAATTTATCTGTTTAACTAAAGGTCATATATAGGTTTTCAGATAGTTGATATTCTCAGAGCAAAAATAAATAATGCGATCAAAGTAAAAATATATTTGTCAATATATCATTTATGAGACAATGTCAACAGCCTAAATAACAAGTAGTATCCACACAAAGTTTGAAAGACCAATAATAATTTAGAAGGAGGGTTGAATAGATTATTACTGATTAAAAATTTATCTTAGGTCTTCTTGAAATTTTTAGTTAATTAATTTGCAGTGTTATAAATTAATATGCAAGACAGTAAAAATTCAATCACATAATGCACAGAGATTTGTCTGGTTCATAACATACATACCGGGTATATTGATATGTCCAGTTTCAAATTCCTCTTCAGGACTTGAGATCTTATTACTCTCAGTAATAAATACTACTTCAACAGGCGAAGAAACCTTTACAAAGTTTTATAGACAAACTTACAACTATTTTCAACTAACTATCTTGGATAGCAAACTCCTAGCTTCCTCCTCAAGCTTAGTTGTACCTTTCTTTTGAGTTCAATTTTATTATATGATTTGGTCTTGAAACGACAATCTCTTCCTCACCTCACAAGTACACTAGAGACCCAACTCCCAACTGACCTCTCTAAGACTCTGGTCTTGGTCGAAGAATTATTTGTCTTTCTCACAGGTATATAAAATAAACTAACTCTCCTCTTTTTATTTTTACAAAAGTTTTGAGAGAAATATACTTCTAAAACAAGTAAATATAATTTAGTACAGGTATATAAAAGTTTAAATAACTTTTATTTTAATACTTCTCAAATAAGCAGATAATAGTTAAAGATCAGAAGCAAATATGTGAATTTATGCATAGTTATAAAAGTTTTATATTTGTGTGAAAATGCTTCTGAGTAAGCTGATATATAAATTTAATGCACATTTATAAATAATTATTTATTCTTTATAATAAAGAATGTGTTTCTATAGTTAAACAGATATAACTTTGATTTCAAATATAAAAGTTTAAACAATTTTTATAATAAGTTATATGTTTCCTTTTAAGCAAATATATTCAATGAAGTTTGTATAAAAGTTTAAATAACTTTTATATTATGCAACAAGTATTTATGAATAAATAAATTTAGGTTCAAATACTTGCGATGACAAATATCAAATATAATAAATGAATCAATTAAATAATATTTGATATAACAAATAAATTTTTTTAACTTAAAAATATATATAATAATATATTTGATCTATGATGTGAATACGTTAAATAAGGCCACTTAGGATTTTGATCCTCGTTTGGCTAATTCCCTCACTTAAAAGAAATATCTCCGCTATAATCTCGGTGTCTGAGTACTGAATAAATTTATAATTTTACAACTAATATTTATATAAATACTTTCGATAGACCACTTAGGACTTTGAGCACTCGTTTGGCTAATTCCCCCACTTAAGAGGAATATCGTCGTTATAGTCTCGGTGTCTAAGTACTGATCTACTTTATGATATTTATATAAATACATTATGTCAATAAAAGGCGACTTAAGACTTTGAGTCTTCGTTCGGCTAATTCTCTCACTTAAGAGGAATATCTCCACTATAGTCTCGGTGTTTAAGTACTGACCTTTTATTTGATATAAATAGATGAAATGTCGATAAATATAAATGTGTATAACAATTTATATTTGTATATCTATACCAGTAAACAAGCAAGAGATAATTCAAATAAATCAAGCCAAATAACTTATCTCAAATACTTAAACTAACTTTCTCTTCTCAAATGATTAGAACTTTGATAAGAAGAGAGAAAACTTTTTAGAGAGAAAGTATGTAGGCAAGGAGAATAAGTTTTTCTTTGTAAGTGAATTGGCAAATTGAAAGTGAATGAAAAGCTTCTTTTATTATAGTTTTTCTGAGCTTGGGACATAAAGATAATTTTGGAAGTTTATTTTTAAAAACAATGGTTTAAATTTGTTTGTTTAAGATGAATGATTCAGATGATGTATGTATTTACGCGGATTGATCAAAGAAAATTAGCCCACGTAAAATTTGCTTTCCCGAAACCTCCTCTACCAAATTCAAATTTTGGCCCATTGAAATTTTGATCACCTTTTACATTTATTAAGCACACGTGTTAATTCATTTAATAAACTCCCCAAGACATGCTCGGATGAGACAAGGAATTTGTCCCAATATAATTGACCCAAAATTTTTCCACCACAACTAACTTTAGTCAAAGGCACATGCATGGTCAAAGCCAGTAAATGCTTTTGGCCTTTCCATTTTTTTCAATTTTTAAGTTCATACACATGCACGTGAATACACACATACACCGTTACACACATGCATACATGAATTAAATATTTCAAGCATTGCATTCGGATTTTTACTCTTTTATAAAAATAACTTTAATATATAATATATTTTTGAAAGCGTTAGTAAATAAAAATCATTTAAGAGAAGTAGAAATTTTCTTTATCATTAAAAATGTTACTTTGTAAATTAATCTTTTTAACACTTGATATTAAATTATCAAGGTAAAAAATATTAATTCAATAGAATTGGAAAAATATTTTGGGCCAAAGTAAATAAGATAATTAAAACAATTATAATATAAATCTTATGAAGAGGATTCTACCCTTTTAATTAATTTATTTATTAATTATTGTTATCATCAAAATAAACTTAAAAGTTGGAGACCCAACACCGTTGTACATGTGACAAAAAATAATTTTATAATTAAATTTTGAAATAAAAGCACACAAATATCAAAATTAAGAATGTATCAATATATACTGAAATATGCAAAATGTATTTGCATAACTGGAGTAATAATGGGTAACAATTAATGTTTAAAATTATGATGATCGACTAACATGGATTGTCCGCAATAAAGTAATATGCGTGGAAGTTACAGGGAGTTTGGTAACTGTAAATTATTAAAGTTTATAAGTGATAAAGTTTGGAAAGAACTATTTTAGTCAAATAGTTTGAAGAATTTTAAGTAAAAAATAATTGGTTGCATGGATAAATATAAAATAATATTTTACAGTTAGTTGACATCCCAAAATAATATTTTAAACATATTATTAAAATACAAAATCAAATTAAAATTTTAATAAACTAATTCAATTTTTTTTTAAAAAAAAGTTGATTAAAGGAGAAACACATAATCTAACCTTTGTTACAAATAAATATAAGAATCTCTCCCAGACAAATTCCTAAATCAATTCTTTCTCATCATGTGGAATCAAATCAAAAGAAAATAGACATAGCAATGAATGAGGTGAATTAAAAGACAAGTAAAAAACAAAAGGTAGCAATTAGAGAGTTGATGACAATTGGAACGAAGACGATTGCGTCAGAGGTGGGAACGAAGACGATAGTAATTAGTGGATTTGAGTCAGCAATAAAGGTTTGGAAAGGAAAGTAGAGGTTGTTGTCACCATTGGTGAAATACTAAAAACGTGAACTACGCGTTCCAATCGAAGGTAGCGATCTAAGTGGACAACGAGAAGAAGCAGGGACGACAGCAGAAACTACAAAAGGATGCGAAGGAGGCAGGAGAGAAAGATAAGAGAGAATGTTATATCTATATTTTTTAGTTTCTGAATTTTGAATTTAAGAGACATCAATTATTTTCTTGTTTTGACTTTATATATTTTAACACTAATAATACTTATAATAATAGTAAATACATAATAAATGTAATGTCTAAATACTTGTTTTGTCCTTGGTAAAATGGGTCTAGTCAAATTTCGGACGGGTTTTAGTGAAATTGGAAAAAAGAAACGGAATTGACACAAATTCAGTATCCCAATTGACAAAAAATAAATGTTAGGGACGATTTTAAAAGTGAGTGACAACTCAAAGGGACAAAAGTGTCATTCAGCCGTTGTAAAGCTAATCAAGATGTTCACTAGTTGTAATACGTACATCTAATCCAACAATTCTTTTGTTAACAAAGTTTGGAGGTTTTATTTAGGGTATTGATATTCTCGTAACAAAAATAATGTTATCAAAGTAAATGTATATTTGTCAATAACTACTAGTATCTGCACACTCTCTATACGTGTAACAAAAAATAATTTTATAATTAAATTTTGAAATAAAAGTACACAATCAAAAGAATGTGTCAATAAATATTGAAATATGCATAATTGTATATACGTGACTAGGAGTAATAATGATAACAATTAATGTTTGAATTATGATGATGGACTAACTTGAAATCTTGGATTATCTGCAAAAATGTAATATGCATGGAAATCTGTAGAACAAAAAAAAATAGCATATTGATACACTGTTATAAACAATTATAGCATATTGATACACTGCTATAAACAATTATAGCATATTGATACACTATTATAAACAATTATTTCTTTCTCTTCCGAAAAAATTCCTTCCCATCTAATGACAATAGATTCTAACGACAAAAAAAAAAGGAAAAAAAAAACAGAAAAGAAAAGGGCGTACGTGCGTGAATGTTTAGGGGGGAAGGAAAAGAAAAGGAACAAATAGGGGCTATAATGTGACGAATGTGGGTTATAATTAAGGAGTCTAGTAAATGTAAATTATTAAAGTGTGTAAGTGATAGAATTTGAAAAGGACTATTTAAGACACACTGTTTGAGTTAGTTCACATCTTAAATTTGGAACAGAGCTTCAAATTAAAGTTGCACCAAAAGTAATCGTCAAAAAAAAATCCGTTGTATGATATATATATATATATATATATAGAAGTTATGAAATTTAGACAATTACAAAAAAGTAAAAACCAATGTATAAAAAAGTATTGAAATTTAGACAATATATATATATTGAAAAAAATGAAGAAGTTAGGCAGTAAAAAATTTGGTACCCAAATGGATGGAATGGCTTTTGTTATCTAAATTTAACATTGAACAAAAAATGAATTTGAACGGTCTAAAAATATACTTATTTTTGCTAAAAAGTTGTTAAACCACTAAATAATATGAACTTTTTGGGGAGAAAATATTTTAGTGTACTTTTCTTTAATACTCCCAACATTGTAAAATTAAAAATTCAATTCTAAAAGGATGATTTTTAAAAATAAATAAAATTAGTGTTATAAATTATAAGGTTACTATAAACAGTTACTCCACCCAGCAACACTTGGTTGACCTTACAGTTGCTTGTTACTTTCCTAAAAGCGAAGTATGTGGCTCTTCATACTTAAATGTTTACCCATTAATTAACTCTTCTCTTATTATCTTCTTTTCTCTCTAGCTTCCTTATTTGGTCACTCATTCTTAGTCTCTATTCAGAATTCGCAAGTTTGAATAGAGACTTCATTCACACATTGAATAGAAATTCCATTCACATATTGAATAGACTTCGTAAGTTTGGTCACTCATTTCTTGATGTTATGTCACTTTTTGAGGGATGTTTATTATTCTAGTGAGATTTTAAACGTGATTTCGTGTAAATTCAAGTTAAATTGGTCCACCATTTTGATAAAGTTCAAGTGCCCGTCCACACTTCCTTCTTATTGTAAAGCTAATCAAGAAGTTCACTAGTTGTGATACATCTAGTTCAATAATTTATCTGTTTAACTAAAGGTTATATATAGGTTTTTAGGTAGTTGATATTTTCGGAGCAAAAATAAATAATGCGATCAAAGTAAAAATATATTTTTCAATATATCATTTATGAGACAATGTCAACAGCCTAAATAATAAGTAGTATCGACGCAAAGTTTGAAAGACCAATAATAATTTAGAAGGAGGGTTGAATAGATTATTACTGATTAAAATTTTATCTTAGGTCTTCTTGAAATTTTTAGTTAATTAATTTGCAGTGTTATAAATTAATATGCAAGACAGTAAAAATTCAATCACATAATGCACAGATATTTGTCTGGTTCACAACATACATCCCGGGTATGTTGCTACGTCTAGTCTCAAACTCCTCTTCAGTACTTGAGATCATATTACTCCTAGTAATAAATACTCCTTCAACAGGCGAAGAAACCTTTACAAAGTTTTATAGACAAACTTACAACTATTCTCAACTAACTATCTTGGACAGTTAACTCTCAGCTTCCTCCTCAAGCTTAGTTGAACCTTTCTTTTGAGTTCAATTTTATTATATGATTTGGTCTTGAAACGACAACTTCTTCCTCACCTCACAAGTACACTAGAGACTCAACTCCCAGCTGACATTTCTAAGACTCTGGTCTTGGTCGAAGAATTACTTGTCTTTCTCACAGGTATATAAAATAAATTAACTCTACTTTTTTCATTTCTACAAAAGTTTTGAGAGAAATATGCTTCTAAAACAAGTAAATATAATTTAGTACAGGTATATAAAAGTTTAAATAACTTTTATATTTAATACTTCTCAAATAAGCAGATAATAGCTAAAGATCAGATATTTATAAAAGTTCAAAGACTTTTATATTTGTGAAAATATGCTTCTATATAAGCAGATATTAATTTAAGCTTGAATTAAATAAGAAGTGCTTCTGAATAAGCAAATATATGAATTTATGCACAGTTATAAAAGTTTTATATAACTTTTATATTTGTGTGAAAATGCTTTTGAGTAAGCTGATATATAAATTTAATGCAAATTTATAAATAATTATTTATTCTTTATAATAAAGAATGTGTTTCTATAGTTAAACAGATATAACTTTGATTTCAAATATAAAAGTTTAAATATTTTTTATAATAAGTTATATGTTTCCTTTTAAGCAAATATATTCAATGAAGTTTGTATAAAAGTTTAAATAACTTTTATATTATGCAACAAGTATTTATGAATAAATAAATTTAGGTTCAAATACTTGTGATGACAAATATCACGTATAATAAATGAATCAATTAAAAAATATTTGATATAACAAATAAATTTTTTTAACTCAAAGATATATATAATAATATATTTGATCTATGATGTGAATACGTTAAATAAGGTCACTTAGGATTTTAAGCCCTCGTTTGGCTAATTCCTTCACTTAAGAGGAATATCTCCGTTATAATCTCGGTGTCTAAGTACTGAATAAATTTATAATTTTACAACTAATATTTATATAAATACTTTCGATAGACCACTTAGAACTTTGAGCACTCGTTTGGCTAATTCCCTCACTTAAGAGGAATATCGTCGTTATAGTCTCGGTGTCTAAGTACTGATCTACTTTATGATATTTATATAAATACATTATGTCAATAAAAGGCAACTTAAGACTTTGAGTCTTCGTTCGACTAATTCTCTCACTTAAGAGGAATATCTCCACTATAGTCTCGGTGTTTAAGTACTGACTTTTTATTTGATATAAATAGATGAAATGTCGATAAATATAAATGTGTATAACAATTTATATTTGTATATCTATAACAGTAAACAAGCAAGAGATGATTCAAATAAATCAAGTCAAATAACTTATCTCAAATACTTAAACTAATTTTCACTTTTCAAATGATTAGAACTTTAATAAGAAGAGAGAAAACTTTTTAGAGAGAGAGTATGTAGGCAAGGAGAATAAGTTTTTCTTTGTAAGTGAATTGGCAAATTGAAAGTGAATGAAAAGCCTCTTATTTATAGTTTTTCTGAACTTGGGACATAAAGATAATTTTGGAAGTTTATTTTTAAAAACAATGGCTCAGATTTATTTGTTTAAGATGAATGGTTCAGATGATGTATGTATTCACGCGAATTGATCAAAGAAAATTAGCCCACGTAAAATTTGCTTTCCCGAACCCATCTCTACCAAATTCAAATTTTTGGCCCATTGAAATTTTGATCACCTTTTACATTTATTAAGCACACGTGTTAATTCATTTAAGAAGCTCCCCAAGACATGCTCGGATGAGACAAGGAATTTGTCCCAATATAATTGACCCAAAATTTTTCCACCACAACTAACTTTAGTCAAAGGCACATGCACGGTCAAAGCCAGTAAAGGCTTTTGGCCTGTCCATTTTTTTCAATTTTTAAGCTCATACACATGCACGTGAATACACACATACACGGTTACACGCAAATGCTGACATGCATACATGAATTAAATATTTCAAGCATTGCATTCGGATTTTTTACTCTTTTATAAAAATAACTTTAATATATAATATATTTTTGAAAGCGTTAGTGAATAAAAATCATTTAAGAGAAATAAAAATTTTCTTTATCTTAAGAAATATTACTTTGTGAATTAATCTCTTTAACACTTGATATTAAATTATCAAGATAAAAAAATATCAATTCAATAGAATTGGAAAAATATTTTGGATCAAAGTAAATAAGATAATTAAAACAATTATAATATAAATCTTATGGAGAGGATTCTACCCTTTTAATTAATTTATTTATTAATTATTGTTATCATCAAAATAAACTTAAAAGTTGGAGACCCAACACCGTTGTACATGTGACAAAAAATAATTTTATAATTAAATTTTGAAATAAAAGCACACAAATATCAAAATTAAGAATGTATCAATATATACTGAAATATGCATAATGTATTTACATAACTGGAGTAATAATGGGTAACAATTAATGTTTAAAATTGTGATGATCGACTAACATGGATTATCCGCAATAAAGTAATATGCGTGGAAGTTATAGGGAGTTTGGTAACTGTAAATTATTAAAGTTTATAAGTGATAAAGTTTGGAAAGAACTATTTTAGACAAACAGTTTGAAGAATTTTAAGTAAAAAATAATTGGTTGCATGGATAAATATAAAATAATATTTTACGGTTAGTTGACATCCCAAAATTAGGATAGAGTTTTAATTTAATGTTACACCAAAAATAATCGTCAAAAGCAAATTACGGCTTTGTAAAATTAAAAATTCAATTCTTTTTCGAGAAAAAAATTTAATGTTATAATGTTACCATCAACAGTGGACTCCACCATCCAGCCAGCCGTACTACTTGCTTCCCACTTTCCCACTTAAAATTTAGCCATTCATTCATTCTTTGATCACTCATTTTTAGTCTCTCTTATTATCTTCTTCTTCTCTCTCTCTAGCCTCCTTCTTTGATAACTCATTTAATTAATTCACACATTAATTATTATCTTCTCCTCTCTTTTTTCATCCTTTTTCAAACTCTTCTTCTTTATTTCTTCAATATCCAGGAGGGCGGGATTTCCATTGGCAACTAAAGGTACGCACACATTTCATAATCATTCCTAAATTAGCAAATTAAAAGAAAAAACTATGCAAGTAATTAAGTTACAGTCTTGTTAAGGTGGTTGAGCCCAATGTTTTCTGAATATCGTATTGTTGTGAATATCGTAGGCCTATATATATATATATATATATATATATATATATATATATATATATATATATATATATATATATATATATATATATATGAAACTACACTTTGTTCCAAAAGGTCATATAGGACCATATGAATCTGTATTTTGATCCAAAAACGTATTAATCTAGATAAGCTCATGATTGTTGGAAAAATCGCATACTCATATATGTTTATCTTAAATCAATTTGGTCAAAAAGTTAACTTATTTGGTGTATTGTTGATTAGAGCATAATAGTCCTTTTAATTTTCATTTATTATGTTTAGATGTGGAATTTTAATATGTACTTCAAGATAAAAGAAAACCCATGATCTAAGCAGACAAAATATGATTTAACTAAAAGGTCTCGATGAAGTTTACTACTACACAAGTTTGATAGCCGGTGCTAAGTTTATATAACTTTTTTTTCACAAAATTATCAATTTTGATAATTTTTTATTGATATATATATTTATCATTTTTTTATTGACATAATCCATATATAATGTTGAAGATAATTTATATCAGCATCATATTTACAATTGTATATACATTAAAAAGAAATAAATTAATAAGCAAGTTGACATAAATATTTTTTATGACTTTTCTTTTACTTTATTGTGAGATTCGTGCATGCATGCATATATATATATATATATATATGTATATATATATATGAAATTATAACTCTATTTATTGTTTTTGAACATGTATTATTATTATTGTATAATTTCTATTTGAAAATTATAAGTTGATGACCAAGTTACCCTTAAAATGACCAACCAAATTAATTTAGATAAGATCTTTAATTGTCTTATTATATATACAAGTTTACGACCCGTGCGAGGCACGAACTAGTTTCTCAAATAATTTTAAAAAAAATTTATTTGTACTATGCTCTATTAAATCTCTATTAAATGTCAAAATTTTAGAGGTATTTTTGTTAATTCTATAAGCTATATATCAACTATATTTCTCAAAAATTGAAGAAATTAAACTCGTAAGTATTAAAAAAATTTTAAAAAAAAAGAAGTGAAGAATTTATATTTATTATTTTTGTAGAATTCCATCTTACACATATAAAGTGGTGGTGCTAAGCTACATCGCAATGACAAATTAGTTTTACTAAAAGAAAGAAATTGAGGAAAGTGAATGATTACTTATATCTTATATATATATATATATATATATATATATATATATATATATATATATATATGTTCGTGTGAGTATGTTGATAAATAATATTAATTATATATATTTTTTTGTAGTGAATATGTATAATAAGTAGATAGTTAAGAGAAAAATATGCACTTACATAAATTTAATAATGTGAATAATTAAAAAAACTTTATTCAATTTATTCTATTAAAGTTGTGAAGTTACATATTAATGAAGTTGAAAATTGTTAGAATTAATTTTGGGTTTTTGCTACCTAATAAGAAAGGGAAAAAGAAGAAAAATACTTAATATGGTAGTGAGAAAAAGTGAATGAAATGAAAAATAAAAGTTTTATGAACAATTTATTAATGTAAGTTCAATGAATAATAATATATTTACTTAGTTTGAGTTAACTCATTTGAGTTAACTTGTTCAACCAACTTAATCTAATTCAATTAAGGAGTAGATAGTTTGTTGACTTATTATATACTGGTATTGAATTATAGATAAGAATTATTCTCTTGCTTCTTTGCTCACTTATATTGTCCTGCAGGATTGACTCTTATTATTGACTCTTCACCTTAATAACTTGTTTAATTACACTAGTATTTTCTCAAGTCTTTTTCCTTAATTATAACCATTCCCCATTAAGCTCTGCCGCATATATAAACTAGACCCTTAATTATTATTTGTATCAATGATTTGGCTAATCATGAATAATTCCGTAGGAATCTGACACAGCGAAATCCGTGTAAATTAAATAAAAATTGTCATTAAATAATCTCTTTGATGAAGATAAATAATAAAGAGAGAACGAAATAAGGAGTAATTATTTACAAGGTGAACTTCTGGTTTTAAAAATAAAAAAGAATTCAGCTAAAAAGCAAAGAGAGATTTTAGTAAGACTAATAAAGATCCTAGTTGCACTCAATTGGAAGCATGATTTGCAATTGTGTAGTTTCTTTATGTCTATTTTCTTCACTTTTATATTTGAATAAATTTTATGAAACCATGTGTTTCCTAATATTCAGCTACCTTTTCTGGTTTTTGTGCTAGAGTTCATTCCTTTGCGCTGTTATTTTATTTTTCATTGACATCTACCTATGTCACATTTAATGATCGTGTAATTTATAGATCATCAGTCATCAATCTCCTAGTGATCAATGGCTGATGCGAGCCCCCGAGAAGTCTCATCTACTACATTCCACTATTCTTATCACGTGTTCTTGAGTTTTAGAGGCGAAGACACTCGTAAGACCTTCACCGATCACCTCTATACAGCTTTGACAAATGCAGGAATTCGCACTTTCAAAGATGATGATGACCTTCCGAAGGGAGAGAATATCGAGTCAAAACTGCAACAGGCAATTCAAGAATCGAAGATTTCAATAGTGGTATTCTCAACAAACTATGCTTCTTCAAGATGGTGTCTTGATGAACTTGTGAAAATCGTTGAACACAAGAAGAATTCCACCAATCATATGATTCTGCCAGTTTTCTATCATGTAGTTCCAACCCAAATTAGGCATCAAACAGGGAGTTTTGCAGAAGCATTTGCCAGAAATGTGGAGAGATTAAAGTCGAATAATGATGAAAAGAAAAGGGAAGGAACAGAGAGGGTGGAGAGGTGGAAGGCAGCCCTTAGTGAAGTTGCAGATCTGTCAGGAATGGAATTACATGACGGGTAATGTACTTTGTTTACCTTTTCTTAGAGTTTTATTCTTATATTTAATTTGATGGCATTCATAATAAAAAAGTTTAAGTACTCACATATAAGTTAGATGTTATTTAGCAAATATATATATATATATATATATATATATATATATATATATATAAGTTAGGTGTTTATAGGCATGCAATTAATTTGATAAGTATGTCCGTGTATTTTTTTTTCTTTCCTTCCTCTGTTTTTACCTTCTGCATATAAACTGGTGTAAACTACAAAGCTAGCATTCTCTTCTCCTCTAAATTTTGTCCAGAACATATACTTAGAATATGGTTTTGTCTATTTTATAACTACATTATTCAACACTCATTATATTTTGGCAAGCAGTTGAACATACATATCAAGGATAAATACAAAAAGTTTAACAATGAAAAATTATGTTTATGTAAGTGCATATACTTGTGTAGATTATGGAAGGAATTACTAAACAAAAAGTTGATTACAGAAAAAGGATAATTATTGAACTTATTAGAAATGTTAAAATTGTGAGGGTAAGTACTCTTGTCAAGAAACTGTTGTTTAAGTTTAAAAATATATTCTTTTATTCTCCTCTTTTGCATATTTTAAAAATAATATTCATTTGTTACTCACAAGGATATATTTTTCTTTCACAATTTTGCAGACAAGAAGCCAAATTTATCCAAAATATTGTTAAAGAGATTGTTAAAAAATTGAAACGTTCAGTCTTAAGAGTTCCCGACCACCTCATTGGAATGAAGTTTCATTTGAGCGACATCAATTATTGGGTACAAAATGGATCAAATGATGTTGACATAATGGTGATCTATGGAATGGGGGGCATAGGTAAGACAACCATTGCCAAAACTGTTTATAACCTAAATTTCGACTCGTTTGAAGGAAGCAGCTTTCTTGCAAACATTAGAGATGCTTCTGAACAACCCAATGGTTTGGTTCGTTTACAGAGACAACTTCTTTCGAATATTCTTAGGGGAAGAAAGGAGAAGATATACAATGTTGATGAAGGCATCATTAAGATTAGAGACGTGGTATCATGTAAAAGAATACTTCTTGTTCTTGATGATGTGGATCAGTTGGACCAATTAAATGCAGTACTTGGGATGCGAAATTGGTTTCATCCGGGGAGTAAAATTATAATAACAACCAGGCACAAGCAATTGATAAAATCTAATTATGTTTGTAAGATGTATGAAGTTAATGAGCTAAATGGTGATGAGTCACTTCAGCTTTTCAGTTGGCATGCCTTTGGACAAGAGCACCCCAATGAAGGTTATATGGAGCACTATAAAGGTATACTTCAACATTGTGGAGGGGTTCCATTAGCTCTTGAGGTTATAGGTTCATTTTTATTTGGAAAATATATAGATGTATGGGTGAGTCAATTGGAGAAATTAGAAAGAGTTGTTGATGGCGATATTGTCAAGAAACTCAGAATAACTTTTGATGGTTTACCAGATAACGACATCAAGAATGTTTTCCTTCATGTTGCTTGTTTCTTTGTCGGAGAGGATAAGGATTGGACCGTCAATATACTAGACTCCTGTGACTTACAAACAACAGTGGCAATTGAGCATCTTGTTGGTCGATGTCTCTTACATATTGATCATGACAATAACAAGTTAAGGATGCACCAACTAATTAAAGACATGGGAAGAGATATTGTTAAACAGGAAGCACCTGATGAGCCTGAAAAACGTAGTAGATTGTGGCATCCAAAAGATTGCTCTAGCGTTTTGAGTGACAAAATTGTAAGAAACATGCTTATCTCATTCATGTATATGTGTGTGTTGGGGATATTTTTTTAGTGTGTATTTGCATTCTCCTACTTATCCAATTCATCTTGGTTATCTATATTCAACAGGGTACGGAAGCAATCAAAGCTCTAGGCTTTGACGTTCGAATGTTTAAGAAAGATAACCAGGTAAAATCAAACTATATTGCAAAGAATGAAAAAAAACGTCGCTTTGAAGACATTCATGACAACACATTTGAGTGGTTCAAGTCACTAAAACGCCATGCTTCCAACTTCCTCTCTTGGCATCCTATGGAAAATAATTTATACGAAGGGGACTTTAAAACTAATGCCTTCACAAGGATGAGACAACTAAAGCTATTAAAGCTCAATTATGTCCAACTCGAGGGAAGCTACAAGGAATTTCCTAAACAAGTAAGATGTTTGTGTTGGCATGGATTCCATTTAGGATCTATTCCCAATGATTTATCATTAGAAAGATTGATTATTCTTGACATGCAATACAGCAGCTTGAAACAAGTATGGAAAGGAAACAAGGTATGTAATACTCAGTTCAATCTTTTTTCTTCATTTTAACATCGAAGTTCTTGAAAAATACACTTGTAATTTATTTTCCTTTTGATTAACAGTTCCTTCCATCCTTGAAGATCCTTAATCTCAGTCATTCTAAATGGATTTGCAGAACTCCTAACTTCTCAAGAGTCCCAAATCTTGAGAGGTTGATCCTCAAAGGATGCGCACGTTTGGTTGATGTTTGTGAATCTATTGGATTTGTTGAGGGACTTGCTTTACTAGATCTAAGCGATTGCACAAGTTTAAAAAAGCTTCCAAGAAACCTAAGTAGGCTAAGATGCCTTGAAAAACTTATGATCTCCGGTTGCTCAAGTCTTTGTGAGTTCCCAACGGGGATGAGGAGTATGGAGTCACTGAAAGAGATTTATGCTGATAGAACTAGAAATATTGCATTAATTCCTCTTAGCAGACAGGTCCAACAATGGGATTTGCCGAGCTGTTTAGTTAAGTTAAGTCTTGGATGCGGCAATTTATCTGATGCTTCTTTCCCCAAGGACTTTTGTAACCTACCCTTCCTGGAGTATTTGCATTTAGGTGGGAATTTAATTCGAAGCCTTCCAGATTGCATCAGAACTCTTAACAGGCTTAAGAAACTCAGCTTATCATTCTGCCCATTGCTGCAATCTGTTGAAGGTCTACAAAGTACTGTACAAGTTTTGTCTGTGTCCCACAGCAAGTCCTTGGAAATAATAAAAAGTACATCTAATTTATTCCGCATTCATAGTCGAGATTGTGATAATCTGGCTGAAGTTGAAGGATATTACAAATCAGTGGGCATTGAAAATGTCGACAAACGAATTATAAAGAATCTGGGGTTATTGGACTTTCAAGTTGAGGATAAAGTTGTTGAAAAAATCAAGGTACTCTCGGATATGGCTTGTTTCTCTTGCTGTATATATCAAAATTAACATCATTATTATTAATATTATTTTATTGGTGTGGTTCAGGTACGTTATGAATTTGGTATATTCAGCACACTTATTCCAGGAAAAGAGCTGGTAGAATCATGGTTTGATTATATAGATAGGAGTGGGTCAAGATTAGTATCTTTTATTGTTCCGGATAATAGCAGCTCGAAGAAGAGGAGGATCCGAGGCTTGAATGTGTGCTATGGACGTACTAAGCGTGGTCCAATGTTTTATGATGGATGTAAAATTAGTAATACGACCAAAGATCTCCGATGGATTTATTATTGGCCAGGTTACATATCGTGGAACAAACAAGGAGGTGGTAAATATGAAGATGGAATAATTATGTCGAGTCATTGGAGGTTAGGGAATTTGTTAGAAGTTGGGGATCATCTTACTGTTGAGTTACCTGCTAATTCAGAGATAGGGCTTAAGGTTGTGTATGAAGATGATGATGATGATGATGATGAAAGCAAGGAGGCTACTACAAGTCGACTATACAACTTCAACAACCACAAGAAGAAGAAGAAGAAGGATATTGTTACCCTCTCTTGGACTGAAGAAGAAAGAAATTCTTATTTACATTTGTCAGACTGTCGTCTTAGCGGAACACCATATTTCTTCCGTTCCAGACTATATGATTCACCAGGATTTCATAATTTCATTGGTGATAAAAAGAATATCTTAGAAAGACTAACTTACAAACTGATGTGACAAAATGTAATTGATTAATGATCTGTTAGAACTTGTGGTTCATAACTGAAAAGTACTTGATAAAGGCCAGTGCCGAACAACTGAAGGTTTTTTTTTTTGGGGGGGGGGGGGGGGTACATAGTGGATATATATATTCTCTATTGTAAAAACCCTATGTTCGAAGATAATAAAAAAAAATACCTCTCTCCGCTCCCGTGGACGTACCCGTATTTGGAGAATCACGTAAATCTCTATGTTAATTCTTTACTGTTGTGTGCGTGTGTGTGATCCGATTCTAACATGATCCATCATACATGAGTAGACCTAATGATAATAACCAAACACAACTAGTCACATCATTTTGTATTACTTTTTTGTAACTATATATTTGTCACCAAAGTACTATTGTATTTCATCAGCATTATCACTTCTTTAAAATTAATTAATTTATAAAAGATTATTCCATATCTTCCCAACTAGTTTTTTTCTCTCTTTTTTTATTGACAGGACTAACTAGGTCTTTATGATTAAGCTTTGGATGGGCAGTATTTCTTTTATTTTTACCTTATGGTTTTTAAAGAAAAGGGTGTACGTGCGTGAATGCGGGTTATAATTAAGGAGTCTGGTAACTGTAAATTATTAAAGTTTGTTAGTGATAGAATTTGAAAAGGCCTATTTTAGGCGCACTGTTTGAAAAATTTTAAGTAAAAAACAATTGTTTATGGGTACATATAAATAGTGTTTTAGAGTTAGTAGACATCTTAAAATTGAGACAGAACTTCAAATTAAAGTTACATCAAAAGTAATTGTCAAAAAAAAATTCTGCTTTATGATATATATATATATATATATATATATATATATATATAGTTATGAAATTTAGACGATTACAAAAAAGTAAAAACCAATATATAAAAAAGTAATGAAATTTAAACAATATATAGACTAAAAAAATGAGGAAGTTATGAAATTTAGACGATTACAAAAAAGTAAAAACCAATATATAAAAAAGTAATGAAATTTAAACAATATATACACTAAAAAAATGAAGAAGTTAGGCAGTATAAAATTTGGTACCCAAATGGATGGAATGGCTTTTGTTATCTAATTTTAACATCGAACGGTCTAACAATATACTTATTTTTACTAAATAGTTGTTAAATCACTAAATAATATGAATCTTTTGGGGAGAAAATATTTTAATGTATTTTTCCTCAATACTCCCAACATTGTAAATTTAAAAGTTCAATTCTAAAACGATGATTTTCAAAAATTAATAAAAATTAGTGTTATAAATTATAATGTTACCATCAACGGTTGACTCCACCCAGTAACACTTGGTTGACCTTGCTTGCTACTTTCCTAAAAGTGAAGTTTGTGGCTCTTCATACTTAATGTTTACCCATTAATTAACTCCTCTCTTGTTATCTTCTTTTCTCTATAGCTTCCTTTTTTGGTCACTCATTCTTAGTCTCTATTCAGACTTCGCAAGTTTGAATAGAGACTTCATTCACACACTGAATAGAGATTCTATTCACACATTGAATAGACTTCGCAAGTCTGGTCACTCATTTCTTGATGTTATGTCACTTTCTGAGGGGATGTTTATTATTCTAGTGAGATTTTAAACATGATTTCGTGTAAATTCAAGTTAAAGTGGTCCACCATTTTGACAAATTTCAAATGCTTGCCGTGGTCTACACTTTCTTCTAATTGTAAAACTAATCCAGAAGTTCACTAGTTGTGATACATTTAGTTTAATAATTTATTTGTTTAACTAAATGTCATATATAGGTTTTGATCAGATGGTTCTCGGAACAAAAATAAATAATGCGATCAAAATAAATATATATTTGTCAATACATCATTTATGAGACAATGTCAAAAGCCTAAATAATAGCTGGTATCCGCACACACGCTATACGTGGTACAAAGAATAATTTTATAATTAAATTTTGAAAAAAAAGCACATAAATATCAAAAGAATGTATCAATATATACTGAAATGTGCATAATGTATTTACATAACTGGGAGTAATAATGGGTAACAACTAATGCTTAAAATTATGATGATTGACTAACATGGATTATCTGCAAAAAAGTAATATGAGGGAGTTTGGTAACCGTAAATTATTAAAGTTTGTAAGTGATAAAGTTAAGAAAGAATTGTTTTAGACAAATAGTTTGAAGAATTTTAAGTAAAAAATAATTGTTTGCATGGGTAAATATAAATAGGGTTTTAGAGTTAGTTGACATCTTACAATTGGGACAGAGTTTCAATTTAATGTTTCACCAAAAGTAATCGTCAAAAACCAATTTCCGCTCTATGATATATATATATATATATATATATATAAGTTATGAAATTTAGACAATATATAGATTGAAAAAATGGAGAAGTTAGGCAGTATAAAATTTGGTACCCAAATGGATGGAATGACTTTTGTTAAACATGTTATTTAATTTTAGCATTGAACAAAAAATGAATTTGGACGGTATAAAAATATATTTATTTTTGATAAAAAGTTGTTACTAAATCAGTAAATAATATGAAACTTTTGGGGAGAAAATATTTTAATGTACTTTTCTTTAATACTCCCTGCATTGTAAAATTAAAAATTCAATTCTTTTTCAACTAAAAGTAAAGCTGTAAAGGTACTACTTAAATTTTTAGCCAGCCATTCGTTCTTTGATCACTCATTTTTAGTCTTCTTCTTCTTCTTCTCTCTCTCTCTCTCTCTAGACTCCTTCTTTGATCACTCATTTAATTAATTCACACATTAATTATTATCTTCTCCTCTCTCTTTTCATCCTTTTTCATACTCTTCTTCTTTATTTCTTCAATATCCAGGAGGGCGGGATTTTCATTGGCAACTAAAGGTACGTACACATTTCATAATCATTCCTAAATTAACAAATTAAAAGAAAAAAACTATGCAAGTAATTAAGTTACAGTCTTGATTAGTTAAAATGGGTATGCATTTCATGTTCTTGTTAAGGTGATTGAACCCAATGTTTTCTGACTTTTCGATTGCATTGTTGTGAATATCGTAGGCCTGTATATATATATATATATATATATATATGACCATCTGAATCTGTATTTTGATACAAAAACTTATTAATCTAGATCATAAGCTCATGATTGTTGAAAAAATTGCATACCCATATATGCTTATCTTAAATCAATTCAGTTGAAAGGTTAACTTATTATGTCTATGATTCATTAAAGCATAATAGTCCTTTTAATTTTCTTTTATTATGTTCAGATGTAGAATTTTAATATCACACAGTACTTCAAGATAAAAGAAAACCCATGATCTAAGTAGACAAAATATGATTTAACTAAAAGGTTTCGCTGAAGTTTACTACTACACAAGTTTGATAGCCCGTGATAAGTTTATATAACTTTTTTTCACAAAATTATCAATTTTGATAATTTTTTATTGATATATATTTATCATTTTTTTATTGACATAATACATATATAATGTTTAAGATAATTTGTATGAGCATCATATTTATAATTGTATAATACATTAAAAAGAAATAAATAAGCAAATTTACATTAACGTTTTTTATGACTTTTCTTTTGCTTTATTGTGAGATTCATGGATGTGTGTGTGTGTGTGTGTGTGTGTGTATATATATATATATATATATATATATATATATATATATATATATATATGAAACTATAACTATATTTATTGTATTTGAACATGTATTATTATTATTATTATTGTATAATTTATATTTGAAAATTATAAGTTGATGGCCAAGTTACCCTTAAAATAACCAACTAAATTAATTTGGATAAGATCTTCAATTATCTGTTATATATACAATTTTACAACCCGTGCGAGGCACAGACTAGTTTCTAAAATAATTTTAAAAAGATTTTATTTGTACCATGTTCTATTAAATGCCAAATTTTAGAGGTATTTAAGTTAATCCTATAAGCTATATATCAACTATATCAAGCTATATATTATATATATATATGACAATGATCTATAGCATGTATTTGCGTATGTATTTGCTATGGATCAAAAAATGACAAATATCATCTCTACCTTATATATATATATGTATATATATATATATATATATATATATATATATATATAAGAAAGGAAAAAAGAAGAAAAATAATAAATATGGTAGTGAGAAAAAGTGAATGGAATGAAAAATAAAAGTTCAATGAACAATTCATTAACGCAAGTTCAATGAATAATAATTTATTAACTTAGTTTGAGTTAACTTTGGATAGCTTGTTGACTTATTATATACTAGTATTGAAGTGTAGATAAGAATTATTCTCTTGCTTTTTGCTCACTAATACAGTCTTGTAGGATTGACTCTTCATCAGTAATTGCAAATTTTGGTAAACTTTTCACCTTAAGAACTTGTTTTGATTACACTAGTATTTTCTCAAGTCTTTTCCCTTAATTATAACCATTTCCCATTAAGCTCTGTCGCATATGTAAACTAGAACCTTATTATTTGTATCAATTATTTGGCCAATCATGAATGATTCCGTAGGAATCTGACACAGCGAAATCCGTGTAAATTAAATGAAAATTGTCACTAAATAATCTTTATGATGAAGATAAATAATGAAGAGAGAACAAAATAAGGAGTAATTTATAAGGTGAACTTCTGGTTTTAAAAATAAAAAATAATTCAGCTAAAGTGCAAAGAGAGATTTTCAGTAAGACTAATAAAGATCCTAGTTGTACTCATTTGGAAGCATGATTTGTAGTTGTGTAGTTACTTTATGTCTATTTTCTGCACTTTTATATTTGCATGACTTTTATGAAACCATGTGTTTCCTAATATTTAGCTACATTTTCCTGGTTTTTGTGCTAGAGTTCATTCCTTTGCACTGTTATTTTATTTTCCATTGATATCTACCTATGGCACATTCAGTGATCGTGTAATTTATAGATCATCAGTCATCAATCTCTTAGTGGTCAATGGCTACTGCGAGCCCCCTAGAAGCCTTATCTACTACATTCCAGTATTCTTATCATGTGTTCTTGAGTTTTAGAGGCGAAGACACTCGTAAGACCTTCACCGATCACCTCTACACAGCTTTGACAAATGTAGGAATTTGCGCTTTAAGAGCTGATGATGAACTTCCGAGGGGAGAGTGTAAGACCCGAACTTTTATGAAATAAAAGTTTATTATTATTCTTTATGATTATTATTCTAAACAGTAAAATGTTTAAATAGTATAATGTTATAGTTAAGGGTGTTATATGAAAATTATTAGATAAACAGTATGTCAGGGAATATTCATTTTGTCGAGAAATATTCTTTTTGTCGAAAAATATTATGTTTAGTAAAGTACGACGACACCGAAATAACAAATCATTGGTGGGCCCCACAATGACTAATTGTCGGATACAGAAAATGACAATATTAATATTTTTATACAAATTATCAACGGTACTATCACCTGCAACTGTTGAAATACCCGATAATAAAAGAACAGTAAAACGCGTTATTTCACAGTAGCACACGGTATTGCATAATATTTTATATTATTGACTCAATAATTGTTATAGTAGCATCTGCATAGCGTTTCATATTATTTGTCACAACACTATAACTCATATTATTTGATATGATATTATTAGATTAGTTAATATTATTAAAAATGTCTAGAAGTTCTGTCAAGGAAAAAGGTTATTTAATTACGCGCCGTTTCTACGGAAAGCCCCCTCTTTTCTGGAAATGATCTGGTTGTCAATATTGCGAGTCTATAATATTAATGGTGAATAATTGTTGAAAGATTGAAAATGTGTTGATTAAAGATAAGTGATATGTGGTAGTTATTTGTTCAATTTTTGGGGTTTGTCATGAAGCGTTTGTTGTAAGTTTAGCTGATTATTTCATGGGACCCACCACTTGCTAATTCGTCAAACCGTCGACAGAATTTTCAAAAAAAAATTCTATATAAAATAGAAAACTTTTATATTATATATAAAGTTATTTGTTTTTTTAGATTATTATTAGAATATATTATATTATATATAAAGTTATTTATTTTATTAGAATATTTTATTGCACAGTAAAATTAGACGAATTTTGATTGTTTCGTCCATGATTTCTTCTTAAATAGTACGCTGTCATTCTCCTATAAATAGGTTGCTCAGTTGAGCAATAAAACTCACACCAGAATCAAAAAATTCTTCTTCAATAATTTTGAGCGCATTTCTGTTGAGTCTAATGATACTTTGAGCGTAGCTAATAGTGCAAGATTTTCTCAAGATAATCTCCTTTATACCGGTTAGATCTAGTCTCCTATTAAGGTAAGGGATTATCATTCTTTAATTTTTGTAAGTAATATCGTTCCGTTCTTACTCGTAAGAGGTGTCCATTTATTCTATGTATTAATTTGTGGGAATAACTTGACTACGCGACTACCGCATGTTTGGTGAATAACTCATCGTATTCATTCCTTATTAATTTATGGGAATAACCTGACTACGCAGACTACCGCATGCCTGGTGAATAACCCTTTATATTAATGCCTTATTAGTCTTTTGTGGAAATAATCTCTCTACGAGGATTACCGCATGATGGGTGAAAATTCATTTGCAGTTTCGTACATTATTTCATACTCGTAAATGACATTATTTTCTTTCATACTCGTATGAGATATCATTTATTTTGTACTCGTCAAGGAATATCGTTTTCTTTTATATTTCTCTATTTATGGTAAGAAATTATTGTTTGTTTTCATAATTTTATTATTAAATGGTAAAAATCCCTGAAATTAGTAGAATATCCTTAATAGTTTGTGTTTCATCTAATATTTTTTCACCTGAATCTTTTTATTTCGTTTTACACGTTATAGTTCAATCGTGAACTTTATTTATTTTATTCTCGAATTATAATCGCATTTCTGGATATCATGTTGACAATTTGGACAATCTTTAACACTGGATAAATTAAATTACAATCTCTAATATTTATTCTTATTCTTAATCTCATTGTCCTTTATATCATTGATATAATCCTTAGACTTAAATTGAGGTGAAAAGTTCCCTTTGGACCATAGTGCAAAGATGAACTGGTGATGGGCATGATTATAACCAGGAACTGTGTATTAGTATAATCCTGGCCTTTGGTGTTACAGACAAAGACTTGTGATGAAAGTTCTCTTTGGTCCGTAGTGCAAAGATGGGCTGGTGTTTGGTATGATCATAATCAAAAGCTGTTATGAGGTATGATCATAACTATTAGTGTTACTAATGAATATCTTTGGCTCGTAATGCAAAAATAAACTGATGATTTAGATGAGCATAAACAGGAACTGTTGATTGGTGTTACAAGGATAAAATATTAACGGTGAACTTTTAAATTGTAGAAGATAGTAGACATTATAGTCTATCTGACTCTTCTAATGGATTGTTGTTCCGCTGCAATCATCGTTGAAAATTTGTATTATCTTTAAATTTTCGATTTATCACTGTTGAAGGCTAAAGATAATTTTATTTTTCATTATCTTAGTCGTAATATTCTTTACTGGGCTATTTGTGTTCACCCTTTTCTTTTTTGTTCCATTATTCTCCTTAGGAAATGAAAGTGTAGCTGGGACTAGTCGGGGAATGGAGTGATGTTCCGAGACTGTAGAAGTATCTCAATACATTATAAAATAGTGTGACAATAATTGTATTGAGAACTTATGTTGGGTGTGATTATTGTTGTACTAGTTTCGGTACAATATTTATATTGAAACTTATAGTATATGTGTTGTCGTATTTTGCACGACAGTTTAATAGTTATAAATGAAAAAAATTTATATTTGTATTTAGATTTTATATTATGTATTTTGTCGACTTAAAATGGGTTGTGTGGACCTATTTTGGGGGCATCACAGTTGGTATCAGAGCTTAGGGATATGATCCCTGGTAAAGATTTGGGATTACAACTAGGAAGGGAGAGACGAGTAAAATCCTTCGCTAGTGTATCTTACCTAAGCTATTTTGTTATTTAATTAATTGGTCTGGTTGTAGGGATAAGATGTGACATGTCAATTTCTTTAACTAATCTTTGCTTTGTGATCACATTTCAGAATGACATCTGAAAATCAAGAGATGAATTATGAGACAATTGTAGTTAAGAATCAGGAAGCTACAACTAATACTGCTGCAAACTTAGAAAATCATGATGCTAATAACATGATGAATGATGAGTTTTTTTGGAACTTCATGCAATTCTTCCAGAACAAGGCGAGAGAAACTACTGTTAATAATACTAGGAGAAACGTGGGTAACTCACGAATGGTCACTGCCAAACAGTTCAAAGAGTTGGGACCACCTGAATTTCTCGGAAAGCCGGACCCACTCAAGGCAGAGGCGTGGTTCAAACAATTGACAAAGATATTTGATGTACTGCGTTGCGCTGACGAACAAAAGGTTCATTTCGCTATCTTTATGTTGTGAGGAGAAGCAGATCATTGGTGGGAATCCGTAAAACATACCCGCCACTCGGCACTCGAGATGTCTTGGGTCGAGTTCCAAGAATTGTTTAACGAAAAGTATTTCCTAGAGAGTATTTTCCATATGAAGGAGGTGGAATTCATCAAACTAGAGTAGAACAATATGACCGTATCGCAGTACGAAGCCAAGTTTGCCGAACTATCTCGATTTGCGTTCTATTTAGTGGACACTGAGGAACAGATGACGCGAATGTTTTTACGAGGTTTGAAACCTGAAATTCGTCAACATCTTATTTCTCATAAAATTTGTCTATATTCAGATATCGTGGATAGGGCTTAATTAGTGAAATGAAAGAAAGAAATACTATAACCGGGAGACAACACCCAATAGTGAGAGAGAAATTATGATAACTATCGTAACAGTGGCAATAATTGTTGGAATAATGAGAACCAGCAAAGAGGAAATTATCATGCAAGAAACGGTAACCACTTCGGTGGTAATCTTGGCCCTAATAATAGAAGGAGTGAGTCAAGTGAAAATAATTTCAAGATGAGAAGATTCAATAATGACCATGGAAAGGCACAAACACTAGCACCAGTTTCAAGAGGAGGAGAAAGACCACCAGTAAGATGTTACAAGTGTGGAAAGGAGGGACATATCAGTCCAAACTGTACACAGCCATCCCGGGTGTGTTACAGTTATGTAAAGGAAGGCCACATAGCTCGATTTTGTCCTGTAACAAAATCAAGTCCAACTGTAATAATGACACCAAAGGCTGTCATGGACAAGTCCAATTTTGTGGTTCAGGGGAGAGCTTTTGTCGTGACATCCCAAAAAGTGCGAAAGCCGAACGAAGTTATCACGGGTAAACTACTTATTAACTTTTGGAAGTTTATGCCTTATTAGATACTAGTTTTACCCACTCTTTTATTTCACCTATATGTGCTCAACGTCTGAACTTGAATCATGAGAAATTAGATTTTAACTTATCTGTTGAAATACCATTAGAACAAACATTCGTTACATCTACGGTCTATAAATCTTATTTTGTTCAAATCGGCACCCTCACATTACCTGTTGATCTTATCTCCTTGGACATGCATGAATTTAATGTGATTTTAGAAATTGATTGGTTAACTAGTCATCATGCTAAAATTGATTGCTTTTGTAAGGTCGTTAGTTTTCATATTCTTAATCAACCTATTATGCGAATTCAAGCAACCAAACCGTTGAAATCAATAACTGTCATTTTTAGCCACAAAGTCATTCGTTTATTAAAAAACGGATGTGAAACTTTCTTAGCCTATGTAACTGATTTAAACAAAAGTACGTCAGATTTGAATGATATTTCTGTTTTTAATAAGTTCCCTGACATATTTCCCGAAGAACTTCATGGCCTACCCCCAGACCGTGAAATCGAATTTTGTATCGATCTTGAACCTAATACAAAACCCATTTCCAAGACCCCATATCGTATGACTCCTATTGAAATTCAGGAGTTAAAAGTCCAACTACATGAATTGTTAGACACCGATTTCATATGTCCGAGTACATCGCCTTGAGGTGCTCCTGTCTTATTCGTAAAAAAGAAAGATGGGAATATAAGACTTTGCATTGATTATCGGGAGTTGAACCATGTCACCATCAAAAATATGTACCCGTTATCTCGCATTGATGACCTGTTCGACCAGTTACAAGGTGCTTAATTTTTTTTAAAAATCGATCTTCGTTCCGGATATCATCAGTTAAAGATTAAAGCTGATGACATTCCCAAGATTGCTTTTAGAACTCGATACGGGCATTACGAATTCCTAATCATGTCTTTCGGATTAACTAATGCTCCTACTGCCTTCATGGATATGATGAACCGAATATTCAAGGAATATTTGGATCATTTCGTGGTTATCTTTATTAATGACATCCTCATATACTCTTATAGTCGTGAAGATCATGAGCAACACTTGAGGCTAATACTCCAAAAGCTTTGTGAAAATAAACTATATGCCAAGTTGAAGAAATGCAAGTTCTGGCTTGAGGAGGTAGCATTCCTTGGACACATAATATCTAACCAAGGAATCTCGGTTGACCCGATGAAGATTGAAGTAGTATCAAATTAGGAGCAACCTAAGTTAGTAATCGAAGTACGAAGCTTTCTGAGCCTAGCTGGTTATTATCGGAGGTTCGTAGAAGGATTCTCTCGAATTTCCATTCCATTAACTCAACTCACTCGGAAAAGTTCGAATGGAGTGAAGAATGTGAGAAGCGTTTTCAAGAACTTAATAGGAGACTCATTTCAGCACCTGTTCTGGTAATACCATCAGGATCGGGAGAATTTGTCATCTACAATAATGCTTCAGGCAAAGGTCTAGGTTGTGTTCTCATGAAACATGGAAAAGTTATAGCTTATACCACTCGACAACTTAAGGAATATGAGAGGAATTATCCTACTCATGATCTAGAGTTAGCAGCAGTCGTTTTCGCGTTAAAGATGTGGAGACATTACTTGTATGGAGAGAAAGTGGAGATCTATACAGACCATAAATGTCTCAAATATTTCTTCACCCAGAAGGAACTCAACATGCGACAACGACGTTGGCTCGAGCCGTTAAAGGATTACGATCATACCATCCAATATCATCCTGAAAAGGCGAACGTGGTAGCTGACGCATTGAGTAGAAGATCTTATGCAAGTACGAGTGCGATACTGACAACTCAAAGGCCCATTTTGTGTGACTTACAAAGAACAGAGATAGGAACTCACGTGAAGATCACACATATACGAGTAGAACCACCTTTAATCGACAAAATTAAAGCTCCTCAAGTTACAGACCCAGAGCTAGTGAATATGAAGTAGAAAGTACAAGAAGGTGCTATTCCAGAAGCAAGAGTCGACGGAGAAGGAATACTTCGAGTCAACTCTAGACTGTGTATTCCTAAGACTCTGATTTGAAATATAGAATCATAATGGTGGCACACAACACACCATTTACAATTCACCCTAGAAGTACCAAAATGTATCGTGATCTTCGACATACGTTTTAGTGGAGCAATATGAAGAGAGAGATCACAGAGTTTATCTCAAGATGTTTAACTTGTCAACGTGTTAATGCAGAGCATCAAGTACCAAGGGGTCCATTGCAACCACTTAAGATTCCAGAATGGAAGTGGGAACACATCAACATGGATTTCGTGACGGGTCTTCCCAAAGTTTCACAAGGCTTAGACGTAATTTGGGTCATTATAGATAGATTGATCAAGTTTGCTCATTTCTTGCCTATACGAGAAAAATATTCACTTGAGCGTCTTGCTAGTACGTATATAAGCGAGATTATGAGATTGCATGATATGTCAGTATCTATAGTTTTTTATCAAGACCCTAGATTCACTTCATGATTTTGGGTCAGCTTACAGAAATCTATGGGCACTGAATTACGATTCAGTTTTGCATATCATCCCCAGACGGATGGGCAATCAAAAAGGACCATTCAAACTCTTAAAGATCTGTTGAGACTCTACGCACTAGACTTCAAAGGAAGTTGGGACAAACATTTACCATTGGTGGAATTCTCCTACAATAACAGTTATCAAGCAAGTATAGGCATGGCTCCCTTTAAAGTGTTGTATGGACGAAGGTGCCGTTCTTCAGCATGTTGGGATGAAATAGGCGAGGCTAAATTGTTAGGACCAGAGTTGATACGTATGACTGCAGAAAAGATTCAAATGATCCGATAACCTATACAAACAACAGAAGATCAACAAAAGAGTTATGCTGATTTTTATAGAAGGAACGAAAAATTCAATGTCGGAGACCATGTATTTTTACGTGTTGCCCCATGGAAATGAGTTACGAGATTCGAAAAAAGAGGAAAGCTTAACCCTTGATTTATTTGTCCATTTAAAATCCTCGATCGCGTAGGAACTGTGGCCTACAGACTCACTTTACCACCAAACATGTCCCGTGTTCATAACGTTTTTCACATATCCATGCTAGATAAATATGTGAAAGACCCGAACCACATTATTGAATTAGAACTATATAAGATAACAGAGGATTTAACGTATGATGAAGTACTTGTCAAGATCTTGGATAAGAAGGAACAGATTCTACGCTCAAAAGTTATACCTCAAGTCAAAGTTTTTTGGAGAAACCATGATATTGAGGAAATGACCTGGGAGTTATAATTTGAAATGAGAGCAAGGTATCCTCACCTCTTCGAAATGCCAGGTACGTACGTCAATTTCGAGGACGAAATTTCATAAGAAAGGGAGATTTTAAGACCTGAACTTTTATAAAATAAAAGTTTATTATTTTTCTTTATAATTATTATTCTAAACAATAAAGTGCTTAAATGATATAATGTTATAGTTAAGGGTGTTATATGCAAATTATCAGATAAATAGTATGTCAGAAAATATTCGTTTTGTCGGAGAATATGCTTTCTGTCGGGGAATATTATATTCAGTAAAGTACGACGACGTCGAAATAACAAATCATTGGTGAGCCCCACAACGACTAATTATCAAATACGAAAAACGACAGTATTAATATTTTTATACAAATTTTCAACAGCACTATCACCTGCAACTGTTGAAATACCCGGTAATAAAAGAACAGTAGAACGCATTATTCCATAATAGTACGCGGTATTCCACAGTAGCACACGGTATTGCACAGTATTTTATATTATTGATTCAATAATTATTACAGTAACATCTGCATAGTGTTTCATATTATTTGTCACGACACTGTAACTCATATTATTTGATATGATATTATTAGACCAGTTAATATTATTGACAATGTATAGAAGTTTTGTCAAGGAAAAAGGTTATTTAATTGGGCGTCATTTCTACGGAAAGCCCCATCTTTCCTATGAATGATCTGTTTGTCAATATTATGAGTCTATAATATTAACGGTGAATAATTATTGAAAGATAAGATAAGTGATATGTGGTAGTTATTTGTTCAATTTTTGGGATTTGTCATAAAGCGTTTATTGTAAGTTTGGCTGATTATTCCATGAGACCCACCACTTGCCAATTCGTCAAATCGTTGGCAGAATTTTAAGAAAAATTTTCTATATAAAACAAAAAAAATTTATATTATATATAAAGTTATTTGTTTTATTAGATTATTATTAAAATATATTATATTATATATAAAGTTATTTGTTTTATTAGAATATTTGTTTTCACAGTAAAAATTAGACGAATTTTGATTGTTTCGTCCGTGATTTCTTCTTAAATAGTGCGCTGCCATTCTCCTATAAATAGGTTGCTCAGTTGAGCAGTGAAACTCATACCAAAATTAGAAAATTCTTCTTCTATAATTTTGAGCGTATTTTTTTTAGTCTAAGGATACTTTGAGCGTAGCTAATAGTGCAAGATTTTTTCAAGATAATCTCCTTTATACCAGTCAAATCTACTCTCCTATTAATATAAGGGATTATCATTCTTTGATTTTTATAAGTAATATCGTTACGTTTTTACTCGTAAGAGGTGTCATTTTATTCCATGTATTAATTTGTCGGAATAACTTGACTACACGGACTACCGCATGTTTGGTGAATAATCCTTCGTATTCATTCCTTATTAATTTGTGGGAATAACCTGACTACGCGGACTAGCGCATGCCTAGTGAATAACCCTTCGTATTCATTCCTTATTAGTCTTTTGTAGAAATGATCTGTCTACGCGGATTACCGCATGACGGGTGAAAATCTATTTGTCGTTTCGTATATTCTTTCATACTTGTAGGTGATATTATTTTCTTTCATACTCGTATGAGATATCATTTCTTTTGTACTCGTCAAGGAATATCGTTTTCTTTTATATTTCTCCATTTATGGTAAAAAAAAAATCTCTGAAATTAGTATAATATCCTTAATAGTTTGTATTTTATCTAATATTTTTTCACCTGAATCTTTCTATTTCGTTTTACACATTATAGTTGAATCGTGAACTTTATTTATTTTATTCTTGAGTTATAATCGAATTTTTGGATATCATGTTGGCAATTTAGATAATCTTCAACACTGGATAAATTAAATTACAATCTCTAATATTTATTCTTATTCTTAATCTCATTGTCCTTTATATCATTGATATAATCCTCAGACTTAAATTGAGGTGAAAAGTTCCCTTTGGCCCATAGTGCAAAGATGAACTGGTGATGGGCATGATTATAACCAGGAACTGTGTATTAGTATAATCCTGACCTTTGGTGTTACAGACAAAGACTTGTGATGAAAGTTCTCTTTGGCCTGTAGTGCAAAGATGGACTGGTGTTTGGTATGATCATAACCAAAAGCTGTTATAAGGTATGATCATAACTATTGGTGTTACTAATGAATATCTTTGGCCCGTAATGCAAAGATAAACTGATGATTTGGATAAGCATAAACAGGAACTGTTGATTGGTGTTACAAGGATAAAATATTAACGGTGAACTTTTAAATTGTAGAAGATAGTAGACATTATAGTCTATCTAAATCTTCTAATGGATTGTTGTTCCGCTGCAATCCTCGTTGAAAATTTGTATTATCTTTAAATTTTTGATTTATCACTATTGAAGGCAAAAGATAATTTTATTTTTCATTATCTTAGTCGTAATATTCTTTTTTGGGCTATTTGTGTTCACCCTTTTCTTTTTTGTTCCATTGTTCTCCTTAGGAAATGAAACTGTAGCTGGGACTAGCCGGGGAATGGAGTGATGTTCCGAGACTGTAGAAGTATCTCAATACATTATAAAATAGTGTGACAATAATTGTATTGAGAACTTATGTTGGGTGTGATTATTGTTGTACTAGTTTCGGTACAATATTTGTATTGAAACTTATAGTATATGTGTTGTCGTATTTTGTACGACAGTTTAATAGTTGTAAATGGAAGAATTTGTATTTGTATTCAGATTTTGTATTATGTATTTTGGTGACTCAAAATGGGTTGTGTGAACCTATTTTTGGGGCGTCACAGAGAGAATATTGAGTCAAAATTGCAAAAGGCGATTCAAGAATCGAAGATTTCAAGTGGTTTTCTCAACAAACTATGCTTCTTTAAGATGGTGTCTTGATGAGCTTGTGAAATCCTTGAACACAAGAAGAATTCCACTAATCATATGATTCTGCCAATTTTCTATCATCTAGTTCCAACCTAAATTAGGCATCAAATAGGGAGTTTTACAGACCCATTTGCTAGACATGTGGAGATATTAAAGTCAAAGAATGATGAAAAGAAAATGGAAGGAATGGAGATGGTGGAAGGCAACCCTTAGCGAAGTTGCAGATTTGTCGGGAATGGAATTATAGGATAGGTAATGTACTTTGTTCACCCTTTTCTTAAAGTTTTATTCTTATATTTGATGGCATTCATAATAAAAAAGTATAAGTGGTCACATATAAGTTAGGTGTTTATAGGGATGCAATTAATTTGATGAGCATGTCCCTGTAATTTTTTTTTCCTTCCTTTATTTTTACTTTCGCATATAAACTGGTGTAAACTGCAAAGCTAGCCTTCTCTCCTCTAAATCTTGTCCAGAACATAGACTTAAAATATGGTTTTGTCTATTTTATAACTACATTATTCAATATTCTCATTATATTTTGGCAAGCAGCTGAACATACGTATCAAGGATAAAAACAAAGGTTTAATAATGAAGAATTATGTTTATGTAAATGCATATACTTGTGTAGATTATGGAAGGAATTACTAAACAAGAAGTTGATTACAGAAAAATGATAATTATTGAACTATAAGAAATGTTAAAATTACAAGGGTAAGTACTCTTGTTAAGAAACTGCTCGTTTAAGTTTAGAAATATTCTTGAATTCTATTCTCTTTTGCATGTTTCGCAAATAATATTCATTGATACTCACAAGGATATATTTTTCTTTCACAATTTTGTAGACAAAAAGCCAAATTTATCCAAAATATTGTTAAAGAGATTGTTAAAAAATTGAAACGTTCAGTCTTAAGAGTTCCCGACCACCTCGTTGGAATGAAGTTTCGTGTGAGCGACATCAATTATTAGGTATAAAATAGGCAAAATGATGTTGACATAATGGTGATCGTTGGAGTGAGGGGGTGTTGGTTTGTAAAATCTATGAAAATACAATCAAATTATATATGAATAGCGGAAGCATGACAAAATCAGAATTTAAAATTTTTACAAACCATAAATAGGATCAATCTTTATGCACAATTATCAATTATACGAAAGAGATAGAGAATAAGAATCATACTCTCGTAGAACCGTGCTTCCTCAGGTATGAGTTCAACTCTAAATCCTTCGCGTTCTCCTTGAATTCACCGGTTAGATTCCTTCCTTTGATCAACATTAACCACCTAAGTGTTTTGCCTCTAGAAGTGATTCACCAAGTAATAATATGTATTCAAGAAGTTGGGTGTTGGTAAAACCCTAGTTTCTATCTCTATAGAATTTGTAAGTACTCTCCCAAATCTTATGGAATCGTGTGTAACCTCAATCCATAATAAAACTCCTTTTATTTATAGATGTAGCCAACCCTCCTAAACTATTTAGGAATATGATTTTATTTTAATAAAACTCTTTTAATTAATTAAACTCTTAATCCAATCAGGAATTTATGAGAGTACTTTTATTAATTAATTCCAAAACCCTTTTAGTAATTAAATAATAATAATAGTAATAATAATAATAAGACTCCTCTTATTAATTTATATTTAATATTTTCAAAATATTAAATAATAAATATTAAGTTATTTAATTTAATCTATGGATTTATTCTATCACCATAGATTAAATTAAATATACTTCACGTATTATTACGATTATGCTATTTACTTCTTAAATAAATATTTTTTTTGCGGTGTGACCCTTTAGGTTCTCCATATTAAACCGGTTGTGAATAAATCAATTAGAACAATTCTAATTTTATTTAAATAAATAAATTAAACTATTTAATTCATTTAATTAAATAATATTTATTCTACAATAATGGTAAGCCCCCTTAGCGATCAATGACTTTTCAGATAATATAGATTTCAACATTAATCACAAAAAAATATTTCAGTGAATAGTTACTGTACAATTCAATCATTCTCCATACAATGTCTCAATTAAATATAAAACTTGAAATTACTGTCAAGTCTTATCGTATTTAATTATATGTATTTCGATTCTCAAATGAATAACTCTAAATAATACAAATTAGAAACTACTTTCTAATTTCATTTTACCTTGGCCAATGACTACTGACTTGTCATTTATCAAATCACATAGGACATTTTCTCCTTTTACTAGAAGCGGTAGATTCTTTGTTGATCATTCACCTATCTCCATGTACAACTTATTATACCTAAGCATGCCCTTTGATATACCCTAAGGGTCTTAAGGAACATGTCAAAGTATAACTCATCATACACAAGATACTATGATGATCTCAAGTCCAAGGATCACTTGTACTACTATCACTAAAGGAATTCCTATTGACAGACAAGTAAAACTCCATTAGGTATTCCTTTAGCGAGTCACGTTCAATGAACTTATTCTCCAATAAGTACCTACATACTTACTTTAATGTCGATACACAAATGATCATGAGATCAATTATCTTCTTCCTAAGAACAAGCAAAGTGTGTACTAATCCCCTTTTTAATAATCCAACGATTAAGAACGATTTTAGTTTTAAGCTTTCTAAGAATTTAAATCTCATTAGCATGATCATCGTCATGATTCTAAAAGTATTGCTCAAAACTATGAGTTTATCATATATAAAATAACAGCACCATGTACATAAAGTAAAATGCATTTAATAAATTAATTATTTTATCAATAAATGAATAACATTACGAAGTATATACTATATCATATCAAATATGATTGGTTTGTGTACATACTATTTTCAATCTCCCACTTGCACTAAAACCAATTACCATGGTATGTAATACTCATATTCTCTAAGTGAGGATCAAATTGTTATTGGGTTAAAGCTTTACTAAATGGATCTACATTGTTGTCGTGAGAGTCCACACGCTCCAGGGTGACGTCTCATCTTTCAATGATTTTTTTAATCATAAAAAATGCCGCAATAAGTGTTTGGATCCCTGATAAGACTTAGGTTCCTTGGTTTGTGCAACAACATAGTGTTTTTCACAATATACCAACTAGGAACCATTCCAAGTTTTGTAATGAACTTTTCATCCAACCAACCAACTTGCAACCTCATTTACAGCTATGTACTCTGTCTTTATCACTTAATCAGTAACCGTTTGCTGCTTGGAACTCTTTCCAACTCACTGCACCACCGTTCAAGATAATCATATACCTTAAAGTGAATTTGGTGTCGTCTTGGTCAATATAAAAAAAACTTGAGTTTGTATAGCCCTCTAGTTTCAATTCAGATCCATCATAAAATACATCCTTAGTTCTTCTTAAGTATTTTAGGATGTTTTTCACTGTCTTACAGTGATCTTCTCTAGGAACAGACTGATATTTTCTTATCACATTTAATGCATAAGCAACATCAGGTCTGGTATATATCATCCCACACACATGATTGATCCTTTCGTTGAAGCTTAAGGCATCTTACTCATGCAATCTCTCTCTACCGGTGTCTTTTGGGGACATTTATTGGAGAGATGTTCTCCCTTGCTCATCATCATAAGTCTTCTCTTAGAGTTGGGCATGCTAAACGTCTTTAGCATCGAATCAATGTACATTTCTTGGGTCAAGCCTAGCATCCTTTAAATCTATCTTTATAGATCTTTTATCCCCAAATATAGGATGCTTCTCCCAAATCTTCCTTGGAGGAATGTTTAAACAACATTATATTTTCTGATTGTAGCATTGGTATGTCATTCCCTTTCAGTAGTATATCAACATATAGTACTAGGAATGTCACTGCGCTCCCACTGACATTCTGTGCACATTTGGTTTATCTCCGTTTTTGATAAAATCAAACTCCTTTGATTGTCTTATCAAAACGAATGTTCCATCTTCAAGAAGCTTTCTTCAATCCATAAATGGATTGTTATAGCTTACGTACACGATTTTTTTCAACTTTTGAAACAAATTCCTCTGGCTATATCATGTATACATTCTCTTCAAATTTTCATTGAGGAAGGACGTCTCCACATCCGTTTGCTAGATTTCGTAATAATAAGTTGCAATCACAAGTAAAATCTGAATGAACTTGAGCATTGCTACTGGTGATAAGATTTCATGATGGATAACTCCTTGTCATTATTTGAAATTTTTTGTCACTATTCTGACCTTATAGGTCTCCACCTTGCCATGTGCTTTAGTCTTTCTCTTAAAGACCATTTACACTCTATATGCCATATGCCTTTTGGTGGAGTAACTAGAGTCTATACTTGGTTCTCATACATAGAGTCCATTTCGAATTTCATGGTCATCTGCTATTTCTCTAAGTGTACTACTCATAGCCTCATCGTATATAACTGGATCATCATCCTTTATGATGCATACCTCATTATCATCCTTTATGATAAATCTATACCTCTTAGGTATCTTCGGTACTCTTCCAGATTTACGATTCGGTTATGGCATAATAGGTCTATCTACAAGTTCCTCGGTTCGAGTTATAGTACTTTGTGGTTCTTGAACTTCTTCAAGATCTATCTTTCCTCCTACTAGCCCCTTAAAAGATGAACTCCTTTATCAAAGAAGGCAGCGTGTTTCACAACAAACACCTTTTTCTTAGTAGGATTATAGAAATAGTACCCTAAACTTTCTTTAAGATATCCCACAAATCTACACTAGTCAGATCTTGTCCCAAACTTATCTTTTGAAACCTTTTCACATAAGCTGGACAACCCCAAGGTTTCCTCCCTATCCATAACTCATATGGAGTCTTAGGGACAAATTTTGAGGATACCTTATTTCGTAGATATGCAGCCGTTTCTAGGGCACAACCTCAGAAGGATACTAGAATGTCGGTAAAAATCATCATGGACTGCACCATGTCCAACAACGTACGATTTCTCCTTTTAGATACACCAATCAATTATTGCGTATCAATAGGTGTCCATTTTGAGAAAATACCATTATATTTGAGATGAACTAAAAACTCTTTGCTAAAGTATCCCTTCCTCGATCTGATCGAAGAATCGTTATACTTTGCCAATTTATTTTGCTTCTGAATTCTTTGAACCTTTCAAATAAATCAGACTTGTATTTCGCCAAATACACATATTCAACTTTTGAATAATCATCTCTTTTCTTTTACTAGTTTGTTCAATTTATAAAATATTTTTCATGCAAGTCAAGTATATAAAGTCCATCAAGTAATCTTCCAGTTTCAAACAAAATATTATCATTATAAATAGAGCAACAATTGTTCTTAAATATAATACCAGATCCTTCCTTGTCCAACAACGGAAAGAAATAATATTTCTAATGAGAACTGGAACATAATAATAACTTATTAACTTAATAGACTTGCCCGTAGGCAATGCTAAATTATAAGTTCCTACGGCTAATGTAGCAACCATTACTCCATTCCCCACACGCAGGATTACTTTCTCTTTGTTTAGCTTTCTACTTCTGCTTAATCTTTGCATCGATTTGCATATGTGAGAACTACAACCGGTATCCAATACCCAAGTAGAACCTTGACTTACAAAAAGATTTATTTCAATCATGAATAAACCTGTATCTCTAACCGAAGCTTCACTAAGCTTCTTCTGGTTAGCTTCTTTAAGATACTCCTTGCAGTTTCTTTTCCAGTGTCCAAGGTTATTATAGTGGAAGAAAACTCCTTTGCTATCCGCATCAGTTTTCATCTTATTTTTCTGTGTATTTGCCTTTACTTTTGCCTTCTTTGAACTTTTCTTCTTTTCAGAAGATCCTTTGGTCCTCTTCTTTTTCTTGGAAGACTCATCTACTAGTAAGACTTGGTCTTTCTTAGCTGGAAAGTGACTCTTTACAGTTTTTAACATGTTTAAGCAACTCAAGCAGTCTGACATCTAGCTTGTTCATGTGGAATTTCACAACAAATTATGAGAAGAAGTCCGGAAGTGACCGCAAGATCAGATCTTGGATCAACATTCCATCTATTATAAAACCAGTTGTCCCAATTGTTCAATCAGATTAATCATTTTGAGGACATGTGTTTGTACTGTAGTGTCATCGGTGAAGAGCTTCATAGATATGTAATATCTAGCTGTCCTATTTTTCTCACCATATAACTCCTTGAGGTGCAAAAGTATAGTAGGAGTGTCCATAGTTTCACGCTGACGCTGAAGCTCGTTACTCATGTATGCGAGCATGATGCATTGAGCCTCGGTTGCATCATCTTGCCACTTTCTAAAAGTAACAATCTCTTCCTCTGAGGCTGTTTTTGCAGCAGTTGCAGGGACAGACGAATTTAGGATATAAGATATCTTTTCAGCAGTGAGAACTATTTTCAAATTCCTTAACCAATCCGTATAATTTGGGTCGGTTAAATTATTAGCATTCAATATGCTCTGCAGTGATAGTAAATTAGACATTTGTAAAATTCTATAAATGAAATTTATAATTTTACAACATTAACATGCATTCATTTTATTAATTACTAAAATAAATTAGGTCTTTATTTAAATTAGTATCTTCTACTATTTTCATGAAACTATATTACCCTCAATTTATAGTTCGGCAAATCTAATTAAAGACTTGCTAGTGAGAATAAAGATCTCATTTCAAATGTATATAGTCTTGTGGTGACACAATAAATTATATATAAATAAATAGGTAGACAACTATTGTCAATTACATCACCATGTAACTCCTTATATTTTGCCTCTTAGATTACTTTGATCAAGTGTTGACACATCCAAATTAAAATTATCCAAGTTAAGTCCAACCTAGCACTTCCATATAAGCAAAGAGAAAAACATTGTCCTTGTGGTGACACAACAAAACAGTATCATTCAATTCCTTTATAAACATCAAATGTGATAAAAACAACATCTCAAGAAATTAAAATAAGCCTTGTGGTGACACAACAAACTTATAATGATTAATTGATACTCCATCGTTTTATCATGCTAGGAGGCGACGTTCGATATTCCAAATATTTTTGAACGATTTCTTTGAAGGTTTTGTTATTATTTGTCTCATCTTGTTTAGCGCGGATGCACATATATATATAAAATACGCGTCATATTATTTAACATGTGAAACATGTTGTTTAATAATATATATATATATATATATATATATATATATTGTAAACATGCATGTATAAAATATTGTATTCTACCCAAATTGATTATTGACTTTTATTCTAGTTTGATTCACTAGAGCCACCAAGTGAACCAAAAGGCCAAACCTAGGGTGCAAGAACTGAATTTAAATATAACTATAACATTTAAACTCGGGCTCTATTACAAACAGGTCTTCAAGCGCTCCTTGTTTCTTTGTCTCTAATTCTTCAAAATAATTCTAACTAATCATATTACATAAACTATTCATAATAAATAGAAACCTTGATCAGCAGTCAAGGGGAAGTACATAAGAGGAAGATAGAATTTACATCAAGAAAAACTAGAGAAGACGAGATACGCATACCCCATTTGTAAAACCCATTCATTCATGCATTCTAATAGAATAAAATCCAATCACCCATTAGTCAACAGTCCATAATCAATCCCATTTATTATCATATATATCACCATATGCATCAATAAATAACATTCATCTCATTAATAATAAAACAATTCCATATATGCATCGATATCATTTAATAGGCACTATTAGTTAGTATGAAATTCAATACCAAATCAAATTAGTTTGCACGAAATCCAATTTCAACTCCAATTTGTTTAGTATAAAATCTAATTTCAACTCTAATTAGTTATCATGAAATCCAATTCCAACCCTAATTAGTTATCATAAAATTCAATTTTGAATCAAAATAAACTCATTTATTTTAATCCAATTTTAAATTAAAATAAACTCCTTTATTTTAATTTATCCAATTTTGAATAAAAATACACTCCTTTATTTTTTAATTTAGAATTTTTGAAAAACATGGAATCCAATTTCTATTAAAATAAACCTTTTATCTTAATTAAAATTAATAAAAAAAAAATTATATTCTTAGAGGCGGAGCTGCGGCATTGCGAATGACCTAGAATCGGGCGCTACGATGTCGGAATAATTTTTTTTTAAATTTTGCCAAGTGGCGCTGCGACACTGCGATTATACTGTAGTCCGGTGTTGCTTCCAAGAATCAGTTTTCCAAATTCGCGAATTTTGAATTTTCAACTAAAAACAAGATTTTATACCAACAATTATGCCCAATAAATTATTCAAAACAAATACCCATGCATATATGGAATCAAAATAATTAATAATTCGTATAAAGTTTGACTCTTGATGTCACTGTTGGTTTGTAAAATCCATGAACATACAATCAAATTGCATATAAATAGTAGAAGCATGGTAAAATCAGAATTTAAAATTTTTACAAACCATAACTAGGATCAATCTTTATACACAATTATCAATTATACGAAAGAGATAGAGAATAAGAATCATATCCTCGTAGAACCGTGCTTCCTCAGGTACGAGTTCAACTCCAAATCCTTCGCGTTCTCCTTGAATTCACCGGTTAGATTCCTTCATTTGATCAACGTTAGTCACCTAAGTGTTTTGCCTTTAGAAGTGATTCACCATGGAATAATATATATTCAAGAAGTTGGGTGCTAGCAAAACCCTAGTTTCTATCTCTATAGAATTTGTAAGCACTCTCCCAAATCTTATGGAAGCGTATGTAACCTCAATCCATAATAAGACTCCTCTTATTTATAGATGCAGGCAACCCTCCTAAACTATTTAGAAATAGAATTTTATTTTAATTAAACTCCCAATCTAATTAAGAATTTATGAGAGTACTTTTATTAATTAATTATCAAACTTTTTTAGGAATAAAATAATAATAATAGTAATAATAATAATAAGACTCCTCTTATTAATTTATATTTAATATTTCTAAAACATTAAATAATAAATATAAAGCTATTTAATTTAATCTATGGATTGATTCTATCACCATAGATTAAATTAAATATACTTAACTTATTATTGCGATTATGCTATTTACTTCTTAAATAAATATTTTCCTTTTGCGGTGTGACCCTTTAGGTTATTCATATTAAACCGATTGTGAATAAATCAATGAGAACAATTCTAATTTTATTTAAATAAATAAATTAAACTATTTAATTCATTTAATTAAATAATATTTATTCTACAATAAGGGTAAGCCCCCTTAGCGATCAACGACTTTCCAGATAATATAGATTTCAACATTAATCACAAAAAAAAATCAGTGAATAGTTACTGTACAATTCAATCATTCTACCATACAATTTCCCAATTAAATATAAGACATAAAATTACTGTCAAGTCTTATCTTATTTAATTATATGTATTTCGATTCTCAAATGCATAAATCTAAATAATGCAAATTAGAAACTACTTTTTAATTTCATTCGGCCTTGGCCAAGGACTACTAAGTTGTCATTTAACGAATCACATAGGACGTTCTCTCCTTTTACTAGAAGCGGTTGATTATTCACCTATCTCCATGTACAACTTATTATACCCTAGCATACCTTTTGATATACCGTAAGGGTCTTAAGGAACATGTCAAAGTATAACTCATCATAGACAAGATGAACATGTCAAAGTATAACTCATCATAGACAAGATACTATGATGATTTCAAATCCAATAATCACTTGTACTACTATCACTAAAGGAATTCTTATTGACAGACAAGTAAAACTCCATTAGGTATTCCTTTAGCTCGTCACGTTCAGTGAATTTATTCTCCAATAAGCACCTACATACTTGTTTTAGTATCTCCACACAAATGATTATGAGATCAATCATTCTTTTCTTAAGAGCAAACAAAGTATGTAGCAATCTTTCCGGATTCACTAACCCCCTTTTAGTAATCCAACGATTAGGAACAATTGTAGTTTTAAGCTTTCTCAAAATTTAGATCTCATTAGCATGATCATCATCATGATTCTAAAAGCATTGCTCAAAACTATGAGTTTATCACATATAAAATAACAGCACCATGTAGATAAAGTAAAATACCTTTAATAAATTAATTCTTTTATTAATAAATGAATAAGAGTATAAAGTATATGCTGCATCATATCAAATATGATTGACTTGTGTGCATACTACTTTCAGGGGTTATAGTCTTGGTTCAAAAATCACCATAAATAATTCATAAGAAATTTGAGTCTCAAATGTTTATAGAACTTAGGTAACTCATTCAGGTACCTCATACAATAAGCCTCATATCAAAATTCATAATACATTAAGAGTTTTATATTTTACAATTTAAGGCTATGTTTAAAGTTTTTAACTAAGCTAATTTCAAGTATTCTTCTTATTTTCTTTGTGATTTCGAAATTTTCTCCATGATCCAATGTTATACAACATAAATCTCTTAAGCTGTAGGTCTAAACATACATGGTACTTAGTTATTCTCATAAAAGAAAGAACTTTTATAAGAAAATTAGATTTTAGATGGATTAGGTTTTACCTAGTTGTGTGCTTGCTTTTCTTTCTTCTTGATCTTCTTGTTTTTGCTACTAGCTTGGATTTTCCTCTCATTCTCCTTCTATAGTTGCTGAGCTTCTTCCTTCTCTTTCTCTCTCTCTCTTAGCTTTATATTTTTAGGAGAGTAAAATTAAGTATACTTGCTCTCTCCCATATATATAGATATTGAACCCAAGCTACATTAGTTGGATTTGCAAATTACTCCTATCATTTTAATTTTGTGGTTATAAAGTGAGCCACATTTCTTAGCTTCATTAGTTGCATTTGCAACTAATCTTCTATCATTTTGATTTTGTGGTTATAAAGTGAGCCACATTTCTTAGCTTCATTAGTTGCATTTGCAACTAACTTCTATCATTTAAGGTTATTCATTCTACTATCACATTAGAATTTTACTCTACTATTCCGTTAGTTTTTTACTCTGTGATTTCATCATATTTTTACTCTACTATTCATCAGGTTTTTACTCTACAATTTTATCAGATTTTTACTCTACTATTCGTCAGGTTTCCTCTCTACAATTCGTCAAGTTTTTCACTCCACGATTCGTCAGGTTTTCCACTCTACTATTCGTCAGGTTTTTCACTCTACTATTTCATATAAAATTATGAATTTGCTTCTCATTAAAATTTACATTTACAATTACATACATAATAGGGTTTGGATTATTACATATATTCAAGTTTCTAGAAATTGTAACTTGTTATTAGAGTTCTTCCAATTTAAGGTATGTGAAAGAAAAAACCTCATGTGGTACTTTTACTATTCAGATTTCAACTGAGTATTGAGACTAATAAACCAGTTGACCATATTACAAATGATGCAATTGTGCATCAACAACCATGTGATCACCAACCGAATCAGTAGCAGCAACAAATGCAGGATAACTGGCACAAGGCCTTAAGCAAACAGCATTGACATACCAGCTAAAGTGATACTAGGTGGGACTACAGCTCAAGGCCATACACACTAAAGGACATGTGGCTTCTATTCATTCAGTTAGTTAGGAGCACTTGTAGCCTAGATGATTGTGCACAACTATATGTATAAATAGATAAATTGATCAACATGTGATCATTAAGTATAGTGATATTTTAGCTTCGTTTGTAAGCTTCTTCTGTTTTTGACTATAAAACCTTTCTTCATTAATGAAAAGTTTTCTCTTCCTGTTTGTTCATTATCAGTTTGTCAATATGGTATCAGAGCTAAGATCCTAGTTTCTACAATTCTTATTTCCATTTTATTGCAATTACTCACATGATTTCATACTGAAATCATATTTTCTGATCCAATTTTTGTACGAAGAAAACCTAGAAAGATGACTTCATATGCAGCCATGGTTGCTGGATCTTCAAGTGGTAACAATCAGCATTCGACTCCAAATCAAAATCAAAATCAAACTCAAAATCCGCTAGTGTATGATCAAGCAGATCAAACATTCTTAAATCAGGTGAATGATCTAAATTCTCCGTTGAATTTAATCCATCACCCTTTGTATCTTCATTTGAATGATAATCCTGGATTGATTCTAATCACTAAAAAGCTTCTGGAACTGAGAACTATGCCTCTTGCAAGAGGTCAATTCAAATAGCCTTATCAGCTAAGAACAAATTGGTGATTGTGAATGGAACCTATGCGAAACCTGTTCTAGAGTCACTTTTGTTTCCACATTGGGCAAGAGTCAATGACATGATCATATCATGGATTTTAAATATTGTGTCAAGTGAAATAGGAGATAGTCTAAATTTTATCACTACTACATCTCGGATGTGGAAAGAACTAGGAGATAGGTTTTTCTAGTGTTGATGGACATATGATCTATCAACTTCAAAGAGATTTACATTCTCTTGAATAAGACACCAAGTCAATAGAAATATATTTTCATAAGATGAAAGGATACTAGGATGAGTTTAATTCTTTGGAGCCAGCTGCGGTGTGTACTTGTGGTGCACATTAGGTTCTTGAAAAAGGGAAGGAAGGAGAAAATTGTTGCAGTTTCTAATGGGTTTACATAAACATTTTGCACAGGCTAAAGGCCAAATCCTCATGATAAACTCATTACAAGATGTAAATCATGCATGTGCTTTAATCAAGCAAGATGAAAAAATGAAACAGGGCTATGTACCTAAAATGAGCGACACTTTTATTGTCAGTTCAATCACAAACAGATGTGAAGGGTTATGTAACTATGCGGGATCATATGAGGAAAGAACAATGGAGGTTTTACTCATTGTGGAAAGGAAAACTATACTATAGACAAATGTTTGCTTATTGCAGGTTATCCCCTTAATCATTCTGTAAATCCAGTAAATAAAGGCAAAAAAGAAGTTTGTACAAATAAACAATCAAAGCTATAACTTTGGAGATTCCACTGGTTTTCAACACAGAAGGTTCAATGATACTCATAATTCTGGTTCTGGTTCATTGTATCATGGAAGCTATAACAATCCTTCTAGAACAAGTACTAGAGGACCTTACAACAACTTTTCACAACAACACAACAAAGGCTAACAATGCCTTAATAGAGAATTCTGTATCAGATGCCTAATCTTCATCAACTATGCCCACTTATGAGCAATTTCAGCATTTACAGTAGCAGATGAATCACATGATGTCATTGATCAATCCAAATGCAAATGTTGATGTTCCCAGCAGTGTGCTTTATAATAATTTGTCTCCAGAGGATTACTTGGCAGGTTTTATTACTTCCTTCTTATTTTCAGTCACTTATAACCCAATTCTCGGATCATTTATACAGGAGCTACTAACCACGTGCACAAAGATCTTATGCACTCTATCATTACCTTAACACAATCAGTCTATATTTCTTTACCAAATCATGTGCAAATCAAGATTATTCAAGTAGGATCAGTATTTTTAACTCCTAGTTAATCATACATAATGTCTTTTTTCTTCCTTCTTTTCACTATAATTTACTTTCAATTAGCAAACTCACACAAGCTTCTAATTGCAAAGTTATTTTTCTTCCTCACAAATGCATATTTTAGGACCTGAGTTTGATGACAATCCTAGTAGTTAGTGAGGAAAAGGGAGGATTATATGAGCTGCATACTCCTTCCAATCAAGTTGAACTTTCACAATCTTCACATTCTTCTATTTCTTTTTCATCTCATGTTAATGTTGTTACTTCAGGAACTATTTGACACATGATGAGTAAATTTTATATTTATTAATTGAGTATGTTTGACTTGAGTATTTTGCTTTTCTTAAGAGTTTTTAGTAGTATTTTAGTGCATTTTAGTAGTTTTTTGTGAATAATTAATTTCAGCCTGTGATTGTGTATATAACGGAGAATATTGTAAATTTATCCTGGATTTACTGCTACAGGTGGTAATGATCGATTGGCGAAAGTTAAACAAATGAATAAGTTTTAGTAGCTGCAATTCATGAGGAAGATTGGCCAAAACAGATGAACAGAGAAGAATAAAAGGTGACCAGGGTTTTGCAGCCGTGACACTTAAAGGTGCAAGCTGAGGCGCGCGGATAAATGATAAAGAGCCGCGGCGCACTAAACCAGGAGTCGCAGCGCATGAATTACGGAGCACTGGAGCTACGGCGCATGAATTCAAGAGCTGCGACACTCGGACGCGGAGGCACGCGTGAAGCCACGCACCCGGTGGATTTGTTTCCTTTGGCTAAAGATTTGGTTTCATTTACACTTATCATGTATAGGTTGGATTTTATTAGTAGTTAGTAATAGACTAATAAATAGGGTTTTTCATTCATTAATTTAGAAAGAGGCACACGTACGTAGACAAAAAGGCTGATCGAGGTATTCATAGATATTTTTTTAGTACATAGAAAATAAGGGTTTGATTAGAGCTTTATTCCAGTGGAGAACTGAAACTTAGGAGGAAGATCAGATTCGACAGAGTTTATTTCTTCTCTCTTATTTCTTTATTTGTAATCTAAAATGGGTTCTAATAAATCATTGATGTTCTTTACTTTTATTATGAACTAACTCTTTAAGTTGAGGATTCAATGGAACTCGATGATGATTTTATTTAATATTTATTAATTCTTTTTATTCAAGTTGATTATGGAGTGAGTTGTTTGTTATATCTCGTTTTACTTGTATAATTGTCTGATCAACAATTATTGGATGGACTTAGATGACATTTAGCAATAAAATTTAGGTTAAGATCTAGATATAATAACTTGTGATTAGTAATTCTTTTCAGTAATAATGATTGTTGATTGGATGCTAATTTTGTGGACAGGATAGGAATATACCTGAATACCGCAATCAACTGTTGGAGAATAAATCTTAATGAATTTGTTATTATTGTTTCTCATAGAAATATAGAGAAATTGATAATAATAAGTATGCTTTATAATTATTCGAAAAGGAGTTATAATAATTTTTAGTGATTTTTCGTTGACAATTCTGATTAATCAATTTAATGGAAGAATGACAGTATTACTTAAATGATTCATCGGGGGAAATTAATTCCTTAACCTATTTATTCGTTGATTCAGTATTTCAATAGTTGATTATTTAGTTAATTTATTAATTCGATATCTAAATTATATAGATTAGATTAATTGATGCATTATTAGTGTTTAGAATTATTTAGGTTATATTCGCTTCTCGTGGGTTCGACACTCTACTTTTACTTTATTACTTGATTGACTGTGTATACTTGCACGTAAATTGCTAGTATAGATTTAGCCCATCAAGTTTTTGGCGTCGTTGTTGAGGAGCAATTTATAGCTTAAATTGTTCTTTTATTAATTTTCATCAGCTAGTTTAATTTAGATTTTGTTACGGATTTATGAATTTGGTCTCTATTCGCAAGTAGCTTTGTATGCAAACTAGGTTAAAGGAGCAAGAATTACTGTCATTTGAAGACGAGATAATTAGAAGGCTTCATAGAATACGACAATTTTACAAAGAAACAATTAAGCAACAAATTATGGCTGAGGAAGAAGCACCAAAATCACTTAAAGATTATGCAATGCCGCAAGTCACTGAAATTCACTCTAGCATTAGGAGGCTAGCAATTCAGGCCAACATTTGTTGAGATCAAACTTGAAACGATTCAAATGGTGCAAAATTCAATTCAATTTGGGGGTATGCCAAATGATGATCCGAACGATCACCTTGTAAGTTTTTTGGAGATATGCGATACATTCAAATATAAGGATGTGACTGATGACGCAGTGAGACTTAGGCTCTTTTCTTTCACACTTCATGACAAGGCAAAGAGTTGGCTGCATTCGTTACCAGCGGGGTCAATCACTACTTGGGATAATTTAGCTCAGAAATTTTTAGCTAAATTCTTTCCCCCAGCAAAAACAGCGAAAATGAGAAATGAGGTTACGTCTTTCACACAACTGGATTCTGAATCATTGTATGAAGCTTGGGAGCAATTTAAGGAAATGTTAAGAAAATGTCCACATCATGGACTTCCGAAGTGGTTGCAAGTACAAACCTTTTACAACGAGTTGTTTAACACAACGCGAACTAGTATTGATGTAGCTGTCGGAAGAGCCTTAAGGGGTAAGAGTTTTGAAGATGCGTGTGAATTATTAGAGACAATGGTTGTGACCAATTATCAGTGGCCAACTGCGCGAACAACTTAACCAAGGAATGGAGTAAAAATTGAGGTAGATGCAGTGACAAATCTGGCTGCACAATTAGCAAATTTGTCAAGGAAAGTAAATGCAATGGGAACGCAATCAGTGCAACAGATAGCTGCAGTCTGTGAATTATGTGCACGAAATCATCATACAAACCAATGTGCAATCAATACGAAATTAATGAATTTTATAGGAAACAAGCAGCGTATGTATTCTAACACATATAATCTAGGGTGGAGAAATCATCCAAACTTTTCATGGAGTAATAATCAGAATTAATCGTTAGCTCCAAGATAGTTTTATCCCCTAGGATTCCAAGGCCAAGCTCACCCACAACCAGAAAGGAAGCTTAATATAGAAGATATACTCACAAAGTACATTGCTGTGAGTGACACGAGAATGAATAAGTTAGAAGGATCACTTCGAAATTTAGAGACTCAGATGGGACAACTAGTAAGTGCAGTGAATAGTCGTCCACAAGGGGTTTTACCAAGTGACACCAAAGTTAATCCGAAAAGAAAAAATCACGAGCAATGCAAGGCTATTATGTTAAAAAGTGGGAAGAGTTTGACGAATAAGGATGTCGTACCAGCAGGGAAGATTGACTCTGCAAATGAAAATGGAATTAAAAGTGATTTGAACAAAGAGGAAGAAAAGAGGGATGAAGAATTAGAATTGAAACAGGGCGAGGGTAAGCAAGAGACAGAGAATCCCGTCGCACCATATCCACAAAGGTTAAAGAATCAGAACCTAGACCAACAATCTGCAAAATTCTTTGAGGTTTTTAAGAAATTACAGATCAATATCTCTTTTGCAGAGGCATTAGAGCAGATGCCAAGTTATGTCAAGTTCTTAAAGGAAATTCTTTCAAAGAAAAGAAGGATGAGAGATTGTGACATGGTAGTATTAACAGAGGAATGCAGCGCAGTTATTCAACAGAAGCCACGAACTAAAATGCAAGATCCAGGGAGTTTTATAGTTCCGTGCACTATTGGAAAACAATTCGTAGGAAAAGCTCTGTATGATCTTAGCGCGAGCATTAATTTCATGCCTTTATCAATTTATAAAAGACTTGGTTTTAAAGGAATAAAACCGATAAACATGACTATACAACTAGCAGATAGATCAATCACACGTCCAAAAGGTGTTATCAAGGATGTGCTAGTGAAAGTTGATGCGTTTGTTTTCCCAATTGATTTTGTCATTCTTGATTATGATGAAGATGAGAAGATTCCATTGATTCTGGGACGACCATTTCTAGCCACCGAATGCACTTTGATTGATGTAAAGAACGGAGAACTCACGTTGAGGGTTAATGCCCAAGAAATCACAATCAATGTGTTTGGTTCCATAAAAATGCCAAATGATGTGGAGGAGTGTTATGTGGCACAAGAGGATTTAAAAGATGAGACATGGGAAGGAGATTACAGTGGAGAAGGAAAAGGAAATGAAAAGCAAGGGAAAATGGAAGAAATTGGGCAAGTGAAGCATGATATGGGATGCGCAACCGAAGGCATTCTGGATCATGTCAACGAGCCCGAGTCATTGAAAAAGAAGAAGTCAGGCTGAAGACTTAAAAACAAGTGCTACTGGGAGGCAACCCATGGGTTAATTGTTAGTTAGATTTGAATTTATTAATTTTATTTGTTTTAGCTTAATTTTGGCATAATTAATTGATTCAGTTGAGCTTTGCTGGCAAATTAATTCAGGGGATACAAGATGTTCATCAAAATTGTGGAGATTGAGAATTAATTCATTGTGTGAGAAGCATACATTGGAATGGCTAAGGAAAAGGAAAATTTTTGGCCTAACAAGCTTTTAGGCTCGCAGTAATCAGAGATCAGGAGCCACGACGCACAAAATTAAGGGCCGCCGCATGCCTCAAGGGCCACGACGCCCACTATCAAGAGCCGCGACGCTCAAACCTTCAGCACAAAATAGAAAAAAACCAATCAAAGATTAGGGACCGCGGTGCTCAAACTCAAGGGCCGCGACGCTCATTCAGGAGTCGCGACGCACACATCAAGGGCTGCGGCGCTCGTGCGTGTATCAGCAATTCAATTGCAGCATCCGCGTGCCCATCTCGCCTATTTCCCCCATTCTCTCCCAACAGCTCGGCCATTCCCTCTCCCACTCAAACACAACTTTCCTCAAAACTACCCACCTTCCATATTCACCCAACCAAATCCATTCCTCCCATAAATAAAGATTTAATCCCAATCAAACTCCACAACTTAACCCTAATTCCATCACTTTAAAGGACTGCAAGGAGAAAGTAAGTGGTTTATTTAGAAAAGAGTACACCCATTCAATAACTATTCTTCCTTTTCTCCATTAGCAAAGGTACTTGATGTAAACAAGCTTTCTTCTTCATCTTTGAGATATTTTCATCTGTTGGAATTATTGTTGTGTTGTTACTTCAATTGGAGGAATTGCACATATTCAAAAGGCTTTGATTTTGGGCCAACATTTGGGCGCACACCAAGTGTTTGTTATATTGCCCAAACCACATCTTTCATCACTATTTTGGTTTTCAAACATTGTCAAGCTTTTCAGATGGCACCCAAATGTTAACATACATTACAGGCTTCTTCTTCCACCTATGATCATTCAAAATTTGTTAGTGAAGAAGCCTCTGAGCGATTTCATACTTCCTTGGTTAATAAAAATTTGATTAAAGAACATGGCTTGGTGCCATAAGAGGCCAATGGGCTTGAAATCCGGCGAATGATTCAGGAACGTGGCTAGGGGGCATTGACATCTCAACCCGAAGCCACAGTAGTAGCAATTGTAATTGAATTCTATGCTAATGTGGTTGAGGTGGTGAACAAGGTTGCCACGGTTCGAGGCAAGGCGATACCTTTTGATAGCAAGGCGATCAATGAATACTATGGCCTATCGAACATTGAAGATGATGATTATACGAAGTTCGTTCAGGATGGACCAAACTGGGACAAGGTTATTCAAGGCTTATGCAAGCCTAGAACGTAATAGATAATTCGAGTAACTTCTGCAGTTTCCTTCCCCCGGAATGGACTGAGCAGATATGGTAAGGCTTGGTTTTATTTCCTTTGTGCTAAATTAATGCCTTCATCTCATGTTTCAGAGGTAACTAAAGCTAGGGCATCACTCCTTTACTCAATTGTCACTGGAAAAAGCATTGACGTGGGCAAAGTCATCTATAGCTCCATCTGTCATGCATTGCAAGGTGCAACATCTGGCAAACTTCCACACCCATCTCTCATATATGGGTTGTGTAAGAATGCCGAAGTTGTTTGGCAAGCGGATGAGATATTTGAACACCCAAAGTCGGTGTTAGATAACAGCACTATTACCAAATTCAAGGAACTAATAGGAAGCGAAGCCAACATGTAAGGTGGATATGACGTAGATGTTACTGCTGCTGATCAGACAGAAGGTGTGGGTCCAACTTATGGGGCCAGTTCATCTCATGATGCTAGGCGACCAGGACGTGGTGCTTCGTTTGATGTTACTTTAGACCTGATTCTCGCTGAAGTTCAGGCTATAAGGGACCCAAACGAGCTTGGAACGAGGACAGGACAATCTACTGAGTTTGAATCATCAGCAAACACGCCGAGTGGATCAAATAGCAGACCGAGTTGACAACTATGTGAACTACACGAACAACATCATAAACACATTTGCAACTCGGTTCAACATCAATAATCCAGATCCCATTTGTTTCCCTCCATCCCCAGTTTTTCCTGATACTACTTTTGAGATGAAGGAGGAGTCTGATAGCCTTGCTGATGATGAGGATGATGCTGATGATGCCGGTGATGCTTGATTTTTAGGGAAGTTTCTGGTATTACATTGAGGGCAATGTAATATTCAAGTTTGGGGGAATGGTTTGATGATACTTTACGTTTTAATTTGCTTTACTGGATTTATTGGTTTGTTTAAGACTTATTTAATTATTTGCATGGTTAATCTTGGATTTAATTTTTGTATTTGTTATTTAGGTTTTAATTTAATTTTTGCATATTTATTTGCGTAAAAAATAAGTAGTGAATCTTTAGAATAACCAATGATAAGAGATGATTAAAGGTGTAAGCAAGTTAGAAAAACTTTTAAATCTTGTGCTAAGCTTTTATATCATTTTAGAAGTCGACTTTGCGTAGTTATGGTCCTTATTATCTTGAGCACTTAGATTCCACCGAAATTGATTGAATCTTAAGGAGACTATAGTTCGAAACCTTGGTAGGAGGTATTGTCACGCGTTAGGAGTATGTTACGGCTTTACTTGAAGCAGGGGTAGTGAATTGTTTAAGTTTGGGGGGGAAATATGGTTCAAATGAAAAGAAAGAAAAAGATGTTATGCTTCTCAGAGCTAAGAAACATGGTGGAGTGAATTGAGCTTAAAATGCACTCCTTGGTAATAATTAAGACGAGATGGAGCGTAAAACGCACTCGTTATGCATGTGAGAAGGAGCGTAAAATGCACTCACTTTATTTTTTATAAAAAAAAGAATATGACAATACTCTAGGAGGAATAGCATAAAATTAGATTGAACTAAACTCTCTTGATTTGAACAATGAGTACCCTAGCTGAGATTATTGTTGTGATATATCCTATAGGTCGATGACTACGTCGTACCATGTGTTCGTGATATAGTCCTTTTAAGGTCTGATTGATTTGGTGGAGATTGCACACACACACACACACACACTATGGGATTGTAACTATTGTGAAGTACTGACTAAAGTGGTTTATAAGTTTATATAGGTTTAACTGATGTAAGTTATAGTATGATCTTGGAGGCTATGAATTGATTCGTGATTATTTTAAGAATAGGATGCATGTTCTTAGTTTATAGGATTTATTTATTGTTTTGAGTTTTTGCTTGAGGACAAGAAAATGTTTAAGTTTGGGGGTATTTGATGAGTAGATTTTATATCTATTAATTGATTATGTTTGACTTGAGTATTTTGCTTTTCTTAAGAGTTTTTAGTAGTATTTTAGTGCATTTTAGTAGTTTTTTGTGAATAATTGATTTCAGCCTGTGCTTGTGTAAATAACAGAGATTTTTATAAATTTAGCTTGGATTTGCTGCTACAGGTGATAATGATCGATTGGCGAAAGTCAAACAAGTGAATAAGTTTTAGTAGCTACAATTTATGAGGAAGATTGGCCCAAAGAATAGAAGGTGGCCAGGGTTTTGAAGTCGCGACGCTTAAAGGTGCAAGCCGAGGCGCCCGGATAAATGATCAAGAGCCGCGACGCAGTAAACCAGGAGTCGCGACGCATGAATTACAAAGGACTAGAGACGCGGCGCTCGGACGCGGAGGCGCGTGTGAAGCCACGCGCCTGGTGGATTTGTTTCCTTTGGCTAAAGATTTGATTTTATTTACACTTATCATGTATGGGTTGAATCTTATCAGTGGTTAGTAATAGACTAATAAATAAGGTTTTTCATTCATTCATTTAGAAAGAGGCATACGTACGTAGACAAAAAGACAGATTGAGGTATTGAGAGATATTTTTTTAGTACGTAGAAAATAAGGGTTTGATTAGAGCTTTATTCCAGAGGAGAACTGAGACTTAGGAGGAAGATCAGATTCGACAGAGTTTATTTCTTCTCTCTTATTTCTTTATTTGTTATCTAAAATGGGTTCTAATAAATCATTGATGTTCTTTACTTTTATTATGAACTAACTCTTTAAGTTAAGGATTTAATGGAACCCGATGATGATTTTATTTAATATTTACTAATTCCTTTTATTCAAGTTGATTATGGAGTGAGTTATTTACTATATCTCGTTTTACTTATATAATTGTCTTATCAACAATTATTGGATGAACTTAGAGACATTTGGCAATGGAATTTAGGTTACAATCCGGATATAATAACTTGTGATTAGTAATTTTTTTCAGTAATAATGATTGTTGATTAGATGCTAATTTTGTGGACGGGATAAGAATATACCTGAATACCGCAAGCAATTGTTGAAAAATGAATCTTAATGAATTTGTTATTATTGTTTCTCATAGAAATATAGAGAAATTGATAATAATATGTATGCTTTATAATTATTCAAAAGGGAGTTAAAATAATTATTAGTGATTTTCCATTGACAATTCTGATTAATCAATTTAATGGAAGAATGATAGTATTACTTAAATGATTCATCGGGGGAAATTAATTCTTTAACCTCTTTATTCATTGATTCAATATTTCAGTAGTTGATTATTTAGTTAATTCGCTCATTCGATATCTAAATTATATAGATTAGATTAATTGATGCATTATTAGTGTTTAGAATTATTTAGGTTATATTCGTTCCTCATGAGTTCGACACTGTACTTTTATTTTATTACTTGATTGACCGTGTATACTTGCACGTAAATTCCTAGTATAGATTTAGCCCTTCAGCTCAATAGGCTTGGATTTAGCCCATCAGCTCAATAGGCTTGGCCTTGCCTCAGATAAAGTTTTACAACATATTGATTGTATTGCTTCCTCCTTTAATCGTGATTGTAATAAATAGTGTTCAATTTGTCATGTTGCCAAACAATCTAAACTTCCTTTTTCCATCAGTTCTCATAAATGAAGTTTTTTGTTTGAGCTTGTTCATTGTGATTTGTGGGGACCTTACAGAGTTCCAATGCACACAAGTTGCAAATATTTTTTTACCATTGTAGATGACTACAATCGAGCCATTTGGACATATCTTATGCCTACTAAGCATCACACTTTTCAATTGTTCACTAAATTTCTTGCATGTGTATATTCATTTCAATACATCTATTAAGATAGTTAGAACAAATAACGACACAGAATTCTTCAATATCAAAATGAATGAATTGGTTGGTTCTCATGGGATGATACATCAAAGTTCTTGTACTAATACCCCTCAACAAAATGTAAAGTAGAAAGGAAACATAGGCATCTGCTAGAGGTTTCTAGGGATCTTAGGTTTCAATCAAGTTTACCTATTCATTTCTGGGGGGGATTCTCTTAACAGCCACATATATCATAAACTGACTTCCCACAGTTACATTAGATTACAAAACACCTTATGGAAGGCTTTTCCATTCAGTTCCTTCTGATACACACATGAGAGTATTTGGTTGTTTGTGTTATTGTTGAATGACATGTCCTAGGAGCTGCTGACATGGAGCTGAGTAGATTGAAGTGGAAGTAGTCAAATAAGTTAGTCATGTGGAAGATTTACCTATTCCTTAGGAAGTATTTGTTGGTTTGTTTCTATTTTTTAGGAAGTAATTATAGGTAACAGGTTTGTTGCTATGTTTTAGGAGATATCTTCAGTTAGCAGATTAAGCTGCATTTTTTATGTTTTTCTGTTTTAAGCTAGTTGTATAAATAAGTGTTTTGAAGCTTAATAAAAATAGAACTTCAGATGCCTCAATGTTCTTTTGTTTCCTGAGAATTTCTACACTTTGTTTCTATCAAAACTAACAAATTGGTATTAGAGCCTTGTTCTTGAGCAACCTGTGAGGTGAGTGAGCCTATACACTAACAGACAATATCCAGAATGACCTCAGAAGCTTCACTGAATGCACTGGCACCTCTAGTGTTTGCTGGAATAAATTATCAAGTGTGGGCAGTCCGTATGGAAGCCTACCTTAATGCTAATGATCTGTGGGAAGCTGTTAGTGAGGAATATGAAGTTCCTCCCCTGTCTGATAATCCAACTATGGCACAGATAAAACAACACAATGAGAGGAGACAAAGAAAATCAAAGGCAAGCTATCTCATCTACAATTTTCACCAGAATCATGATACTGAAGACAGCACATGAAATATGGAACTTCCTGAAGAAGGAATATGAAGGAAATTCATGAGTCAAAGGTATGCAAGTGTTGAACCTGATTAGAGAATTTGAGATGCAAAGGATGAAAGAATCAGAAACAATCAAGGATTACTCAGACAGACTTCTTAGTATTGTTAACAAAGTAAAACTTCTTGGTACTGACTTTTCTGATTCTAGAATAGTTCAAAAAAATTTTATAACAGTTCCTGAAAAGTTTGAGACTACAATATCATCTCTAGAAAACTCAAAAGATGTGTCAAAAATCACCTTGACAGAGCTGTTGAATGCATTACAGGCTCAAGAACAAAGGAGGCTTATGAGACAAGAAGGATCTATGGAGGGTATATTTCAAGCCATATCTCAGTATAAGAAAGAGATGCAAAACAACAATAACAACAGCAACAAGACTCAAAAGTTTCCACCATATCCTTACTGTAAAAAATCCAATCATCCACAAAAAATGTGTTGGTGGAGGCCAGATGTAAAATGTTTCAAGTGTGGTCAGCTAGGGCATATGGAAAGGATATGCAATTCTCAACAGCAGCAAGGAGAAACCAAGGCTGCTGTGGAAGAACCTCAAGATGAGCAATTGTTTGTGGTATCATGTTTGACCACCAGCAGCTCCCCAAAAACTTGGCTTATAGACAGTGGTTGTACAAACCATATGACTTATGATCAAGGGCTTTTTAAGGAACTTAACAAAACTGTTACTTCCAAAGTTAGAATTGGAAATGGAGCATATCTTGCAGTAAAAGCCAAAGGAATAGTAGCAATTGAAGGCCACATAGGTTTGAAATTAATCTCTAATGTCTTATATATTCTTGAGATTAATCAAAATCTGTTGAGTGTTGGTCAGCTATTAGAGAAAGGCTATAAGGTGCTGTTTGAGGACAATCATTGCATGATTGCTGATGCACAAGGCAGAGAGGTATTTAAAGTCCAAATGAAAGGCAAAAGCTTTGCCTTGGATTTGATGCAATAAGAGCAAGTTGCAATTCACAAAGAAGAAAGCAATACAATGCTTTGGCATAGGCGTTTGGGGCACTTTCATCATACCACTCTTCTCTATATGAAGAAGAACGATCTTGGAGAAGGCTTGCCTGAATTAGAGGTGAAACCTCCTACCTGTGTAGCTTGTCAGTACGGGAAACAAACAAGACTTCCATTCCCACAAAACAAGGCCTAAAGAGCTACTCAGAAGATGCAGTTAGTACACACTGATGTGGGTGGACCTCAAAAAACACCATCACTGAATGGCAGTAAGTTCTATATTGCTTTCATTGATGATTACACAAGAATGTGTTGGATTTATTTCATGAAATTTAAATTTGAAGTTGCTCACATCTTCTAGAAGTTTAAAGCTTGGGCAGAAAATCAAAGTAAATGTAAAATGCAAGTGATCAGGTCTGATAATGGAACTGAATACACCTCGGAGAAATTTAACAAATTTTGTGAGGATCCAGGCATTGAGCACCAGCTTACAACACCTTACACCCCTCAACAGAATGGAGTCGTTGAGAAAAAAAATAGAACACTTATGGAAATGACAAGGTGTTTGCTGCATGACAAAGGTCTGCCAAAGAAATTCTGGGCTGAGGCTGCACATACATCAGTCTTTCTACTGAATAGACTGCCAACAAAAGCTTTGCAACAAAAGACTCCATTTAAAGCATGGTATGACTATAAACCAAGGCTGAAAAATTTAAAAATATTTGGTTGTCTTTGTTTCTCTTATATTCCACATGTTAAGAGAGACAAATTGGATAAGAAAGCAGAAGCTGGAAGTTTTATAGGCTACAACTCAATATCAAAGGCCTATAGAATCTACCTTCTAGAAAACAACAAAGTAATAGCTAGCAGAGATGTCAAATTCTTCGAATCAGAAAGCTGGAGTTGGGAGAATGATAAGAAGCTTGAGTTCCAAAAGGACCTTGAGTTTTAGGAGGAGAATGACAATATTGATGATGAACCTGTCAGGGGAACCAGATCATTCTCTGACATCTATCAGAGATGCAATATTGCTGTAATAGAGCCTGCAGGGTATGAAGAAGTTGCAACTGATAAAAAATGGATGGATGAAATGAAGGAGGAGCTTAAAATGATTGAAAAAAACCAGACTTGGGAGCTAGTGGACAAACCGACACACAAAAAGGCAATTGGAGTCAAGTGGGTTTATAGAACCAAACTCAATTCTGATGGTTCTATAAACAAACACAAGGCAAGACTGGTTGTCAACGGATATGCTCAGATATTTGGAGTGGATTTTTCTTAGACTTTTGTCTCAGTTGCTAAATTGGACACTATAAGAATGTTGCTGGCTCTTGCTGCTCAAAAGGGCTGGAATATACATCAAATAAATGTCAAATCGGCCTTCTTGAATGGATACTTGGAGGAAGAAATTTTTGTGGAGCAGCCTGAAGGTTTTATTGTTCAAGGAATGGAGGAGAAAGTATATTTGCTGAAAAAGGCCTTGTGTGGTTTAAAACAGGCACCAAGGGCATCGTACAGCAGGATTGATTCACATTTGTTAGGCTTAGGCTTTACAAAAAGCCTAAGTGAATTTACTCTATACTTTAGGAAGGTTTGTGATGAAACACTTGTGGTATCTTTGTACGTTGATGATCTACTTGTGACAGGAAGCAGTATGGAGCAAATTCACAATTTTAAAAAGGAAATGAAGGATGTTTTTGAGATGACTGATCTTAGGAGGATGACGTTCTTTCTTGGCATGGAGGTATAACAAAAACAGAATGAGATCTTCATATGTCAACAGAAATATGCCAAGGAAATCCTGAAAAAGTTCAAGATGGAAGAGTGCAATCCAAGTGCAACTCCAATGAATCAAAATGAGAAGTTTTGCAAAGAAGATGGAGCTGCAAAAGCTGATGAAAGGCTTTACAGGACTATTATCGGGTGTTTGATGTACCTAACGACAACTAGACCGGATATTATGAATGCTATAAGTTCACTCTCAAGGTACATGCATTGTGCTAGTGAAATTCACTTTCAAGCAGCAAAAAGAATTATTAGATATGTCAATGGTACAATTGACTATGGTCTGAGGTTTTGTCAAGTTAAAAATTTCGCTCTTCAAGCTTATTCAGATAAAAATTTCATTCTTCAAGGTTATTCAGATAGTGATTGGGCAGGTTGTGTTGATGACATGAGAAGTACTTCAGGTTATTGTTTCAGCTTTGGTTCTGCTATTTTTCATGGTGTTCCAAAAAACAAGAAGTCATAGCTCAATCCACAGCAGAAGCAGAATATGTAGCAGCTGTTGCTGCTGTGAATCAGGCTCTCTGGATCAGGAAATTGATGGCTGACTTGTTTTTGGAGCAAAAGGAAAGCACACAAATACTCGTAGACAATCAAGCTGCAATTTCAATTGCAAATAATCCGGTGTTCCATGGCAAAACAAAACATTTCAAGCTGAAACTCTATTTCCTAAGAGAGGTACATAAGGAGGGGGAAATACAGTTGGTCTATTGCAAAACAGAAAGTCAGAATGCTGATATCTTAACCAAGCCACTTCCCAAAGCTAGATATGAGTTCTTGAGGCAAAGGATTGGAGTCTGCAGCTCCAGAGACAAGGAGGAGTGTTGAATGACATGTCCTAGGAGCTGCTGACATGGAGCTGAGTAGATTGAAGTGGAAGTAGTCAAATAAGTTAGTAATGTGGAAGATTTACCTATTCCTTGGGAATTATTTGTTGATTTGTTTCTATTTTTTAGGAAGTAGTTATAGGTAGCAGGTTTGTTGCTATGTTTTAGGAGATATCTTCAAGTAGCAGATTAAGCTGCATTTTTTATGTTTTTCTATTTTAAGCTAGCTGTATAAATAAGTGTTTTGAAGCTTAATAAAAATAGAACTTCAGATGCCTCAATATTCTTTTGTTTCCCGAGAGTTTCTGCACTTTGTTTCTATCAAAACTAACAGTTATGTATATCAACATTCATCTGACAAATTTGCACAAAGGGCCATACCAGGAGTCTTTATTGGATACCCTTTTGGACAAAGACTATAAAGTGTTTAATCCTGCTACACATACTACTTTAGTGAGTAGACATGTTATATTCCATGAATCAGTGTTTCCTTTTGCCTCTAAATCTGCCTTACATTTGGACAATAATCATTCTACTTCTGCTTCAGATTCATGGGACTATTCTTTTATTACTAATTTTACTATTGATCTATCTAAATCACAGCAACGTTCACCACCAGTTGCACATGCTCATGATTCTTTTCATTCTACATCTGATTTTCATCATGATAATTCTCAGAATCTCAATGTGTCTCACCTTCTTATTCCTCCGATTCATTACAAATTCCTACTACAACACCTGTCAATTCTACCTCAGTCCCTGCACCTACAGGTGTTAGACAATCTACAAGAGTCGAGCAAACCCCAATTTGGTGGAAAGATTATGCAGTTAAATCCAAACCTTTATCTTTGCTGTCTGCTGCAGATTGTTCTACAACACAGGTATCACCTCCTAAATATCCCATGTCTAGTTATATTTCCTATGATGCATTTTCAACTTCACATAAAGCCTTCCTATCTACACTTGATGCTGTTGTTGAGCCTACATATTATTCTCAAGCTGCTAAAGATCCTAAATGGGTAGAAGCCATGAATAAGGAACTTTTTGCTTTTGAGTCAAATCACACTTGGATTCTCATGGATTTACCACCTGGAAAGAAACCCATTGGTTGTAAATGGGTTTACAAAGTTAAATATCACTCAGATGGTTCAATTGAGAGGTATAAAGCTAGATTAGTAGCCAAGGGTTTTACTCAAACCGAGGGAATTGATTACCATGATACATTTGCACCAGTGGAAAAGATGATCACATTTAGAACATTGTTGGCTTTAGCTTCTATTAATAATTGGCATATTCATCAGTTGGATGTTAATAATACATTTTGCATGGTGACTTGGAGGAGGAGGTGTATATGATATTACCACAGGGATATCCCTGTTCTATTCAGTCTCCTAATCTTGTTTGCAAGCTTCAGAAAACATTATATGGTTTAAAACAAGCAAGTAAACAATGGCTTGCTAAGTTCACTACTTCTCTTAAACAAACTGGTTTTGTGCAATCAGATGTTGATTCCTCATTGTTTACTCAATCTTACTCATTTATGTTGATGACATCCTAATAGTTGGGAATCATGAAGCTTCAATTTTACAACTTAAACAATTCTTGGATGATGCTTTCAGCATCAAGAATCTAGGCCATATCAAGTACTATCTGGGTTTAGAAGTCTGTAGATCTTCAACTGGTTTATCCCTTAGCCAGAGAAAGTACATCCATGATCTTCTAGCTGAGCATAACTTGTTGGATTCCAAACCATTGACTATCCCTTTTGATCAACATGCCAAACTGAATGACAAAGACTGTCCATTATTATTTGATCCTGCAGTTTATAGAAGCATTGTGGGAAAACTACTTTATCTTACAATCTCAAGGCCAGACATCAGTTTTTCTGTTCAGTTACTCAATCAGTTCATGCAAGCACCTAGGGAAACTCACTTAAAAGCAGCTGTCAGAGTTCTCAGATACTTAAAAGGAACATCAGGTCAAGGCTTGTTTTTTCCTAGACAAAATTCTTTACAATTGCAAGCTTACTGTAATAGTGATTGGGGCTCTTGTCCCATTACTAAAAGATCTGTGACTGGTTATTCTATTCGTTTGGGTTCTTCCTTAATAGCCTGGCATTCTTAGAAGCAAACAGTTGTCTCTCGAAGCACAGCTGAAGCAGAATACAGGGCTTTGGCCACTGTCACTTGTGAATTAATTTGGCTTGAGGGCTTACTTAAGGATTTGCAGTTCACTGTTCCCTTGCCAATTACTGTATTTTGTGACAATGAAGCTGCCATTGATATAGCTTCCAATCCTGTTCATCACTGTAAAACAAAACACATCGAGCTTGATTGTCATTTTATCGAGAGAAGGTTCAGGCAGGTTTTATCAAGCCCACACATGTTTCAACTAAATTGCAGCTTGCTGATATTTTTACCAAACCTCTTGGTAAAGTTCCTCAATGGTTTCTTCTTGCCAAGTCGGGTGGTGACAATATTTGTGCACCTCCAACTTGTGGGAGGAGTATTGAGACTAATAAACCAGTTGTCCATATTACAAATGCTGCAGTTGTGCATCAACCACCATGGATCATCAACCATGTCAGCAGCAACAGCAAATACAGCATAAACTGGCACAAGGCCTTAAGCAGACAGCATTGACACACCAACTAGAGTGGCATTAGTTGGGACCACAGCTCAAGGCCATACACACTAAAGGACGCGTGACTTCTATTCATTCAGTTAGTTAGGACCACTTGTAGCCTAGATAATTGTGCACAGCTATCTGTATAAATAGATAAACTGATCAACATGTGATCAGTAAGTATGGTGATATTTTAGCTTCGTTTGTAAGCTTCTTCTTTTTTGATTGTAAAACCTTTCTTCATTAACTCTTCATGTTTCTTCATTATCAGTTTGTCAATACTGAGTCTTCTCTTTTCTAAGTATACAAAGGAAAAAAATAAAAAAAAGAGGTGGGGGTTGGGGGTGGGGAGGGCTCTGATCTCTATGGCGACAAAACTAAACTGAAATAGCTCCTACAGTCCCAAACATTCTTATCAACAATAGCAAGAAAAAGAAATGATCGTGTAATGAGAAAGATAGATACATTATTACGTAAAAGGATGTTATAAAAGTTGTGATCAATATCTTCTCCTTATCTCCTCAACAAGTTTAATCTTCATAAGAATAGTAAATTCATTCAGAGCCAACAATGTTAGAATCGACCTTTTCTGTCACAAATGAAATGGGCCACTGGAATTGATAGTTTGCACAACAAAATATTCCCTCCTTTTAACAAAAAAGCTTAAAATTAAAACAGATTAATTAATTTTAATTAATGGAGTTTACTTACAAAAGATATGACTTTTGTACTCTTCTTGGTAGGGTCGAAGTTGTTCTAAATTTAGAGATACAAATATAAAGGACAACTTTTAAGAATAATTTATAAAAAGACAACTTTTAGTGTTAGCTAAAAATTAGGTGTGATGTTAGAAATGATGTGAAAATGCATTGGCAAATTAAAAATATTGTATCACTTAATAGTCCAAAAGCATAAATATATCGCTTTTAAGACGGACTAAAACAAAATTGTTTTTCTAATTTTGAAACTAGAAAATGAATCACAGGCGACATGATGTGAGAGGTAAGAAAGAATCTTACCCTCTATATATTATACAAGAAAAAAGATCCCTAAAAAATATCACCACACATGAGGATTCCTATGTGTCAAAACATTTTTGAACATATATGATCAACATTTCTAATAGTACTAGTAACACTCAGCTTTGTACGAGTTAACCCGTCCCTGTACAACTTCTCATTGCCTCTTCACGACGATGGGGTACTACTCTTTTCAGTTGGTGAACTGGGAACATAGGGAGGGGTAGTCCGTTCTGTTGGTGAGCCAGGAACATAGGGAACAAACCCTCGCCCACCAAACACTGGACGCATAAAGGCATTGTCAAACTTACGCCAGTAGCGATGCACTGTGTGTGTCGGGGTGGTCAAAAGTAAGCGTAGACTGGTTGGCTGAACAACACCAGCTTCAGTTTCTTGCTGATGGCCAAGAAGTGGGACAATAATGGAATTTTTTGGAGTAGTGTTCTCGGATGATGCAGCACTAAATGGCCCTTTCGTTGCAGGTAACAAGAACCTTATAAGAGCTTGTGTCATTAAACCAAATACCTAAACATGGCCGTAAATAGAAGTCAAATTCCATATCAGGATAAAGTTTGAGGGAGGGAGAGAGAGAAGTGAAAAGCTTGGAAAAAATGAGGCAGGAATATTTACCGCTGTGCTGAAAAGAACAACAGTGATGGTGCTGGTGATCATTAGAGCATGCTCTTTCAATTGTGTATGACCTGCACTAGTAAACTGCACAGAGATATATAAAAACCAATAAACAAGAAGGAAAATAATAATTCTCTGTTGGATAACATGGATTGAAACAATGAAGGGGTGATACAATATTATGTAATGGAGGTGTCTGCAAATAGAATCCCCACTAGTAGAGATTTATGAGATACTAATTAAGGTAGCATTTGGGGTCCAGGATTTAAAGAAAATAAAAATAAAAGTGTTACTCCCTCCATAAAAAAATAAAATTGTTACTCTCTCCTTTCCAAATATAAAATCATTTTTGACTTTTTGAAGTCAATTTACAACATTTTCAAACTCAAATGTGACATAAATTTATTTAACTTAAGCCAATACAATGATGAATATTATAAACTATCTAAAAAGTACTACTAGCTATAAGTCTTATTTATTCATAATTTATAAAATGTGTTAATTAATTACTAGTTAACAGAGTCAAACCTAAAATAAAAAAAGGTGTTGACAAAAAAGATATTGCGGAGACAGGATTTGAACCCGGTAGTTCCTACAAAGGATCGGACTAATGACGTATACAATACTTGAATTCTCGGTGTAGATGCTACATAGTTGGTTCTCATCCTTCAGAGATTATGAGTGTAATAGGAGCATCCGTCGACAAAAGGATCACCCTTAGATGATCATAGATTCATTAAAAATTATGAATAAATAAGACTTATAGCTAGTAGTACTTTTTAGATAGTTTACAATATTCATCATTGTATTGGCTTAAGTTAAATAAATTTATGTCACATTTGAGTTTGAAAATGTTTCAAATTAACTTTTAAAAGTCAATAGTGATCTTATAATTTGGAATGCAGTTAATTTTGTCTAGTGGAATATATAAGTCAAGTTTGCATGTCACTTTGTAAATGTGGTTTTCAGACGGCAAATGAATGAATGTAATGACTTATAACGGAGGAATGTAAAACATCAAGATACACGAAGTTATGTGAAATGTATATTAAAATTAATTTTATTTGTAGATCATAATATAATGTGTCTTTCACCTCCTCTTCCCTAATAAATGATTGTATTTCTTTCCATTTGCCAAATCCCTCCTTTTTTGTTCTTTATTTTTTTATATAATCATTTTTTAAAATTATTTTACTATCAAGATGGGTGATGAGGGGGACATAGAAGCTAACCTCAACACTATAAGAAGTAGGCCATATAGGCTATTGGAGATACCTTCAACAAGATAATATATTCTCCATTGAGTTCCTCCGTTAGAGAAATAGAGAAGTAACACTAGAGTTAGAGCTCACCGATAAATTCCTCCATTTTGAATCCAGGGTATTTAGATTTAAGATAACCTAAAAGACTATTAATATTGGATTTTACCGTTTTATATATAATTTTTCAGCCAAATATGCACATGAATGTAGTGCACTTCAATTTCAATTTCAATTTCAGCCAAGTATTTCAATTTCAAAGGAAAATGAAAAACTTTCTAAGAAATGTTCTATTAGGTTTAGGAGTCTAGTCCAAGAGTATCTCACCCGAACACAACACAACTGTTATTTAATTTACATCCATTCTAGTGCTCCTAATCCAATAACTCTTCTTGTTGGAAATACACTTCAAAGCTATCACATGTAAACAATACTTGTACTTCTTCTTAGGCAAAAATTCAAACGGTGTCTCTATGAGGTACAAGTCATGAGTTCAAAATTACAAAAGGCGCTTCAAAAGAAACTGAAATGCTTGCTAAGAAGTGTTCTATTAGGCTAGGAGTCTAGTCCAAGAGTGTCTCAACTCTCACCCACACACAACATAACTGTAATTTAATATCCACCCATTTTAGTTCTCCTAATGCAATAATTCTTCTAGTTGGAAATCCACTTCAAAGGCATCACGTGTTAACAATATTTGTACTTCTTTTTAGGCAAAAATTCAATTGGTGTACCTCATTAATACTTGTACTTCTTTTTAGGCAAAAATTTAATTGTTGTCTCTATGAGGTACACGTCGTCATGAGTTCAAAACACAAAGGTGCTTTGGAACCAGAGGGTTTACCCGGTGCACACCTGAAAGGTATTGGCTACGGGTGCCTCTGAAAAAAATTAAAAAATTAATAAAAAATAATTTCAGATACTTGATTCCAAATGCAACACTCATGGACAATCAATGTATCCTAACATGCACAAGCCTCTTCTACCATTTCTGCACACATTTCCAACTTGCTCGAACTATCTATAAATCAGTCTCTCTAGCTTAGATTTTTACTGAACTAAAAGATTAGATTTAAATAAGAGAACATGTATAATTACCAACATATTTACCTTATTATACGCAAGTGCCATAGACACTGCCCCTCTCATGAGACCGGCCCACCATATAATGACCTGAAAATTGAGACGTGATACGATCATGATCAAGTTCCCAGGCAGAACAAGAGCCATTGGAAAAAAGGGCAGATCCTTACTTGCTCCCTGAAGCTAATTTTATCATTTGGAGACTTCTTGGCTAAGTTTGATAAGAAAGACAGTGGAAACACAAAGGCCGCTCTTCCAAGCAAAACTAAGCCTAGAAGTATTGAACTCACTGCAACTGATTTTCCAGGACTGAGAAAGGAGAGAAGTAAGAACAACACGTATAATCAGTAGATGATAAATTCATATGGACGATACAGAGTGGGACTTGTCAGACACATACTATGCCAGTTCAACTCTGTAATGTAACAAATAATTTTAAAAATAAATTCATAATAACAAGTCAAAACATTTGTGATAACTCTCTTCAGAAGTATTGTATGAAACAACTAGCATAGTTTCTGACTATATATTTAACATACCTATCACTCACAAATCTCCATTTCTCAATGTCCAAGGCATCCATACCAACATAAAGGAAGATGAAAATCTCAGCAATAAATGACAAAGTTGCAAAAGCATGCCTGTACATAAATTGTTCAAAGAACTAAAGCATTAGCAAGAAGGACAGCTTTATATTACTGAAGCTAAATAATGATATGACACACGCATACTTGGTAGTGGTTCTTGAACTCTCTGTCACATTGTGCCAGGTGTAATGAGACATGACAATCCCACAGAAAAATACAGTGAGAATGCCACTCAAATAGAACAGCTGTATACAAATTAGGTAGACTAACATCAAAGTGAAGCGGCTAATAATTATGAAGATCTAAATGAGAAAGAGAGGCAAATCATACAAGGGCCTCCCACAAAAGCTCGCATAAACATTATTTGAACTTACTTCTGCCAGCATGTAAGAAAGGTATGCCATGAGGATCACTATGGCTACCTCGCGATCTGTAGAGTGCCTGTGACATGTACATATTCAACTTAATGTAATATGATTTTTTTTTTCTGTTTTTTGGTTTTAATAGTGTGTCAGATGAACAAGCAATGAACAGCAGAACTTTCTTGAAACAAACCAGACTCATCATTCTGAATAAGTAATATTAAACAATTTATATTGCTGATTCAAGTTTGATAAAATTAAAACTGCAAACTTTGCACTGAAGAAGAATTGTAAAGAATAAAGGAATGTTATTCTGTTCTACTTTTTTGCAAGCACATAAAGATCATCCCTTTTTTTTTTGCTAATTCAGTACTTTAAATTTTATTACATATGAAAATTTGTATCATAATGCAGGGGCAGAAGCGCCTAAGGTGGGCAAGTATCACTTTAGGATTTTGGTAAATAATGTACCAGTACTTATTAGAACTTACTAAAAAGCATAATGGAATGTGGTTTATTTGTACTTCTTATGAGCACAATATATCATCCCGTTTATTGCAAATCGATTCTACAAATTCTATTTCACATCAATCTACCACATTTAGTAGGCCAAAATTTATGAAAGGAGTCCCATATTTATAAGAATGCAGGAGGGAAGCCACAGCTTGGCTAAGTTGGGCAGGCAATTACCTTAGGATTTTGGATAATTAAAGTATATTGGCCAGGGATCAGCTTCAAATGGTTGCAGCTGAAGTCCCAGACCTGGTGTCTAGATCGGTAAGGGCTTCACGATGATATTTTGCTTTGGTGAATGTTGAAAACAGTTGCAACTTTGACAATGGCAATGCTTTTGTCAAATTTCAGGAAATGTGGGGTCCGTGATGAGTGGATAAACATGGTGAAAATTCAATTCTGACGTGTTAGATGATGTACTCAGAGAATATCTGAATGCTGATGGTGATAAAGTCGACTTTAGCTATTGGGTTGTTTACCTCAAGCCAGAAGTAGATAATGGTGTAGAAGGGCCGTTAATGAGATGGGGATAATGAGAGAAGCAGAGCCGTAGTTCTACTCTCATACCTCTTGAAAATGCATACCCAGTGAAAGAGGAAGGAAAAGGAAGAAGATAGATAGGGAAGCATCTAACTTACTTGGGATCATTTAGCACACATAAGCACAAAGGTTGGCCAAAATTCTCAATACTTAAGTTTACTAAGTTGGGTAATTACATCAATTTATAGACCGTGATTGACTAAATCCTAATGCTTACTATAATACAAAAATATCTTAAACAAAGCATAAAAATTTTATTCCCTCCATTCATAAATAAGAGTCCTATTTGACTTGGTGATTTGTTGTACACATATTGTTAGCCAAGGACACACATGAACATAATTTATTTTTTCAAATAACAAGTTTTTTAGTCCTCAAAGTTTAATATTAACAACAAAATTATCAATAAAAATCATGGTGCCCTAAAAATACCTTTCTATGAACACGCAAAACATGACTCTCTTTTCCAGATGGAGGGAGAATAATAAAGCAAAATTAAGTCCTTAGGCTAAGAATGATAGTATATTTGGTGCATATAGGGCTTGGATTGTTTGGCTACTATACGTGCGTTTTTGTGTATATTGTGTATGCACGGGTTTGATCCAGGTGTCAAATATTGAATACTTACATATAAAATGTAAATAAATAAAGCATAATTACTTCCTAAACTACAAGAAGAAATTTCTGACTTTCTGTGATTTGCTGTCTAATCCTCAGGCTTCCAAAGCCACTGATTTTGGTACTGCAATCCAGTAGTTGCTGCATCAGCTTTGCCTTTTAACCATGTTAAATTAAAGCAAGATTATGGACATAGAATTATCAACACTTTAATGTATTGCATACGATGCACAGAATTTAAGCATAAAAGTAGGTTCTAGAGAAAGGTAACTACTTCAATCACCTGAATGGACAGGAAGATAAAGTTTTACTACTTGATTCATTAAGAAGAAAAAGATAAGCAGATCACGGTGGGAAAGAGAAAATAAATAAATAAAAGAGGACCAAAGCCAATCAACAGGTCTTTCAGTATGTATCTTATATGTTATAGAGATGGTGTTATTGCATTAAAAAAAATACTACATAGAACACGAGGATAGTACAAAAAGGAACCTACACACAACCACACAAAATTTTTGAGACTATTATATTACCTTCCAAAATATAGCTTCTTGATAATGTAGGCACTAAGAAGTCCAGCCTGCAGCAGAAAAAGTAAGATGTCAAATCTGAACACATTTCACAAACCTCAAAAAAACTTGCAACAGAAAGAAAGAAATGGGAGAGAGAAAAAGAGGTAGAGACAGAAAGAGAGAGAGAGAGAGAGACTTACAAACACCCCCAACATGGTGCTTGTAACGAATAAATAAAAGAAATTTCCAATTAAAAGAAGTGCAACACTGTAATCAAGACTTGCGAGGTCAAGGCTCTCAACGGCATTGAAAAGTACCACTGACGTAGCATCATTTACAACACCCTCACCAAATACCAGGCTGTAAAGTAATGGTGTCTCATCCTGATTAAGCACCTGTACCATTAAAAATCTTTTTAGAACTGCTAGTCGTTTTAGACGAATATACTGCCAACGATTTAAATAAATACCTGCAATGTGCAAACAGAATCTGTTGCAGCAAATATTGCTCCGATTGCTAAAATAATGGAGGGAAAAGGTTACAGTCCAAACAAGCTATGGAATTTAATAGGTGAAACAAATGAAGTGATAAAGTCGATACCCAGATAATCCCCAATGTCCTGAGAGCCAATACCCATTTTTCTAAAGGATTGTGTGACACCTGGATCACACCAAGAAAAATAAGAAGATAAAACTTCTGTAGTAATAAAAAATCACATACCAACATCACGTGTTTCAGTACTATAAGACACCAGACAGCCATATAGCTATTTTTACGTGACAGTTTTAGTTCCTTTCCAGATACCCATATGCTGAAAAGAAAAGTTTAATTCAACATATCAGAGACCCCATTTGTGCCCATATATTGATTCATGTCATCATAAGGAATAGAGTTTCCCAGAAAACAAGCTAAACAAATTGCAGAGTGGAATCAACCTTTTTCTGTCCACAAAACAAGGACTTACAAATATGAATTGTTTTAGTTGGAAGATGTCAGACATGAAATACATTGTTGGGAAAGCTTTTAGATCAATTGATAATTTAGCATGCTAGCAGAACTCTTGTTTCCCCAAGGTTTTGGGTTCAAGTCTTACCCATTATGTTGTTAGCGAGTTGCAAACTGTTTGTTTGTGTATTTTGATGCACAAGAGTTATCTCTCCATGAGCGTTAGGATTGCGAGGGAGATTGTTAAAGGATGATATACATTGTTGAACGCATTTTATAATAGCTTAAGCTTTTATGAGGAATGGGTACATGACAGATGAAAAATGTTCGGATTATTGCAATTAAATGGTTAGCATTATAAAAAAAAATCATAAAATAAAATAAAATACAATAAAAAATAAACTAATCGACTGTCCAGATTCTCCAGAAACAGGTGTAGACTTTATCTAAAAGTATAATATGGTTTTCTTTTCCTTTTTTGTTTTCCTACACTCTGAAAGGATAAAAGAGAGGCCCTGTTCAGTGCAGCCTGAGATTATTACAATCAGATTATGACTATCAGATTATGACAATCAGACAACTTAGGGATATTATGGGATTTAATGATTTTGCTTGAGCTATTCATGGAAGTTCAAAAAAATTTATTAAATGACTGCACAATCTATAATATGATTATCACCCCTAAGCAACTTGTAGGTTATACGTATGCTAGGCTATAATTTTATTATAGTTTATTCCTACAAGTTGCACCAAACTCAACAGCCCCAACTTTGTAAGATATAAGCTATAACCTGGAGTAAATAAACAGCACCAAAAGGGGCGTCTATTTGACAAACTTCAAGACCAGATCAGATGAAAATATGGGAAACTAGTAGTTTACTAATGTTTGCTAAACTAACTTCTCTCGCTTTATTGTTCAAGTTTGCAAGAAAATAAATCAGAAATCAATTTGTTTTTAGACCAAGTAACTACAAAATGAGGCCTGCTGATACCGAAAGAGCTTGAGAATCGAGATTCCCAACAGCTCCATCACTTATACTAAAAGGAACACCAAAAAGACCTAATAACTCATGTACTTAGCTTTCAAGTCAAAAATTCTAACTCAATAGCAAAGGATAATCCCAACAGAACATTTAGCATGTGACTGTCAGTAAATTGTCAGAATAAGGAAAGGACAACTTAACATTTCTCTTAAGAGTTTAGTGATGCAATGAAGCCATTGAAAGTCTATTGACCCAACTGAAAAAAGGGGAGAAGTTCATTTGACCCAAAAACAAGTTTTGCTAGACAAAAAATAATAATAAAAACTAAAAAACTGAGAGATGCATTACCCATTAAGGTGAACTAAAAACTTCAAAGTTCATGAATGTGAGATTTTGACCAAATATAGAGTTTTTCAGCCTAATACACTTAAAATATGCTACTAATAAAGCACTTTAAAGGCTACAATAAAATGCTGAAGGTCTATTGACATACCAAATGATATAACAGCACATGAAATCAGAGTACCAACAGCACCAAACAGCATAATAGTAATGAAGTTTCGGAAAAATTGCTTCTTTTTAACCTGAAACCTGGCATAGAAAAAAATGATGAGAGCCATGCTGAAAGGATACCTAAAGAAGAATTTCATATGCTATGGCCGTATGACACGATCATTAGGATAACAGGAAACAAAAAATAATGGACGATGAATGACATTATAAAGAAGCTGGTCTCACAATTAGTTCTAGGCATCAATAAAGACAAAAGAAAAATAATGTGGTGCTTTACTCTACAGACAACAGTTAGCTCTCATTCTTATGCTACAAGCTTCAAGTCACAGCTCAGTAGAGATATACTGACGAATTCCACGTGAAGCAAACCGATCAACTTCTGGTTGATAGAGGAGAGCAGATTGGCTTTCCAACTTAATTTTAGCCAACAACTACCTGAGATTTTTTAAAACTTTTGACAAGGAGTAAAAAATAGATGGAAGCATACAACCATTAACTGAAACTAGCATGCAAGTAGTAGAGAAACTTAGGGTGGCTGGGCCTCGGTGCCTAGAAGAAAGCTCACTAGATTTCCTCACTATAATGAGAAATTCTGATTGACAGCAAACCTAAAGGAATCAAAAGTATATCATGTTTAATCAAAACTAAAGGTACATTAAAACAGCCTAATCATCAACTAGTCAAACCATATCTCCACCTTATACAAGGCAGTTATGTCATTTACATGAACCAAACCACAGTTTCCAGGCATTAGGGCATACCCTATCTTGTCATTTAACTTGGAATGGACAACTTCTCTATCTACTGCATTAATTATTTCATTTTTCATAACATATAAGCAACCCAGATGTAACTTGTACTCATCATCTCATTGGCCGTTTCCAGTTAATTTCCTATGAGTACAATAATTTCTCATTGTATCCCTAGTCACTCACTGCATTCTCAATATTATTATATTCATTTTTCCTGTAAAGCATTTTTTCCATCGCAATTGTTTTGTTAATCAAGTTGGGATTATGATTTGATGCAACATTCTGGTAAACTCCTCCATGTCCTTAATTTGGCTCTTAATTTATTCAACGATACTTTCCAAAGCTTTGCTCCATTAAGAATGGTAGATCAAGGATACAGAAAAGACTATTCTCTTGTTATTCACAGTCTGCGACTCTGCAATCCTTCAGTTTTGCTGCAACAACCAAACTAGGGATAAAAAGCAAGCAGTAGCTGTCATCACAATTAATCCATATTTAAATAACATATCAATAGCTGACAGGCTAGTAGTAGCTGACAGTAATTCTGATATGTTTTAAACCTAACAAAATGTAATACTAAAGGTTAGTCTGACTGACCTGCTCAGGTCTCAATTTATTCAAAATATGGTCGTTTTGCCTACCATTACTTAGAGAGTCAAATTAATGGTCCCTCCTCCCTCTGCTAATTTGAGTTTTATAAAATGCTAATATAGGCTAATTAGTTAATGTTATCTCTTAACATATGTTTCATTAGCAGTGAAGGGTAGTTAGGGCAAGTTATTTAGTCTAGTCATTTGTAAAGAATCACGGTGCCCTACTTGAATATCCTAGTTCTAAGATAGTAAGATATCCAGCAGCCTATATATATATATATGGATACTCACTTTCAGTAAAATCCAGCAATGAATTAGGAGAGGTTGAGATAGAGTTTGTGTGATATTGCCCAACTCTTGTAAGTTTATAACTGATACTAATATTTTTCTTTTTCTCCTTTTCTTCTTCTTCTACACTTCACACATACGTTCTAAATTTCAAAACCACTCCTCGCATCCTAAGCCAATGACGAACCCAAATCTTACCACTTAAACATAGCCACATACTGTTCACAGTGATTATTCACAGCACCAAGAATAATCCTAAAACTTTCTATTTCTTACGTCATGCAAGATTCCATAACCATATTTTGGAGATTTCAAAACCTTATAGCAGTATACCTTTTTCTTTGACACATAACCTTACCTCTGTATACTTAAATTACGGAAGGCTGGTATCTTATATTCTGTTTTAGCCAAAACCAATTTACAATGATCCTAATATACCGCTTGATGGGAGCAACAAGTCCAAAGATGAGAAGAAATTTATATTTATTTTATGAAAATTTATTGTGTTTAATAAGAACAAAGTGAGAAATGGCGAAATGGGAAGTTCGATTCCTCCACAGTCAACCAAGGCACCCCAAAAAACCTCGAATGAATCTAATTAATTATACTCGCTCGGCAAATTAATGTATGTAATATTATTTTATCTACTAGTGGGGATTTAGGACATTTAATAGTGATTAGGAAATTTTAATATTTAGTAAGGGTATTTTAGTCGTATAGTACTTTTATTGTTTTCTAAGTAATATTAAGGTTTTGAGTCTCTTTAAATAGTGATGTAAACCCCACAAGTTAATTACACTATTGAATATTATTATTAAAAGATATTATTGTTGATTGCGATCAATTTACTCTTTTGCGGTTGAGGATCCTAGGGGTAGTGGAGTGCAGAGTTTCACCCTAGTTTTATCTTTCTTTTATTTTCCAATTAACTTTTAACAGTTGTTTTTCTCCAAATATCGTCCTGCATCACTGCTTAACAACTTCCTAAAAAAAATTAAGCTTCATAATTGGGTGGAAAGTATTTAGCCGAAGTAGCCCAAACTACTTCTACATCAGCGCTTCCATTACTTTAATTCCCAGATAAGTTTAGGTGATATAGTTCTTATATATGTCTACATTTTCACTGGCTTTCCTTCTTTAGTAAATTAGTGCTTTAAATGTTCTCCTCTGCAAACTTCCCATTCATAATCATGAGTCTAATATGGTAAAGATAAAACTTCCTTTCCATTTCTCGTCAACACAGTTAAGGAATTTCCGTTGCAATAGACCACAATAAAATATTGGAGGATGTCCACAATTGTAGGGTTCCATCCAAATAAAGTTAATTGAGATAGAATTTGCTGATCTAAAACAAGCAGACTCCTTATTTATATACCATCTCTACGTCTGCTAAGGGTAAGAACTAAGAAGTAATCCCCCCCCCCCCCGGTCCACTCCTAATAGTCTGAAATCTGAATAGTTTGATCTTCACAAAAAAGGAATAGTTTAAGCAAAGCTAGTTTCAGATGAAACCTAACAACCATAAGAACACATCGAGTTTGAGACCTGTAACTATCAGCACCTACTTTTTTTTTTGACAAGAAGTCCACCCTCGATGAAGGACGAGCCCGTGAGACTTGGTTAGAACAATAAAAAAGGCTTGGGAAGTCCATGAATTAGAAGTTGTATTTTAATTAGTTTATTTTAATTTGTAGTTATCTTATTAGAGTCCAATCTAGGCTAGGAAAGTTGTCTAGTAGTATTATAAATGGTGATGTATTTTATTATTTTGGATACATTGAATGATTAATTGATTGAGTTTTGTGTGAGAATTATCTTTATGATATTTATCCGTCATCCCAAAACCTCCGTCCCCGTCATTTCAACATTAGAGCCAAACTTCTAAACCACCTTCTGCTGCCATAACAGTCGTGAAATCATAGTACTAAACAACCCTAACCCCAACCAAAACACCATCTAATAAACAAGCACCGCCATCATCACCCACACCAGCCGCTGCCATCAACAGAACTTCTGTCCCAAACTAGCATTACCCAACCAGAAACCTACACAAACACAACCCTAATTGCATCCACGCCTATACCAAACAAGACCCAGTCAGCCCTAAATTTCCAGAACCCAAACAATACCAAAACCTAGCCAAAATCTACCCTAATATCCACCACCAAGACCCAATTGAACAACCCAAAACCACTTGAAACCCTAGCCGCCACAAATTGCAGCTTATACCGCAACCTGACCCTACAGCGATCAATCAAAGGAAAGCCGCAATAAAATCCTCCTCCAACGCTTGTGTGACAGAAACAGGGGAGAAAAAAACAAAAAGGGAGTAGAAGAAGCTTTCACCACCATCACCGCCGCTGCGTCCCGTCACCACCATCCTCATTTTTGTCGAGAAAATTTTAAGTCTTTAGCCTCCTCAAGCTTGCTGCTCTCCTTGGACTTAAGTGAAAAAGTGAAGCAGAGAGAGACAAAACCCGTGAAGAATAAAAAAAGATCTGGGAAAAAATATCTCCTAGCAAATTACAGTTAGGTACCCCAAAGTTTTTCTAGTTTAATCCCCCAAGTTTTCTTAAATTTTAAAATACCCCTGAAATTTTACATATCAGTTCCTGTACTTTCATTTTCTTCAATTTCAGGCCCTGAAGTTTCATTAGTTTCAGTTCCGTCTCTTTTTCTTTATACTTTCTGCACTTAAGCCCCTAGAGCAAGTCCAAAAAAAAAAGCATTTTTTATTTGCAGGAACCATGGTAATTGCCGGAGAAATCAACGCTAAGCTTGATACTTATATGTTACACAAGATGAGCATCTCAAAAGGATTGAAGATTCAATCACAACACTTACTGCAAATGCAACAAATGTTCAAGCTTCTATTACAGCACTTGCAGCAAAAGTTGACATACTCACGGAACACATTGATAAGGGAGAAGAAGATGCTCATAAGAATTTTGAAGACCCCATCCCAGATCCTAATCATCTGAGACTACAACAACAAGACCCTAATGCACGAGTTAATCCTCATGTTCTAGATCCTAGGATGAATGCAGTGGATAGAGGAGTGAAATTAGATGTTGGAGACTTTAATGGCGATAATGGTCTCGAAGCATTCTTCGATTGGATTCATAGTTTGGAGAGCTTCTTTCGTTGGTATGAATTATCCGATGAAAGAAAACTTTCTTTGCGAAAGCGAAATTGAAAGGGACAACCCGTATTTAGTGGGATCAACATCAGCGAAATTTATATACAACTCGGAGAAGATGGGAAGATATGAAAGCTGCATTGACACGACGTTTCGTGCCTTCGGATTATAAGTAGCGAGCATATTTGCAGTTAACTGAGTTGGTGCAAGGAAGTAAATCTGTAGCCGAGTATACTTCAATATTCTACAGTTTGGTTACACGATCCGAATTCCCTTGGGTTGAAGAAGTTTAAATCTTCATGTACCGTCGAGGATTGAATCTAGAGATTGCAGGTGGCGTAGCTTCAGATAAACTCTTACTCTTGCATGATGTCGTTCAAGTTTTCACCTAAGTGGAGGATAATTTGAAAAGAATTCTGTTAAGCCTCCAATACCAGTCCAAACTCGGAGTGGACGTATTGTTGTGCAGCCTATTAAAAACAGGCTCGTGGAAAGATCGTCAGTGAGCCCTTCAGCTACTAGCAGGCCTAATCATACCCCAAGTTCTTCTAATGTTAGCAACAACCATACGTCTAAGTGTTATAACTATCGTGGTTTTGGCCACATGTCTTTTGAGTGTCCTTCTCCGAAGGTGAATGTTGTCTGTTCTCCCTCAAGGCAACTTACTGTTGTTAGCAAAGAGTTTGGAAAAACCAATGTTCGAAAAAGCTAAAAGCGGTACGAGGCGTTTTTCTCCGTTCGAGGCGAGGCGTAAGCCTCGAGGCGGAGCGAGGCGGAAGCCTTGATTTTAAGACCTAAAAGTCCCCAAAAAATTATACAAAAATGCTAATAAAATCATAAAATAATTCATCATTATAATCAAGGTCATAAAAGACATAAATAATCAACGTCACATTAATGTATCATTACAAAACATGAAAACAACATAATATCATCAACTACTTATATAGTTATCATCCATCACTATATAAGTAGTGTATCATTCGTATCCAGCGGCCTGAAAAAAGGATCAAATCCTTGATCATCATCCCCACCATCATCATCATCCCTATCATCACTAAGAGGATCCTCCATGGAATCATCATCGTATCTAATAGCTCTATCATCCTCCTCATTGTCAGTGCTAAGATCCTCAAACTCCGGTTCTTCATCTACCAATTGCAATCCCTTCCCTTTATCTATAAATAAACAAGTGAGTATATATTTAATCTAAATGAGTATGTTTTTTTAAAGAACACTTTAAAGACAAATGAGTAATGACACTAACCTTTTGTTTTAGTTTTTGACTGCAAAGTCTTTCTCTTTCTCTTTTGACTTCCTTGTTTACTACTTGTTCCTTGAGTCCCTTTCCCTCTAAGTGTACTCTCCCTCACGTTAGTCCCTTCTCCTCCAATCGTCTTTTCATTCCCGTGAGTTCCTTCACCCTCCTGAATATCATCATTCCCATAAGTCACTCCCGATATATTTTCATCATTTTCCCCCGCAACCCACTCATTATCAGATGGCACACTATCAACAACCAATGGATCCTCTTCTTCTGTTAGTGCCTTTTTTTTGATGTGCCGATCTTTCAATTTTTTATTATACATAACGTAAGCCAATGAGTTAAGCCTGGATGCGGACAGTCGATTCCTTCTCTTTGTATGTATCTATATTAATTACAAGTAATTGAGTATTAGTGAGATCCAATGATTGAGAATATAAATGATTTATATCTAATAAATACCTGACTGAAAGTACTCCAATTACGCTCACACACGCCCGAAGATGAGCAAGTTAAGCTCAAAATCTTTACTGCAAAGTTTCTTAATTCTGGAGCTTCATCTCCATATGCGATCCACCAATCAGCTGGATCAATATTAAAAACATTATATCAATCTGACCAAGACCACGTTTAATCAAAATGAAAGCATATACATTCATTAAATCACATTTGACTTACCGGGAGCACGTTTCTTACAAGTGTTTTTGGCATTTGTGTAGCCAAATAAGCCTTGTCTCAATCGGAATGCATCCAATTGCAAATCAGCTCTCTCTCTTTCCTCAGAGTTAGGAATAAGCTTGTCCATACAAGCGTACAATCCCCACCTTAACTTCCACATTGGCACAGAAATTGTCATCATAATGAAAATGAGGATTCAAAAAAATATGCAGCAGCGTGCAAATGCCGATGCAACTGATTGTCCCACTTAGCATCTATTATGCTCCATATCTCTTTATAGGCCCCTCCTCATTATCCAAATTTTTTGCAATCTCTTCTTTACGCGTTGTCCATGGCACCATATAAAAATCCCATTCCCGGCACCTTTTTCTGAATCTGTCATCCTCAATACACTTACGAGAGGTTTTTGTGGTCTTAATTGCATATCCCACACTACCCCAAAAATTCTCCTATCGCTCAGAACAATTTTTTCTCGCCTCTCTACCTTCAGGTTTTTTTGCCCAACTACAATTTGCCCACTCCCTAGATGTAAACATAGCTCCAAAGGCTGTCTCAAACTATGCATACTCTGCAAAGTTAAATAAGCAGTGGCAAATCTAGTGGCGGCTGGCCCGAACAAGGTCTTTTATTAGTGTTGGCCCTCATCAATGCCAATACCCATCCATGATTATATATGAAGTTTACTTACCTACAATTACATAATAGCATTCATCGCAAATTAATAATATTCAAGTAATCATTGAATAAAAAAAAATTATAAACAAATAAAAATAAAAAAAAGTAATTAACCTTCTTGGCCTTGGTCAAAGCATTTTTTATGTTGAGGCAACTCTCCAAGCTTCTCAAGCATCAAATCGATGCAATGCGCGCACACGGTTGTCCACCACATACGTGGCCTCTTCTTCCATTAACATTCTCCCCGCCGCCTTATAATTAGATGCATTGTCAGTGACTACTTGAATAACAAGGTCTTCTCCCACTTCCTCAACAACCTCATCAAGTAGTTTAAACATCAAATTAGCATCTTTAACTGCATCAGATGCATCAACAGATTTTAAAAATATTGTGCCATGGGGGTTGTTTACAAGAAAATTTATTAGTTGTCTTCCCCTAATATCTTTCCAACCATCCGACAAGATTGACACCCCCGTATGTGACCAAGTCTTCTTTACCTCCTCAACAAAGGCCTTTGTAGTCTTCTCTTCCTCCTTCAATACCCAAGAGCTAAGGTCGTATGGAGTGGGGGGTTTCAAACCACGACCATAGTTCCCAATTGAGCGGCACATATTTAAAAATGAATGACTTCCTGCAGCATTAAAGGGAATCCCGTTTTCAAAGAAGAATCTACCAATATCAAGACAGACTGCATTACGAGCCTCCTTTGAAAATACGGTACGATTTGTTGTAGCATCATCAGCAGCATCAACATCTACAACAAATCTTGTCCATGGGTCCCGAACTCCTCGCGGAGGCACTACCCACACTTGAACCTCCCAAGGATGGATGGCCACTATAATAAGACCCACTTTGTATTTTTTCAGCTTCATTTCTTTGTCTTTCCTCTTTTGAGTCAACACTTTTCTTCATCAAAGACGCAAGCTCTTCCTTCACTTCACTTGGTACTTTTTTGCAAGCCTCAACGTTACTATGATTGCTGACAAGATGATTTTTCAGCCTTGTAATCCCTCCTTTACAAATTTTTTTACAAAAATTGCATTCCACATATAAATGAGATTTATTAACTCCAGGAGCTTCAGTGCCATATTTCCAAGCTGGATCTTTCTTACCCATAATAACAATTCACTGTCTATAATAAAAAAAAATGAACATATTTTTAAATGAAGTGAATTTTCCATACAAATACATATATATTATAATATATATATATAAAAAGGAAATAACAAATGAATGAAATTTTGACATAATGTTGCTTGGATTTTCAACTGTGAAAAGTGCAGAGTAATGTCATTAAATTGTAATTAAAAGCATTCACCATCTAAACTAACAAATGCAAGCTTCCAGCTTTTGACGCAAATGATCAAGAAATTAAAAAGCATTTAAGTTCAGTGTATAATAACATTTCAAGACATAACCCAGGGTTTTCACCTGTTGGGATATCTAATAATATATATTATTTATATATATTTTATATATATATAAAAATAATATATATTATAATATATATATTTTAAATTAATATATATTAAAAAATATATATTTTTAAGTAATATAATATAATATATATTTTTTTAAATAATATAAAATAATATATATTATAATATATATTTTTAAATAATATATATTATAATATATATTATTTATATTATTTATGTATATATTATTTAAGTAATATATTATAATATATTTTTTTAAATAATATAATATATATTATAATATACATTTTTAAATAGTATATATTATAATATATATTATTTATATTATTTATATATATATAAATAATATATATTATAATATATATATTTTTTAAATAATATATATTATAATATATATATATTTTTAAATAATATATATTATAATATTATATATTTTTAAATAATATATATTATAATATATATATATAATATATAATATATATTATATAATATATCCCAACAGGCCAGAAGAAGCCAGAAGAAGTAAAGTGGAGAAGAAGGTTAACAAAAAAAAAAAAGATGAAGCAGTGAAGTGGAACTGTGGAAGAAATACATACCTGCCGGCTGCCGATCGGAGTCTCTCGCTTGTCCCAGTCGCCGCCTTCTTCTGTCGCAGTCGCCGCCTTCTTCTGTCGCCTTCGCAGCCTTCGTCGTCGCCAACTCAGCCTTCGTCCTCACTTCGCAGCCTCGACTTCTCACTTCTCAGTACGATCTTCTTCTTTGCTCACGCCTTCGACTAGGGCTTATGACTTAGGCTGACGACGTCGTTTTTTTTTTTTTAAACCCATTCCCAATTTGCGTCTGACTGATTCAAGGCTTCCGCCTCTTTACGCCTTGAGGCGCATCGCTACGAGGCGCAAGACTCGGCTGAATAAGGCGTGCGACTCTGCTTTTCCATCAAAGGCGTAGGCCTCGCCTCAGCCATGCACCGCCTCGCAACGAGGCGCGCCTTGAGGCGTGCGCCTCGATCGCTATTTCGAACATTGGGAAAAACTGATTTGGACGAAGTGGTTTGCAAGCCGTTAGATGTCGAATATGAGCCTAATGACTAGGATTTGGAAGTTGATACTTGTTTGAAAGGATGTTTGGGTGTTCTTCGACCTTTACTTATTGCTCAGAGACATATGGATGATCCTAGAATCCATCGTGGGCGAATTTTTCAGACGAGAGTCGGATGTGCGGGACAGGTATGCTCTCTTGTGATTGATATTAGGAGTTGTACATAAGCAGTTAAGCATGTTATCTCTGAGGAAGTAGTTAAGAAACTTGGGCTAAAAGTTAAGCCTCACCCAGAGCCGTATGATGTTGCATGAATTACCAAAACAAAGTTGCAGCCGTATGATGTTGCATGGATTACCAATACAAAGTTGTGTGTTACTCAGAGGTGTTTGGTTACATTTTCTGTTAGCAAGCTTAAGGAAACCGTTATGTGTGATGTTCTACCTCTTAAGGTTTGTCACATTATCTTAGGGCGTACATGGCTATGGGATCGTCATGCGCAACATGATGCTCGTGCTAATATCTATTCGATTATCAAAGGCAATACCAAGTTTACTCTTACTTGTGCTATCGACATGCCAAAGTTGAAGCTTGCAAAGAATTCCTTGGTGATCCAGCGTGCTAATTCTTGTGTTAATGTTTTTAACTCGACGGAGTCGAGTTTTTCTAAGTGGAGGAGAACTGATGTAGAACGAGCTCGTGAGACTTGGTTAGAACAATATAAAAGACTTTGGAAGCCCTTGAATTAGAAGTTGTATTTTAATTAGTTTATTTTAATTTGTAGTTACCTTATTAGAGCCTAATCTAGGTTAGGAAAGTTGTCTAGGAGTATTATAAATGGTGATGTACTTTATTATTTTGGATACATTGAATCATTAATTGGTGAGAACTATCTTTGTGATATTTATCCTTCATCCCAAAAACATCCGTCCCCATCAACCCTCAGCAAACTAAAAGATCAAAAACAAGAAAGCACTTAAAAAGTGCAGCCCTACAATCTCTATATAAATCAGTAACAGAGATACCTCTAAAGCCCCCATAACAGAAGCCCAAAGAGACGCAAGAAAAATAACCCTATCAGTAAACAACTTTAAGGATAAGTAACTTTCTCTAAACAACCTAGCATTACGCTCATTCCAAATTCCAAATTCCCTACAAGATAGAAAAGAAGGCACACTTCCATAAAATTTTGGCATCCCTCTTGCTTCCAAATCCTCTAAAACAAATTAATAACATATCTTCCACCGTAGCAGAACACACCCACTCCTCTCCTAGCACTCCAAAGAGAGAGTTCCACAATCCCCAAGCAACAGAACAATGCAAAAATAAATGTAACTATCAGCATCTACTAGCTTCAGGCCTTCAACTATTATGATGCAGAGCATAGTAGTGCAAGCCTACAAGTTGGACCTTCAAAAAGCCATGCAGAGTGGCCTGTAATATTGAATAGTATAGTTAGGAAGTGTATGTTCATTTAGGAAGTGTATGTTCATGTTAGTATAGTCTGATTGGTGTTGCTCCTTTCGTTATAGCAGCCACATCATTGGATTTGCCCATTTTATGTTTATAACATTTGTTCTGTGCAATGCCCCAATCCACTGTAATTTCTACTTGGCAAAAGTAAATACTAAACTTGACAGTTTTGGGCTAGTAAACTTCAAATAGTCATAACTTTTGATCAGCTTGGAGTTACAGGGTCCATAACCCCAATTCGAAAAGGTCTTGACAATATCAACAAGACTCATGGCTTTTGGCCATCTTACATGTCATTTTAAGCCAGAAAAAATGCATGGAAAACAGGCGTTGGGCTACTTGAATTTTTTGTCGATTTTGTAGGATTTTGGGTTTTTCTTAATTTAGTCGTTCCTTTCATAACTAGGGTTGGAATTTTGTTTTGGACTATTTAAAGCTTCCATAAAGTTATTTTCAGCAGACTTGGAATTGATTTTATTATATTACAAGTTCTATGAAAATTCATGCTCATTCTTGTTACTACAGAAGATTGTGTTAAGAGTGTTAATCTAACCATTTTTATTGCTGCGTCACAACAACAAGCCTGTCTTCTACACATTATTTGTTAATGCATGAATATTGCGAGGTTATACTCAATAGAACAAACCTACTGAAAAATATGCTTCATTAGCTTTGATTCATAAATTCTTACAGTCCCAGAGTTAATTGAGTCCTAACTGGCACTTCCTTAATTTCCTCAAGTTAATTTGGATGTATGACGTAAAAAAACAAGACAGGATGACAAGGTATTTCCAAAGTTGGTCTGTTTAACTCTGAGTATGCAAAAAATATAGCTCCCTTATGGAAAACGTAATGCCAGAAATCAAATCTGCTGAAACTCAAGAATTATAAAATGCGTAACTAATCATCTAAAATACTATATATGAAAAACTAGTACATATATGAAAGATCATGATAAAGAAGAACTGTTAGAAGCCAAGTGTATGTGTGTGCTGTGTATGTTACTTAGTGTTGTTAGCACTGAGGAAAACATGATCCATGTTTCCTCCTCCACTAGCTCAACTTCTGTATATAAATGTAGCTACCATCAATGAAAGAAAATAAGAAAGAGTACATATTTATTCTAGCTTTCTTCATGGTATCAGAGCCTACTGCTTAACATTTTTTTGCAGTTAATTTTTTTTCTTTCCTCCCGCGTCGCTACTGACCATACAATCGATCAGAAAACTAGCCCAACAATTATATATTGAGAAATTGACATCGTATCTGGGATACTTGTTGCCGGGCGACCTCATCGGAGCTTTCAATTTTCCGACCCACCGCCGCACGCGCCGACCAATCGCCGGAGCTCCGACGCCACGCGCCGGCGCGTGAGCCTGTTTCCGGCAGCCTTTTCCGGCGCGGCTTCTCCCAGTCCGGTCGCCTCTTCCTCCTCTTTCCATCCACAGTGGTCTCCTAGAGAAAATATCAGGTTTGCTTGGATTTGGCTTAATTTTTGGTTCGGTTGCCTTATTTTTCTCCACTGTTATCACCTGCGGCTTGAAACCTCCACTGTTTGGCTTTGCTGGTATTACCAAGTACTGCTGCTGCTATTCGTATATCTATTTGGCTTATTTGTATTACCAAGTACTGTTTGGCTTTGGTATATCTATTTGGCTATACATATACTGCTGCTGTTATTCGTACTGTTTGGCCAATCCTGCTGCTATTCATACTGTTTGACACCAAAAAGGGCTTGTTTTATCAGTGTTAAGCTAGTACTGTCTAAACCCTCATACTATTTTTGGGAGCCTGTATATTATCCTTGTTGCTAAATTCCTTGGATAAATTGTTGCTCCTATTATATCACCATGGCAGAATCTGGTCCTATTATCGAAACCAATAAGGGACAAATGATTAGAAATCATCATCTCAATTCCGCTTTGGTTCTTAGTCCATTTAAATTGGATGGAAACAATTATCTTGCCTGGTCCGAAGCATGTCGTATGTCCATTGAAGCAAATCGAATGCAGCACTTTATCACTGGTACAAACACCATGCCTGTACAAGCAGGTACTGCTCAAGAAGAATGGAAATCTGATAACTCCATGGTAAAAACATGGATTTTTAACTCAATGGAACCTAGTCTAAGGAGTAGTTACATGTTCTTAGACACTGCACATGCACTTTGGGAAGCTATCTCTCAAACCTTCTCTATCTCTGGTGATATGTCTAAAGCCTATGATATTCGTAAACGAATCCGTGAGTTAGGCCAAGGAGAGAAATCTGTGGCACAATATTTTGCAGAGATTAATGCACTTTGGCAGGAGCTTGATCATTATCGGGTTTTCTCAGCTAAATGTCCGGAAGATGCAGCAGCTTATCAAAAGTTTATTAATGAAGATAGAGTTGTGGATTTCTTGGTTGGTTTGAATATAGAGTTTGATCAAGTTCGAGCTCAACTGCTTGGTCAGACACCTTTTCCATCCCTGAGAGAGGCTCATGCTAGAGTCCAGCAAGAGGAAAGTAGACGACGAGTGATGATACTAAAAGCTAATCCTGTTGACCGATCAGCCTTGATTGCCTCGTATCCTAAACCTGGCTCTCCCATTTCCTCTCCGATTGAGAAGGAGTCCCGTGAATGTGATTATTGTGGGGGGAAGAATCATACCCGGGATCGCTGCTTTAAGCTCCATGGTCGTCCTAGAGGACGTGGAGGTCGGTCTGGTCCTGGTCGTGGACGTGGATCTCATGCCTACATGTCTGCTCCACCTTCTGCTAATGTATCCGGCACTGCAGACACTACTATGACACTCACTCCTGAGGAAATCTTAGCCTTTCGGAAACTCTATTCCAACCCTACTTCCTCTCATTATGCCCAAACAGGTATACCTCCTTGTGCTTTTCATGTTTCACGCTCTAGCCCTAGTTGGATTATAGACACAGGTGCCTCCGAGCATATGACAGGGTCTTCTAACCTGTTTACTTCATACACACCCCGCTCTGGAAAAGACAAAGTTCGAGTTGCTGATGGCTCCCTGTCTCCTATCTCCGGGAGTGGTTCTGTAGTTTGTACCTCTTCATTAACATTATCATCTGTTCTCCATATTCCTTCCTTCACTGCAAATTTACTATCTGTTCAACGTCTTTCTGAATCTATGCACTGTTCCGTAACCTTTTTTCCCAATCATTGTATTTTTCAGGACTTGGTGACGGGGCAGAAGATTGGCAGTGGTAGTGCAGTTAATGGTCTCTATTATTTAGATGTTCCCTCATCTAATATGATCTCCACTCAGGCTCATCACTCTATTTCAGACTCCAGTTTAACCTCTCTCCATCAATGGCATCGTCGTTTGGGTCATCATTCCTTTTCAGTATTAGAGTCTTTATTTCCATCTTTAGTTAAAGGATGTAACAAAACTCAGTTCTTGTGTGAACCATGTGAATTCGGTAAACACAAACGTTCGACTTATTCTGCTATTAACAGTCGTCATTCTGAGTCTTTTGCTATTATCCATACTGATGTATGGGGCCCTTCTCGGGTTGTTTCTCGTTCTGGTTTTAGGTGGTTTGTTAGCTTTATTGATTGTCATTCTCGTGTCACTTGGATTTACCTTTTGCGTTCCAAAAATGAAGTTTTTGATTGCTTTCAGGACTTTCATAAAATGATTCAAACTCAATTTAACGCTAAAGTCAAAATTCTCCATAGTGATAACGGTCGTGAATACAGTAATAATCACGTTTTTGAATCATACCTCTCACAACATGGCATCATCCTTCAAACCTCCTGTGTCAAAACCCCAGAACAAAATGGAGTAGCAGAAAGAAAAAATCGACACCTACTAGAAGTTGCCCGCACTCTTATGTTTATAATGAAAACTCCTAAATTTTTATGGGGTGATGCGGTTCTGACTGCGGCTTTCCTTATCAACCGCCTTCCTTCTAGAAGTCTTGGAAACAAAAGTCCTATCTCCTTTCTCCAGCACATAACCACCCCTTCCCCCTCGCCACGAGTTTTTGGATGTGTGTGTTATGTTCATGATAAATCTCCCACTCGGGGTAAATTGAATCCCAAAGCCCTTCGATGTGTTTTCATTGGTTATTCCCCAACCCAAAAGGGTTATAAATGTTATCATCCTCCTTCTCACAAAGTGTTTGTCACTCGGGATGTAACTTTTTGGGAATCTGAACCTTTTTATTCTTCTTCACCATCTCCTCAGGGGGAGGATGTTATTGATGAGGAGACGTCTTTTGAATCTGGTACTACAAGTAGTATACCATCTTCTACTCCTGTTGATTCTGATAATGCTACACAGGGGGAGTTACAGCTACACGTGTCATCTTCCTCTACTCCTGTTGTTGTTTCTGATAATGCTACACAGGGGGAGTTACAGTTATAGTCCGAATCCGAGCCTGAGTTGAGGACCTATACTTGAAAAGGGAAGAATAAGGTCACCATTGCTGCACCACTACACCAACCTTGCCCTGAACCGAGTCTTGGTAATACTAATGGTATGAATCTTGATCCTATTTGTTCTTCGGATGAAACTGACATTCCTATTGCTCTTAGAAAAGGTGTCAGGTCTTGTACACAACATCCTATCTCGCATTTTGTTTCATATGATAAATTATCTGCATCCTACCATTCCTTTATTTCTTCCTTGTCCTCTATATCTATTCCTCAGGGGTGGAAAGAAGCAATTAGCAACGAGAAGTGGAAACATGCTATGATAGAAGAGATGAATGCCCTAAAAAAGAATGATACTTGGGAACTAGTTACTCTTCCTTATGGGAAAAGACCAGTTGGTTGCAAATGGGTATATACAGTGAAACAAAAGGCAGATGGGACAGTTGAAAGACTCAAAGTCAGGCTAGTTGCAAAAGGGTACACTCAGACTCACGGGATTGATTACCAGGAGACTTTTGCTCCCGTGACAAAAATGAACTCTGTTCGTACCATAATCTCATGTGCAGCAAACTTTGGCTGGGATATTCAGCAATTGGATGTGAAAAATGCATTTCTTCATGGTGATCTAGAAGAAGAGGTATACATGGAAATACCCTCTGGTTTTGCCTCATCTATCACCAAAGGTAAGGTTTGTAGACTGCGAAAGGCTTTATACGGATTGAAGCAATCTTCTCGAGCCTGGTTTGGTAGATTCCACAAAGCAATGATAAAACTTGGATACAAACAGAGTCGAGCAGATCACACTCTATTTGTCAAACAAATAAATGGTAAGACTGTCATCCTTATTGTTTATGTTGATGACATTGTAGTGACAGGGGATAATAAAGAAGAGATAGTCAAACTCAAGGCAAGCCTGACTAAAGAGTTTGAAATTAAAGATCTGGGCACCTTGAAATATTTCTTTGGTATTGAAGTTGCAAGATCTTCCAGTGAAATTTTTCTATCTCAACGAAAGTATGTTCTTGATCTCTTAACAGAAACTGGCATGCTAGGGTGTAAACCTGTTGATTCTCCTATTGAAGTTAATCATCATCTAGAAGGAGGCACAGGACCTACGGTTGATAGAGAAAGATATCAACGTCTAGTGGGACGACTGATATACCTGTCTCATACTAGACCCGATATATCTTATGTCGTGGGTATAGTCAGCCAATATATGCATGATCCTCGACAAAGTCATATGGAAACTGTTTACAGAATACTGAGGTATCTCAAGTCTGCACCTGGTAAAGGTCTATTGTTTGCACCACATGGTCATATGAGAGTCGAAGTTTTTTCCGACTCAGATTGGGCTGGCTCTATAGAGGATCGTCGATCTACATCAGGCTACTGTTCATTTGTTGGAGGTAATCTTGTCACTTGGCGTAGTAAGAAACAGTCTGTTGTGGCAAGATCTAGTGTTGAGGCTGAATACCGAGCTATCGCCTTGGGTATATGTGAACTAATGTGGCTTCGAACCTTGCTAGAAGATTTAGGTGTCTCAACTAAAGGGCCTATGCAGTTGTTTTGCGATAACAAGGCAGCCATTAGTATTGCAAATGATCCAGTACAACATGATAGAACGAAGCACATTGAGATTGACCGACACTTCATCAAAGAAAAATTAGTCAGTGGTCTTATTTGCTTACCTTTTGTAAAAACAGAACATCAGCTAGCTGATATTCTGATTAAGGGTCTTAGTGGTAAGATGTTTCATCCCTTGTGTTTCAAGTTGGGTATGCGAAATATCTATACACCAACTTGAGGGGGAGTGTTAGAAGCTAAGTGTATGTGTGTGCTGTGTATGTTACTTGAGTGCTGTTAGCACTGAGGAAAACATGATCCATGTTTCCTCCTCCACTAGTTCAACTTCTGTATATAAATGTAGCTACCATCAATGAAAGAAAATAAGAAAGAGTACATATTTATTCTAGCTTTCTTCAAGAACAAATATCACTCACCCGGCATTGAATATTATAGGTGGAAGAAGATAAATAAAGAAAAGATCTTCGCTGAAGACAAGAATATGAGAGTTTTTCCCTCCACTTATCAGCAAGATAACAACTCCTGTGCATATACCCTACCATAAATCCAAATATTAGTTGCAAACTAAGAATATGAATGAAAATGGAATTTATACTAGGTTTTGTTCATACACTTATGGAAACTGCAGCTTCAAGTAATAATATATTTATATGATTTAACAATATAATGAGCTGATGCTCCATTGGTAGACAATACAAGGAAAACAAAATATTGAGGTTGAGCTTTAAAATAACAATTAATTACTTACTAAAGCCCAGAGTAAATACTTGACTAAATTGCCAAGGAATTTATAGTTTTCAAGTTACAAAAAATATAGGTTTAATACTCCCTCCGTTCTAATTTTTAGGTATACGTTTTTAAAATGAAGGCTTTTAAAGATAATTTTATGCTTCAAGTGTACCTTTAATAGGAGCTAAGAATTCTTAGTAGTGGCATTGTGATGCTAGAAATGGTAGTAAAAAATAAAATGATAAATTAGGAAAATCATGTCAGTTTATTATTCTAAAATACAAAGCATCTCTTTCTCTGAAAGAGACTAAAAAGCAAAATGCATCTCTAAGTCTGGAACTCGAGGGAGAACTTCATAAAATTCTTCAAGATGGAGGATATTGACAGTGAAAAATGAAAAACTCACAATCAAAAGGGCCGTGATCGACTCATTCATCCACCGATTCTCCTCAAGAAGATGGCCTATTACAATGCAAGCACAAAGGAGAGCCACAAACAGATTCATAGACACCACTGAAGTGTGATCAGAAGTTGACAGAAGTCCCAATCTTGGAACTGCAGAACTCAATTGGAAAGCCATTATTGAAACCACCTTTTAAAACCCTCCAATTAAATAATGCAGCCACAATTAATTTATCATTCTCAACACAAACAATAATTCAAATCTGATACTCCAAACTTCCGTTTCTGTAGCCTCTGAAAGACACAAATCACAGGAACTCTGCATCCAATAAAATCATGCAATTATGACCAACTTTTGCACCCAAAAAGACAAATGTAAGCAAAATTCTCGATAAACGCGAGCATAATATGATTAACATAGCCCTAATGAGAAAATGGGCGGAAATTAACTGCCATGCAAATTATAAAACTAGGTTTATATATATTATCAGTTTTATCATGAACCAAACAGATGGTACGATAAATTGGAATCGCAATTACAATACTTACCAACGCATTCTGAAAATGTATATAATTTTCAAACATGGCACATGAAATCGAACGTATATCTATATAATTGTTGTTTTCTGCTCCGAGTTTCTCACAAATTCCCGATTTGCCGTAATGTGGAATCGAAATTACGTAGGTATATATACATACATTACATATAATGTAGATTTCTAGAGAGAGAAACAAGGTGAAGAAAATGTGGGAAATTTTAGAGAGAGAAAATATGGAAGAAATCGAAATTACGCAGCTTGCGGAAGGTGGTGAGGTGAAAATTCCGGAAAGAGGGAGAAGATGAAAAAGAGAGACCATAAACGTGTCACTTCACCAAAGGGACTCTCATTAGTTGCTTATACATTATACTGTTAATTCTAATTAAAATTATTAAATTACATAATTCTATGAGTATTTTTTCTTTTTCAAACATTATTCTTTTAGTGCAATGATAAAAATGGTAAGAGTACTTTAACCTAGTTGATTTGTGAAGTTTTAAAATTTTAATTGTAATTTATTTAAAATATTGAATTAATAATTCTGTATTTAGTAATTTGTGTATATTCTTTGTTTCCAAGGCTTTTAGAGTATTAACTTCACCAATTAAAGGAAGACAAAGATCAACTTCATATATATATATGGGCAATGATCCATAGCACGTATTTGCTATGGATCAAAAATGGGCAAATATCATCACTACCTTCCATTCAAATGAGCAACGGGTAGGATTTAAAAACAAAACTCGCCGTCCGCTAGAAATTCTAGCAGACTGGATTAATCAAATTTTATGACCATAATAACCCCATATACCCCCACATGAAACCTTTAAATCCATCCGCTAGAAGTTCTAGCGGACTACTTACTTACTCCAAACATGCAGCAGCTTTCAAACATTCCAAATCAGATACATCCTAATAATTCTGGCAGCAGCTTTCAAATCCTACCAAATTATTTAAAATTAGAAAAATTGTTTAAATTTGTAAAATATGAGGTACATTAATAAGCAGTACATAATAGTATAATAGTAAGTACCACCAGTACATAAACATAATAGTATAATAATAAGTACCAGTAATATATTAACTACATAAAAGAATAATAGTATGTATTAGTACATAATAGTATAATAGTAAATATAACAGAGTATAAGAGTAAGTATTAGTACATAATAATATAATAGTAAATATAATATAGTAGTAAATATAACAAGAGTACATAAAAGCAGAGTAGTAAATATAACAGAGTTTCCAGGATGAGGAAACATAGAATATAGTCTTTGCTATACATGCAGAGGTTGTCTGCACTTTAAAGAATTTTAATTCTATCTGCTAATATTAATTCAAAACAAGCTCCTGACTTAAAGTTAAAGTTGCAAACTAGAGAAATTATACTATAGACAAGCTACACACCTCATACTTGTACTGAGCTCTTGACTGTAGATCAGTTTCAATTGTAACATCAAGCAAGCAAAAATGGGTCAGCAAGTATACAATTTCTGATAGCATAAAGCAAACCTAACCTAAAAATAGTGATCTTACAGTTTCCAGGATCAATAGCAATGAGTGTGCTGCTGCAACACAAACTGAAACCAAACACAAACTGAACAACTAAAACTGACCATAGACTGAAATCAAACCATAGACTGAAACACAAACTGAAACCATAAGCTGAAAGCATAGCATAGCAATGAAAAGTTCTGGTGCAACACAAACTGAAACCAAACCATAGACGAAAATCATAGCAATGAAAAGTGCTGCAACCATAGACTAAAAGCATAGCAATAAAAATGAACCAATGAAACCATATCAATAAAAACTGAAACAATGAAACAATGTGTTACAAAAGTTAGTCAACTATACATTCACTAGTCTTCATTTGAATCCGAATCTAAAGTTTGGTCGTTACAAAGATATTTTTCAGGAATGTCCCTAGCTTTGCACATCCTAAGCTCATGTCCTATTCTAAATCTAAAGTTATAAGCCTCGTTAGGAGTCCACCTCGGTCCCTTCATGATGTTTATCCGGTGCAAAAACAAATCTACGTACTTTGCAACATATACGCCACAAATCGTTTGAATTTCATTGCTTCGGCCTATTCACACAGACTTCAACTTTCGGCTTCGATATTGGCCACTTTACTGTAGGATTTGCCTGACGAAGCAACAAAGGAATTAACTCCACCTGTAAACACAAAACAATCATTTAATTCCCAATATACAATATATGTCTGTGTGATGACATGAAAAACAAGTAATATATTAATGAATTCACCACAATCGCAAAGAAGTTTTGGTATAATTGTGACAATGACATTAATGATTTGTCATCATAAAGTGGGTCAAATAGCATTACTTTCTACTTGTTGACAACATAATAACATAAATTGTTAAAACATGAATATTTCTAACAAAAATCCAAGTGAAAGTGGTTATACATTAATAAACTTACAATATTTTGCCATAAGTCTGAGGATACGTGATTTTCTTGATCCCATAAGACATTAGGGTTAAAAGGTCCGGGATTAATATCCATAGCTTACCTAAACATTCATCACAATGTCAAGTATTAAACAATTTATAAAAATTCCCATCAAACTTGGATACGAGCAAAAAGACAAATATACTTGGTTAATTATTAACACCTAAAATCAATCATGCTAGTTGGGTGCATTACTTTATTGAAGTACATGACATACAAATAAGCATAGACATCGCACATTTTGGGGTCGAAATGGAAGACAGTCACTGCAGAAGAGAAGAAGCCTTATGAGGAAAAGTATCACAAGTTCAAACAACCCCCAGCTATGAAAAAACTCTATTGATGTTCAAGTTGTTCTGTTGAACATCTAGGAGTTCCTGCTCATTTTCATCAGCCAGTTCAATGGCTTAAAGTTCCAATCTTTTTTAAACTAGTTTTCAGAATTTTTATCACAATTTGCACTGCTCTCAGGAGATATCTTCAGCTATAACATAAGTATTAAATTTACATGAAAGTTTTCACTTTTGAGCCAATAAAATGATATAAAAGAGGAATTTTGAAAATAGTGCTTGATGTTGTTTTGGCTTCTGAGAATTGCAAACTCACATCAACAAGGCCAACTTAGCATGTTGATCTTAGTTCAGATATCTTTTTCTCAAGGTATCAAAGATGGGAAATACGGAAGGAAATAATATTGATCTTTCCCACAAACAAACGGAACATAGTTAAATGCAAGAATAGAAGGCTATATAAACAGAGATATCATACATAACACCACTTCCATTCAAGAATACTTCTACCAAAAACTACACAAATTCAGAGCTACTTCAGAAATCAAAATTGGAACTTGGGGTCATATCCTCCTCTTATTCAAACAATCATGCTTATCTTTCCCACATTCAACCCACACTTGAAACACATTTCTTTCTCTAGCACTCCAGTTATTGACACTAACATTTTTTCCCTTTTACTATACTAAATTCCCCCAAAAACTTTATATGGCATTCCATTACTGAATATATAAACTATTAAAAAATGTGGATGGAACCAGCTACTGTTTACTCTGTAACTGATCAGAATAGTAATACCCATATATGATAAAACAAAATCTAGTGGGTGAGATAAATTCAAAAAATTTACCGATTAAATGCCGATTAGGTTGATGTAGGACACAAATTTTGGACGCACGATGTCAAATTTTCACAACTTGTTGTCGATCTATGGTGAATTGTCAATTAGGGTTCATGAAATCGCAGCAGCTTTGGGAGTTCTAGTAGTACGTGCTTTTTTTTGCCCCAATTCCTTTTCACAATATGGTTAATACAGTAGATTGGTATATGGGGTTATTGGGGATATATGGGGTTATTATGGTCATGAAATTTGATTAACCTAGTCCGCTAGACTTTCTAGCGGACGGAGAGTTTTGTTTTTAAATCCTACCCGTTGCTAATTTTAATGGAAGATAAAGATGGTATTTGTTCATTTTTGATCCATAGCAAATACATGCTATGGATCATTGCCCTATATATATATATATATTATTTTCCACTATGGCAAGATCAATAGTCTTTATTTAGATAGTATTTTTATTTTATTTTTGCTAACTTTAAGCAGTATTTGTTATCGCCTAAAGTGAACGATGTAAACTATCTTATATATACTAACAAGCTCACCAACCCCGTGCGAAGCACAGACAACATGGATAATAATTTATTATGTTAATAATTAAAAAAATTAATTGTGATTTCGAGAAACATAGTTGTAGCTATTAAATAGTTAAATATTTATTCAAATAACTAATAATTGAACTATATATTGTAGGTTCTTTCAATTTGTTGTTCACAGAAGCACAAGAAAGAATCTAGAATGGGGGGTTGAATAGATCTTTTCAAAATTTCTTTTTAATAATTGATTACCAAATAGTTAAACAGATAATTGATTTTGATATACGTAACAGAATGATATTTTTAAAGATGCCCCTTCAAAGATATAAAGGAAATCTCAGTTCTGAATTTAGCATAAATGTGAAAACAGTCACTGACAGAAAAATATAGAGTAGCAGGAAAATAGAATGCAGAAATATAAAGAACCCAGAGATTTTAAAAAGGTTTAGAGCACAAAAATCTACTAGTCCTCTCTTTTACTCCGAGAGTAGAGATATTCTACTGAGGAGGGTAATCACTAAGATTTAACAAAGAACTGCTTTACAACTGATTCACTAAGAATCCCTCAAGTTACACAGACTTGGATTACATTGATCACTAATATCAGAATTACAAAGGAATAATGTTGGTTTGAGGTGTTGCTAAGTGACAATGAGCTTCTTGATCGAATAACTTAGCAGCAGGTGAACTTTCTTAGAATCATAGAGTATGAAACTTTTTGAACTTTTAGATTAGGCAACGTTTTGGCTTGATTCGATACTCCTGATGTTTGAAGTTTGCTATTCTTTTATAGAGCTTCCTTGGGATCTTCCCGTTGTGATTTTTACTATTACTTTAATCTTGTCTAAGACACCTGTTGAATTCTTATTGTTGACTCTACATTGTTGTCTACTAGACCACCTCAAGTCGTTATCCACAATACTGAGCATTGTGCAATTGCAGACACATGTCCTTGTCCTTGCTGGTATAACTATTACAAATAACTCCAAGTTTTCTTGACCTTATCAAAAACCTTTGGAAGGATCAACCTTGATGTAATCAAACTTAGGACTAAGACCTTGTCATAATCTGACACTGATTGCCATAATTCAGGTGCTGTATGATTTTATTTGACCGTAGAGTTACTTTCCCATATAGTAGAGTAACTTATCTATAGTCTTGTTTCTACGCTTCTGAGTTCTATGCTCTACGATGATAGGTACTCTACGAACTTATATAAAGTTCCTTAGACCTGTTCTACGAAATGGATCAACCTAACAAATTTGATCCCTAACTAAGTTCATTTACATATTAATTTCTTACAAGGACACTACAAAGCTACCGTGTTATTCCCAAAGACACTGAGAGATCTAGAAGGAGGGTTGAATAGATCCTTAAAAACTTTGATTTTGAAGAGTTATTACCAACTTATAATTAAACAAATTAATTAGATGGTTATGCATAACAGAATGATAGATTAGAAAACCCCCTTTAAAGATTATAGAAAAATCACAGCTCTAAATTTAGTGATCAAATATGGAACTAAGTCACAGAACTAAATCGTAGGGTACTTAAAATAATGCAACAGGAAAGTAAATGCTGAAAGTAAATGAGACGAGAGATTTTAAGTAGTTCAAAGTACAAAAATCTCCTAGTCCACTATTCTACTCGTTGAGTAGGTATAATCCACTAAGGATGGGTGATCACTAAGATCTGTTCACGAAGAACAGTTACAACGACTGAATCACTAAGATTCCTTCAAGTCACAAAGACTTGATTACAAAGGTCACTAAGACCAAATAATCACATAAAGAATAATGGGTTTGAGGTGCTGATAAGTTGCTTTAAGTTCGACTTAGCAGCAAAACAAGATATTCAAAATCGTAGAGTAGGAACCTTTTTAAAATGACAACAATTTGACTTTTGATCGTACGTTGGTACTGTTTTTTTGAATTTGCTTGCCTTTTATAGACCTCCTTGAAATCTTCCCATTGAAAAGTTACCGTTGCTCCATTAAGACTTAGACACTTGTAGATCTCTGATTGTTGACTTGAGAAAGTCAGCTTTCGGCTATGACACGTCGCTTTCATCATATTGATTGCTACAGAAAGACGCACGCGGGTGTTATCTTTTCATTAATATAGTTGTTAGACACATTTCTAAATGCCCTTGTTCTTAACCTCAAGGGTTTTAACAAACTACCTTAGGGTCTTCACTCTACTAAGATCAGCATTGTCAGTTCATGTCAGAGCTGATGAACTCTACGATTTTTCCTAATCATAGAGTTGAGTGTCCAGTCGTAGAGTATCTGGCTAGGCAGACTCTACATTTTACACTTAACTTTAGTGCACTCTACGATGCTTTTTCTTAGTCTTGAAAGATTAAGTCTTCATCTCTTCTTAGCTTGATGATTTTCAGCTTTACTCTGATTTTTCGATCATTGTTTGTACTCGACGAACTCTGAGGTTTGACTTGACAATTCTGTAAACTTAGAGTACTGGTAGTTATAGCTCAACGATCTTCAAAACTATGATTAGTAGGCTCTGCGATCTTCAACTGCTTGCTTTACGATCGACTTCAAACTTAAGATCTATACATTAGTTTCACTCTACGAAATTGATTAACCTAACAAGTTTGATCTCTAAACTAAGTCATTTTTCATAAATTTCATTTTAAGGACTGTACAAAAGCTACTGGTTACAAATATACATTAATTTCACATATCATCATCAAATCTAAAGACATGTATTGTACTAACAATCTCCCTCTATTTGATGATGACAAAACTAGTAGTTTCAAACGATCATCAATTTTTCATACAAATAATTTAGAAATTTAAACATGACTTATATACAGTGCGCAAAAATACTTCTAGAGAAAAAGAATAAATTTATTAATAAAAGAATCGTTACAAAATGAGAAAAAAATTTACAAGAAAAAATAATTTCTTTACCTTCTACCTTTTTTGCTTCTTGGATGATCTCTTCTTTCAGCTTCTCTTCTCCTTAGATAGTTTTCTCTCCCTTCCTCTGTTCTTTGAATCTCTTATAAGGATTCTTTGGGTCTAAGGTCTAGCATGTTAAATTTTTGTTCTCCTTCTATATGAACCCCTTGAAGATTTCTATTCATAAAGGCTGGATCACTGGTTGAAAGTCGTGAGCCAGTAAGTGTTACTGCACTCGACGATCTTGACCTAGAAGAAGAGGATGGAGAATGGCCTTGACCCCAAGGAATGGCATGAGCGCAGAGATTCAAGGAGGATGAGGAAATCATGATTGTCGAGGTCATCTCCTCTCCCCCTTTTTGTCAGCATCTCGATCATGTCACAGATCATTAACTTCTTCTGAAAGCTGTTTGACTGTGGACACAAGTTCTTGTATCTGGCTCCTTGAAAGTGTGATATCGTCTTTGGATTTTTGATGTTTGGCTTCAACCTATTCTCTTTGATGATGAACAAGTGCCATGGCATTATCAGTACGTTCCATTAACTGGACAACCATATTCTTGAATTCAATCAAAGAGGAACTCATTGAGAAAACTTTATCGGAGAGAAACTTGATAGAATCTGTATTAGTGCTCTGAAGAGTGATCACTGTCACTTTATGCTCAGCAATTTGCTTGAAGTAGATTTCATCTCGTTTCTTAAGGTTATCAAGTATAGTCTTAATAAGCTAATTTATTTTTGCGTCAAACTCTTTTGACATCTCCCCTAGCACTTTGGCAGCAGTCTGGGCAATATGGAAGAGACTTCGTTGAATTCCTATAGCAGTGTCCTTGATACCAGCATATCGCATCCAACATTCGCTCAAGCTGGATCTTGGATGGTACTATTGAAACTCCTTCAAGAATCTGCTCCACGATAGCTTCGACTCCTTCCTTATTTACCTAGTTGATGTCTCTAAGAAATGAATGAGGAAGAATTAAACCTAAATCTGTACTATGAGATGAAGAGGGTATATCTGTATATGTATGAGAGGTTGAAGGAATATTTGTATAGTTAGGAGTATGAGTATTGACATGTATAGATTAGGGTTGTTCTATAATAGGTAGGTTAAGTGACTCTATGATCGGAGAGGTAGGAGACTCTACGACCGAAGAGTTTTGAGGTGATGAAGATCTAGAGTATATATGTTCAGGAGTGGTTTTGGGTAAGGATTTAGTATTATGTACTGGTGAAAGTGTTTGGGAGAGTTTATTTTGGTTAACGATCGTAGGGTTTTGAGACTCACAATCGGGGGTTGAGAACTTTGACTCGACAAACGCTATGCATTCGTAGTGTTGAGCTTTATGAATGCTTAATAACATGAGAAAGTTTTGGCTTTATGGAAGAGAGAATAGTGAATGATTGTTACTTTATTGAATATACCTGAGTGAGAAGAAAAGCTTCTATCTGAGATGGTTCTTCTGGCAAACTTTATAATTCTTGGGAAGTTCTGAGACAACACTTTTACACTCGAAAATGACTTGTACGTCTAAGTGATGTAGCTCATATCTCCCGTTAGAAAATCCTTCATCCAGGGCATAACAGGTAAAAAATAGAGCAATAAGTTACTATTATTATCAAAGATAATAGTACTTTTGTCTAATTCTTCACCTTCATCAATAGTCCTTTTGCCAGAACTTCTTGATTTTCAGACCTTACTTTAGCTTCTTCTGGGATTGGAGTTTTTTTAAATACAACTTCAACTTTCTCTCCTTGAGATTAAGCATCTTCTTGCTCAGAAGCAGGTCTGCTGGGGGTTCACTTCTGATGTCCTGTACCACAAAATGAATGATCCTGGTAAGCTCCAAGGAATTATCAGAAGAGCTTACAGCTTTTTGCTCCCCCTCAGATGTAGCCTTCACTTGTTTTACAGGCCCAGAGGCCTTTTTAGTCATTGACTTCTTCTTCTCAGTCATCTTTTTCAGTCTTCTCTTCTTTGGAATTGGCTCAGGTTCAGAAATCTTCACAACCATCTTTTCTTCTTTGGGTTCAGGCTCTACGATCGGTGAGCTGGGAGGCTCTACGATCGGCTCGGCATCAATAGGATCCTCAACAAAAATGATCCTGCCAGACTTAGCCATTTTAGTAACTCTCGCTTTCTTGACCTGCTTCCTATCCCATTCAGCAAAGGATAAACCTTCTTTGGCAGCAACATCAATGTCTCTTCTATCTAACTTTTCACAATACTCTTCAGCTTGTTCATGAGTGGATTTGGGAGGTAGCTGGACAGTGAATGATAGGTGCATAATATTTGATTATTTTTATTCCTTTATGCTTAGCTTAGTTGCATGTTATCTGTTTTATAAATTGATTTAAGGTGTTTATAGATCTTTAGAAGAATTGGAATGATTTAGCATATATAAAGTTTAATGTTGAGTTTTATGTTGTTTTGCAGAAGTACTCTACGATCAGCATTGGTACTCTTTGATCGTTGAATGAGAGCTATACGTTCGTAGTGTTAGAGTGTAGTCTGGCAGTTCTATGATTGTTGTGATTCACTCTATGACCAGACTTCCTGTTCGACGGTTTGCATATTCTGTGACATTGGACTCTACGATTGGCTATTCTACTCTACGTTTTCAGCTTAGTGGCTAAGTTGCTCTACGATTTGTCTTGTTGTTCGACGATTACTCTATGAAGTCACTCTGCGAGTTATCTGACTGAGGCAGAACACTCTACGATGTCATGTTTACTCTATGAAGTGCTGGTGTAGAGTTTCACTTTACGTTTCTTTACTCTACGATTTTGGTCGACTTACAGAAATCTGAATCAAAGAAGGATTTGAGGTATTGAAGCTTAAGGATATGATTCCTAACATAATTTGGAGATGGAGTTATACATCAAGAAGGAAGCTAAGCTAGTTATGGGAAATAGAGACTGTTATGGAATTTGAGTCGAAGTCCAATATGGAAACTGAACACGAATTGAAAAACTAAACTGAAGAAGACTTGGTTATGGAAACTAAATTCTAATTTGAAAAGGAAGCTGTTTAAAGCTGAATTTCAGAGATTGACAATGATTTAGAAGCTACCATATCTGCAGAGTGAAGACTTCCGAAGTAGAATTGGATTAGAATTCTTCTAGGGTTTAGAGATTTTATCTATAAATACTTTCACTTGTAATCATGGGAGGGGGAGATATAGAGAGTTTTATCATATACTTTAAAATAATTCAGATTATTCATAGAAGTATGTCAGGCTAGTTTTACTTTATTCAGTTTGAAGGGGACGTGGATCTTTATTTACAGCTAATGGTTTGATTGAATATACAACATTTATTCCTGCTTATATGAAACTTATTTTGATAATTTGTTTTAACTGTTGAATGTTATTTGATTAACTGATTTGGTTTCTGCAGGATTAAATTAGTTAATTGATAATATATGCTAGATTCAGGAATAGTATAACGTATTAATATTATTTCTAATCATAAGTAGCAGTTAGTAATACTGATTGTGGTCAAGCTTTTGGTTATTGCTATAGTTATTAGAAGACAAGTTAAACAATCTGAGCTTATGTGTTTGTTGATTGGAATAGTCTAATTCCTTAGTTCTTAATGCTGCTGTCATATTAAATCTAAAGAGCTTATTTTAGGTTTATGATAGTTAGAATCTTGTTAAGAGCTTATTTCATTAAGTGATAATCTAAGAGGGATTTCGGGTAACAGAGCTTGTTGTTATCTAGGACTATTAGTTTCATTGAAGGGTGAATATTGTTATACTTGATTGCTCTATTGCTATGAGAAGGTGAAACTGAACTGAAAAAACTGAAGTTTTAATTCACTGGTTAATTTCATTATTTTAAATCTGTTCTTGTTAATTAGTTTTATAAATTCAAAACCCCCAACTTTTTATTCATTATTAAACTGTTAGAAACATTAGGATAAATTAAAAATCAATATTATTCTCTGTGGGATCAATCCTTGCTACTGATATACTAGTTTTGAGTTCGTAGAGTAGAAGTAAGGCTTTTATTTTTGGTGGTACTAACGACAGCTCCCAGTGAACTTTCTGTATCTCTTAACCTTTCAACTCTTTTCTTTGGCAAGCTGACTCAGAGAGACAAAGTCATCGACTCTATCTTCAGCCTTTTCTTTAATTGAATCCCTCTTCTCAGGAACGTTTGACTCGTCCTGATAGTCATTTGGATTATTCTTCTTTTCTTCCTTTTTTTCTTTATCAGACCATGCTGCTTTGTCTTGATGTTTGTGGGCATCACCTCCACCTTCTTCTGAGGTAGATTTTTAGCAGTGGAAGCCAATGCCTCAGACAAGTTTGGAGCTGCAGTGATAGGTGCAAAATATTTTATGATTTTTATTTCTTTATGTTTAGTTTTGCTATATATTTTCTATGTTATTGAGCTTAATTAAGGTGTTTATAGTTCAATGAAGAATTTGGATGATTTAGCAGATATGGTATAAAATGATTAGTTTTCAATTATTTTGTAGGAGTACTTTACGATCGTTGGGTGATGTACTTTACAATGTGTGTCATTGGCTCTACGTTCATGGTGTTTGATGTTTGCTAGTTTGAGTGGTACTCTACGATTTTGGAGGTTACTCGATGATCCGTGTGGTTGACTCTATGATCGTTTAATTAGCAATCTACGATGTTTGTCACTCTATGATTGATTGGTTGTGGACTCTACGTTTTGCCAAGTTGTTCTACGATTTGCTACTCTGCAAAGCAGTGCTCTACAATGTTGCTGTGTATTCGACGATTGTTCCAGTTCACTCTACGATTCTTTGTTCTATGATTTCTATCTGAAGCTATACTCTACGTTTGTGAGTAAATTTGTGGATTCCGATTCTGTGTAGGATTTCAAGTGTTAGAGTATTAGAGTTCGATTCGTATGAGGATTTGGAGATGGAATTACAATCAAAGAAGGAAGTTACATCTGATTATGGGAAGTAGAATCTAATATGGAAACCAAGTTAGAGTGTTTTTTTATGGGAACTGAATTCAAGTTGGAAAAGGAAATTGAATCTATCTGTTGAAGACTTTCGAAGTAGAATAGGAATTGAATTCTTCTAGGGTTTAGAGATTTTATCTATAAATACTTTCACTTGTATTCAGAATGGGGATTATCAGGCAATTATCATATATTTGTATTTATGTTAGAGTTTTCATTGAAGCATGTCAGGCTAGTTCGTTTATTCAGTTCTTAAGGGAGGTTGAACCTTAGTAACAATTAATGGTTTGATTGAGTATACTTTATTTATTCTTTGTAGACACCCGATTTTTGCATTTCCTATACTAACCCTGACAGGAGGGCAAAATTGTCAATTGACCCGGCACACGAGAATAAAGGGTGGACATAAAGACGAACCCTCAAAACCACCACGACGGGATGATATTGAAGCCGACACGACAACAAACGAATGTCGAGAGTCAGTTACTGATCACTGTGCTTGCCCGGATGACGTGGCACGTTTCCCGACGGGTTCCGGACTGCCGAGCGCAAACCCGTCAGCGGAAACCAACGGTACGACACGAAAATCGAGACGAGGCACGGAAAACGAGAAAATCAGCACAGTTAGCCGCAGATCAATTCGCGGCCAAGGGACGGAACTCGAGGCAGCACGGGACTCGAAGCGCACGGGACTCGAGCGCGGCTGGGGGGAGAACCAAGGGCCAGCCGCAGATATATCTGCGGCCAGCCGCAGATAGATCTGCGGCTGCCCTTTGGCAGTGCCTTATTAGGCCCAGTTCGCATACAGGAAAGAAAGGAGAAGGATTCAGCAGAAAAGGAGCTCGGGGGAGAGGAAGGAAAAGAGAGAGAAACACAGCAAAATTAAGAGAGAAAAGAGTGAGAAGTATTGAGAGATTGTACCTATTTTGTGAGATTGTATTCCATAAATTTCTACTCTACTCAATACACAAATTCATCCATATAGTGGGGATCATTTGCAAGGTGATAAATCTTTTGTTTTAGCATTTTGTGGTATACCATTTTGGCCAAGCTTTTGGGTCATCCAAATTACCTTAATGTAGTTTTTGTTCTTACATATTATTGTGAAGCCATGGATTAGGGGGACTATTAGTGAGGGTCTCATCGGAATGAAATTCCCCTAATAGCCCGATGATATCCGTTTGGTGAAAATCTTAGCTATATGGTATGGTATCATTCATAGTGTATTTCGATCGTCATTGTAAGATATCCTAGAGCGTTAGGCATCCCGTTGTTGTTTATTTTCGTTATATCCATTCGGTGGTTGTGCAATAAGTTCGGATGTGAGCCTAGGAATGGGACACCCGTGGTCCAAATCCGATGATGGGACATTTTTGAAATGTATGTAATCGGGTGGATGTATCCGTTATTGTAAATATGTAATCGTCGGGCCTTAAAACGACGCCAAGCTACAATTTTTAGCGACAATCGTGTTTAAGGCCCCGGAAATAGTGAAACTTGTGATTGTGGGCGTTTGGGGTTATTTTGATGGCTTACATGCCCTATGAATAGCCTCGACGCGTGTTTATGCTTGATTGGATTTCGGAACACGAAAAAATGATTTCAAAGATTAAACGAGGAAGGTTTTTCCTTAAAATCAAGCAAACTAGGAGGTTAGCGTCACGTAGCTAAAAAATTTGAGAAGTGCTAATGAATGTCGATTTCTATGTAAACGAGAAAGCTAAAAGAAAATCGTTTTCAAACATCACACAAACTGATTTTATAAATAAGTAACGTTTTATTAAAACCGTTGTGCATAGGGTTAAAGAGATCCTAGAAATTGCCCATCTGTGAGTTACGAAGGCAACGTATAGATCTCGATCCTATTTTGACGAAGGTTTAAAACTCTTGTTTTGCCAAAACGACACTAAATCCTGAAATCTCATAGTTTTGACAATTAAAATCAAATCTATCTCATAAAGCTTTCTTGTGTATGCCGAAAAGACATTCCGAAGCATTCTCAAATTAAAGCACGACTTTCCCTAAAAAAATCCAAATGACTCTTTCATGCAAACACACCACAAACATTTACATAGACACACACACACACGCGCACACACACCATTTTATGAATTAAAGGATAGGAAAGCATCAAGATTGCGGTAACCGGGTTTCACGGAAGTGACGGGGGGGTGCCTAACACCTTCCCCTCGCTTAAGCAAGCCCCCGAACTCTATGAATCTCGATTCGCAGACCAATTAATTCGGAGTCACATATGAGCCAGCGATTTATAAAAATGAAAACTCGGATGAGTTGGTACATCCATTTCAAATATACCAACTGGCGACTCTGATTAATTGGCTCATCATAAAAAAACGATCTTTCAAAACCCCGTCGACATTCAAGCCGACCTTTTCCCAAAAAATCATCTAATCAAAAGGGCTAAAATTGGAAAAGACCAAATATCGCATAAGCGGATAAAACCGGCGTCGCCAGCTGCCCCTCTTTATCATGTTTATGAAATGATAAATGGAATGAACAGGATAAAGAATAGACACTCGATGCATGAATGACAGTGCACAGGAATGACAATACATACATGATTTGCTTGGATCTCAGCCCTTCCCAGGGTTGTTGTTGGTTTGGATCTTAGCCCTTCCCAGGGTGTTTTGGTTGGATGCCTTCCCAGGGTTTGCTCACCACTCTGTCGCGGTTTGCTTGGATCTCAGCCCTTCCCAGGGTTTGTTGTTTTTTTTGTCTCTCTTTTTTTTCTTTTTGTGGATATCAGCCCTTCCCAGGGTTGCTCACCATCTTGTTGTGGTTCGCGTGGATCTCAGCCCTTCCCAGGGTTTGCTCACCACTCTGTCGCGGTTTGCTTGGATGCCTTCCCAGGTTTGCTCACCACTCTGTCGCGGTTTGCTTGGATCTTAGCCCTTCCCAGGGTTTGTTGTTTTTTTATCTTTTTTTCTTTTTTGTGGATATCAGCCTTCCCAGGGTTGCTCACCATCTTATATGTGGTTCGCGTGGATCTCACACCTTCCCAGGGGTTGCTCACCACTCCGTAGCGGTTTGCTCGGATGCCTTCCCAGGTTTGCTCACCGCTCTGTCGCGGTTTGCTTGGATGCCGTCCCCGGGTTGGTTGTTTTTTGTCTTTTTTCTCTTTGTGGATATCAGCCCTTCCCAGGGTTGCTCACCATCTTGTTGTGGTTCGCGTGGATGCTCAGCCCTTCCCAGGGTTTGCTCACCACACTCTGTCGGCGGTTTGCTTGGATGCCTTCCCAGGTTTGGGCTCACCACTCTGTCGCGGTTTGCTTGGATCTCAGCCCTTCCCAGGGTTGCTCACCAACTCTGTCGCGGTTTGCTTGGATGCCTTCCCAGGGTTTGCTCACACTCTGTCGCGGTTGTTGCTTGGAATCTCAGCCCTTCCCAGGGTTTGTTGTTTTTGGTGTCTTTTTTCTTTTTCTTTTTGTGGATACCAGCCCTTCCCAGGTCTGCTCACCATCTTGTTGTGGTTCGCGTGGATCTCAGCCCTTCCCAGGGTTTGCTCACCACTCTGTCGCGGTTTGCTTGGATGCCTTCCCAGGTTTGCTCACCACTCTGTCGCGGTTTGCTTGGATCTCAGCCCTTCCCAGGGTTTGGTGTTTTTTGTCTTTTTTTTCTTTTTGTGGATTTCTGCCCTTCGCGGGGTTGCTCACCTTCTTGTTGTGGTTCGCGTGGATCTCAGCCCTTCCCAGGGATTTGCTCACCACTCTGTCGCTTTTTGATTGGATGCCTTCCCAGGTTTGCTCACTACTCTGTCGCGGTTTGCTTGGATGCCTTACCAGGTTTGCTCACCACTCTGTCGCGGTTTGCTTGGATGCCTGCCCAGGTTTGGCTCACCACTCTGTCGCGGTTTGCTTGGATCTCAGCCCTTCCCAGGGTTTGTAGTTTTTTGTCTTTTTTTCTTTTTCTTTTTGTGGATACCAGCCCTTCCCAGGGTTGCTCACCATCTTGTTGTGGTTCGCGTGGATCTCAGCCCTTCCCAGGGTTTGCTCACCAACTCTGTCGCGGTTTGCTTGGATGCCTTCCCAGGTTTGCTCACCACTCTGTCGCGGTTTGCTTGGATCTCAGCCCTTCCAGGGTTTGCTCACCACTCTGTCGCGGTTTGCTTGGGATTGCCTTCCCAGGTTTGCTCACCACTCTGTCGCGGTTTGCTTGGATCTCAAGCCCTTCCCAGGGTTTGTTGTTTTGGTGTGTCTTTTTTCTATTCTTTTGTGGATACCAGCCCTTCCCAGGGTTGCTCACCATCTTGTTGTGGTTCGCGTGGATCTCAGCCCTTCCCATGGGTTTGCTCACCACTCTGTCGCGGTTTGCTTGGATGCCTTCCCAGGTTTGCTCACCACTCTGTCGGCGCGGTTTGCTTGGATCTCAGCCCTTCCCCAGGGTTTGCTCACCACTCTGTCGCGGTTTGCTTGGATGCCTTCCCAGGTTTGCTCACCACTCTGTCGCGGTTTGCTTGGATCTCAGCCCTTCCCAGGGTTTGTTGTTTTTGTCTTTTTTCTTTTTTCTTTTTGTGGATACCAGCCCTTCCCAGGGTTGCTCACCATCTTGTTGTGGTTCGCGTGGATCTCAGCCCTTCCCAGGGTTTGCTCACCACTCTGTCGCGGTTTGCTTGGATGCCTTCCCAGGTTTGCTCACCACTCTGTTGCGGTTTGCTTGGATCTCAGCCTTCCCAGGGTTTGTTTTGCTCACCACTCTGTCGCGGTTTGCTGGATGCCTTCCCAGGTTTGCTCACCACTCTGTCGCGGTTTGCTTGGATCTCAGCCCTTCCCAGGGTTTGTTGTTTTTGTCTTTTTTCTTTTCTTTTTGTGGATACCAGCCCTTCCCAGGGTTGCTCACCATCTTGTTGTGGTTCGCGTGGATCTCAGCCCTTCCCAGGGTTTGTTGCTCACCACTCTGTCGCGGTTTGCTTGGATGCCTTCCCAGGTTTGGCTCACCACTCTGTCGCGGTTTGCTTGGATCTCAGCCCTTCCCAGGGTTTGCTCACCACTCTGTCGCGGTTTGCTTGGATGCCTTCCCAGGTTTGCTCACCACTCTGTCGCGGTTTGCTTGGATCTCAGCCCTTCCCAGGGTTTGTTTTTTTTGTCTTTTTTTCTTTTTTGTGGATACCAGCCCTTCCCAGGGTTGCTCACCATCTTGTTGTGGTTCGCGTGGATCTCAGCCCTTCCCAGGGTTTGCTCACCACTCTGTCGCGGTTTGCTTGGATGCCTTCCCAGGTTTGCTCACCACTCTGTCGCGGTTTGCTTGGATCTCAGCCCTTCCCAGGGTTTGCTCACCACTCTGTCGCGGTTTGCCTTGGGATGCCTTCCAGGTTTGCTCACCACTCGGTCCGCGGTTTGCTTGGATCTCAGCCCTTCCAGGGTTTGTTGTTGATTTTGTCTTTTTCTTTTTGTATTTTTCTTTTGTGTGATTTTTGTTGTGATGAATTTTGTGGGATTTCTTGAAGTGGGCTGTGTGAATCGGCTTTTGTCCCAGATCTGCCCACCAACATCGTCCACGTACCACGCCGCAAAAGCCATCACTCTGATCATTTGTGAAGTTGAGAGCGACGTGCTTGTACTTTCCTGAAGATTTTCATTTTGATCGTACCTGTTCTTGGTCGTCTCCTTTCATCGAGTTGAGGCAGTCTGTTTCGCTCTCTGTGATGATCGGAACCAGCTATGTTGGGCTCTTTGGCCTTTTGATCATTTCTGCTGGTCGATATGCTGTTATCCCGCATTATATCATCTTTGTATATGCTCATGCACTGTGGATCATTTGGATGTCGAGGTACATGATAGTCAAGATTGGGGAGAGGCCCAATGACGAGAAGTTCTGTGCAGCCGTCCACTTCCTTCCATTTCATGATTGATTCTTAACTGCCCCAGCCTTGGCGCATGTCGCTTCCAAGAACTTCTATCGAAAACTCGCGATGTTGACCGTTGCTGAGTATATCCACAGCTCTGCAAGATCCTGCATATCAGATGACTAACAAATGCCAAAACTTGAAGGCTCAGGCCGTTAGTGTTAGTTTATTTAACACAAAGATATTATAATCTCGACAAAAATGCAGTTTAAAGCACATGCAATTGAATATCTATTGAACGCACAATCTAGCAAGTTGTGAACCGTGAATGTACTAGACTGGAAGTTTTTTTTTTTTTTTTTTTTTTTTTTTTTTTTTTGTTTTTATTTTCCCCGTGTGAGGTTTTGATGATTTTCTATTTGACGAGTTATGAAAATCGTAAGAACACTTCAAGCATTCCTTGGTCATTGTACGTGAGTGAGGTCGAATTCAAAAGAACTACCTTCCCTCGTCAAAGGTAAAACTCTGTCTCCATTCCTCGACAACGTCCTTAGCAGGATTGACGTCGTATAACAAATGGGCACTGTGCGATGCAGCATTCAGTAGGGGTTTCTCCTCCATGACCTCTTGTTAAGGCTAAGAGTTTTTTTTTTTTTTTTTTTTATTATCTTTTCTCTTTATTAGCCCACTTCACTTGTCACGTTTTCTAGGCTATTCAAAGTTACCCATTTAACGAGTTTTGGACCATGACTCCCGAACCAGACGGTTTTGGGGCATTAGGTGTACAGACACCCCTTCGAGTTTATTTACTCAAGTAACAAGGCCACGGTTTCGAGACAAGCTGGTGGTCTGCCCCATTCATTCTTTGCTTGACCTTGCGCAAGATTCGTTTTCTTAGGCTTGAGTTACCCATGTAGCGAGTGTTAGGCCGGTGACTCCCAAACCAGACGGGCTTTAGGGCACCAGATGCAGAGACACACCCCCTTAGGCTTAATTACTCGAGTAGCCCCATGCCACGATTCGAATCTGCTCGAGCCTCCTCTACTGTAATGCTCGTTTTCTTAGGCTCTGAGTTACCCATGTAACGAGTGTTGGCCAGCGACTCCCAAACCAGATGGCTTTTAGGGCACCAGGTGTAGAGACACCCCTCGGGCTTAATTACTCGAATAACCCAGGCCACGATTCGAGACATTAGCTTGATAATCATTTATCCTCTGACTTCTTGATATTAGCTTGATAATTATTGACTGTCTGACTACGTGTTCATCGCCATCAAACGTCGTCATAGTTTTATACCCCACAACTGAAAGTTTTGTGCAAATGCAAGTGAAGGCTGTCACATGAGGTCGAGTTCTGTCGCAAACGTTGCTTTGAATTAAGGCTTTGTTCACCGATCAAAAGGTTTTGAATAGCCCTCTTCGTCTAACCATACTCACGATCGTGCTCCACGGTTGCTTGTCAGAATTAATCTGATTCCTATCAAGCCAAATAAATCCCCTTTTTCACGCGGATCATTGTATCCGGGAAAACTATGTTTGACAATATGCCAGATGATCGTACGTTGAAGATTGAATTGACATGAGGTAGCATTTGATGATGATGGTGCATGTTGATGGGATGTGTTGCATGGGTGCCAATTTGCACGTCATCATTTCCTGGGTAGTTGACAAGTGCCCCAGTGTTAAGTTGCTTTTCTTGTGATCTTCCATCGTACCGGTCGCATCGGTATCTCACTGGCTTGACAAAAGATCCGGTCTTTGACTTGTTGCAAGGTTTGGGGGGATTTTTGATTTTTTTGGATTTTTTTGATTTTTTTTTCTTCTTTTTTTCTCTTTTTTCGAATATGCCCCTACTCCGGGTTCCTTGTGATCGTTATGCCGTGTTTTCACGGCTCTCTCAATCTTATCCTGCAAAAACAAGGTCAGTGTTGATGACAGGCTAATATTTAGAAGTTTTAGAAAACCCAGGTTCGTGGCACGGATTGCCTTCCTGCAAAACCATGTCAGTATTCTCTTTATGTGTGCATGGTGATGTAATCACGTGATACAGGACATATTTATTACGATGATGTCGGTATGACAGTTGTATGTCATTTACATGACATTTAATTTATTTGACTGAACGATAAAAGAGCATGAAGAAGCTTCCCTTTCGTTTAGGTTTATCAGAGGCTGACCTACCCTAGGGTTACTCTCGCGGGCTTTTCGCATGAAGGTTCCCAAATCTTCGCAATCTACTCGTCTGAATCCTTTCGATTGGAGCGGATTTGGGTGGTGCGTTTCCTGAGCCATCTCCAGGGAGCAGCCCCTTCGAGTCAGTAATAAGCAACCGACAGGTTCGCCTCAGGAGGAGGGAGGTACTCTCTCAACATACATTCACATTCATCGTCCTCACCGTATGCAAATGATTACTTTGATGGAAGTAAAGCAAACCATTCAATACATTCATTCATTGGACAACAAACACACATTCATACAACAATAAAAAGAAGTCAAAATGTCGCAAGCACATTACACATTTATAAATTTTAAAAGGATAGGATAGCATCAAGACTTAAATGCGGCTTAAGCCCTCTAATGTCCCCAGCAGAGTCGCCAGCTGTCGACGCCGGTTTTATCCGCTTATGCGATATTTGGTCTTTTCCAATTTTAGCCCTTTTGATTAGATGATTTTTTGGGAAAAGGTCGGCTTGAATGTCGACGGGGTTTTGAAAGATCGTTTTTTTATGATGAGCCAATTAATCAGAGTCGCCAGTTGGTATATTTGAAATGGATGTACCAACTCATTCCGAGTTTTTCAATTTTTATAAATCGCTGGCTCATATGTGACTCGAATTAATTGTCTGCGAATCGAGATTCATAGAGTTCGGGGGCTTGCTTAAGCGAGGGGAAGGGTGTTTAGGCACCCCCCGACTTCCGTGAAACACGGTTAAACCGCAATCTTGATGCTTCCTATCCTTTAATTCATAAAATGTCGTGTGGTTAATGCGCGTGTGTGTGAGTGTGTGTCTATGTAAATGTTGTGGTGAGTTGCATGAAAGAGTCATTGGATTTTTAGGGAAAGTCGTGCTTTAATTTGAGAATGCTTCGGAATGTCTTTTCGGCATACACAAGAAAGCTTTATGAGAAAAGATTTGATTTTAATTGTCAAAACTATGAGATTTTCATTAGGTGTCGTTTTGGCAAAACAAGAGTTTTAAACCTTCGTCAAAATAGGAATCGAGATCTATACGTTGCCTTCGTAACTCACATGATGGGCCATTTCTAGGATCTCTTTATAACCCTATGCACAACGGTTTAATAAAACGTTACTTATTTATAAAATCATTTTGTGTGATGTTTGAAAACGATTTTCTTTAGCTTTCTCGTTTACATAGAAATCGACATTCATAGCACTTCTCAAATTTTTTTATAGCTACGTGACGCTAACCTCCTAGTTTGCTTGATTTTAAGGAAAAACCTTCCTCGTTTAATCTTTGAAATCATTTTTTTGCGTGTTCCGAAATCCAATCAAGCATAAACACGCGTCGAGGCTATTCATGGGCATGTAAGCCATCAAAAATAACCCCAAACGCCCACAATCACAAGTTACACTATTTCGGGGCCTTAAACACGATTGTCGCCTTGGCGTCGTTTTAAAGGCCCGACGATTACATATTTACAATAACGGATACATCCACCCGATTACATACATTCAAAAATGTCCATCATCGGATTTGGACCACGGTGGTCGCATTCCTAGGCTCACATCCGAACTTATTGCACAACACCGAATGGATATAACGAAAATAAACCACAACGGGATGCCTAACGCTCTAGGATATCTTACAATGACGATCGAAATACACTATGAATGATACCATACCATACCATAATAGCTAAGATTTTCACCAAACGGATATCATCGGGCTATTAGGGGGGAATTTCATTCCGATGAGACCCTCACTAATAGTCCCTAATCCATGGCTTCACAATAATATGTAAGAACAAAAACTACATTTAAGGTAAATTTGGATGACCCAAAAGCGTTGGCCAAAATGGTATACCAAAATGCTAAAACAAAAGATTTATCACCTTGCAAATGATCCCCACAATATGTTCATGAATTTGTGTATTTGAGTATAGAGTAGAAATTTATGGAATACAATCTCACAAAATAGGTACAATCTCTCAATACTTCTCACTCTTTTCTCTCTTAATTTTGCTGTTTTTTCTCTCTCTTTTCCTTCCTCTCCCGAGCTCCTTTTCTGCCTGAATCCTTCTCCCTCTTCTTTCCTGTATGCGAACTGGCCTAATAAGGCACTGCCAGGGCAGCCGCAGATCTATCTGCGGCTGGCCGCAGATATATCTGCGGCTGGCCCTTGGTTCTCCCCCAGCCGCGCTCGAGTCCCGTGCGCTTCGAGTCCCGTGCTGCCTCGAGTTCCGTCCTTGGCCGCGAATTGATCTGCGGCTAACTGTGCTGATTTTCTCGTTTTCCGTGCCTCGTCTCGATTTTCGTGTCGTACCGTTGGTTTCCGCTGACGGGTTTGCGCTCGGCAGTCCGGAACCCGTCGGGAAACGTGCCACGTCATCCGGGCAAGCACAGTGATCAGTAACTGACTCTCGACATTCGTTTGTTGTCGTGTCGGCTTCAATATCATCCCGTCGTGGTGGTTTTGAGGGTTCGTCTTTATGTCCACCCTTTATTCTCGTGTGCCGGGTCAATTGACAATTTTGCCCTCCTGTCAGGGTTAGTATAGGAAATGCAAAAATCGGGTGTCTACATTCTTTCTTACACAAAATTTATTCTGATAATCTATTTTCATTGATTGCATGTTATTTGGTTTGATTGATTTGATGTGGCCGGTTAGATTAATCTAATTAATATCATCAACTAGATTAAGGTATAATATTAAGCAAACGATGTTATATCTGATCATAAGTAGCAGTTAGTAATACATGATTGGAGTTAAGCTTTTGAGTATTACTCTGGTTATCAGAAGACAAGTTAAATAATCTATGATAGTGTGATTGTTGCTTGGAATAATCTAATTCCTTGATTCTTAATGTTGTTGTTATATTAAATCTAGACTGGTAGTTCTAGGTTGTATGATAGTTAAAGTCTAGTGGGGGAGATTGTCACATTAGATTTAAAATCTAAGAGAAATTTCGGGTAATAGCTGATTAATATTATCCAAGGTTATTAGTTTCTTTGAAGGATAAGTAAAGTCATATTTGGTTATGTTGTTGCTATGAAAAGGGAATACTGAACTTAAGACTAAAATTGTTAATTTATTGATTAATCTTATTTCTTTAATTCTATTTTTTAATTAGTTAAACAAATTCAAACCCCCCAATCTTTTATTTATTGTTAAACTGTTAGAAACATTAGGATAAATTAAAATTAACATTGTTCTCTGTGGGATCGATCCTTGCTACTGCTATACTAGTTGGTGTTTGTAGAGTAGAAGTAAGGTTTTTATTTTTGGTAGTACTGACGACAGCTCCCAAATTTTGGCCCGTTGTTGGGGAGCAATTAGTTGTTTTTATTTATTCTTTGTTTCTTATTTAGTTTATGACTCGATCCTCTCAATCTGATAAGTTGAATTTTGATCTAGAGATTGAGAAAACTACAAGAAGGCTAAGGAAGGAAAATCGTAGAGTGCAACAGACAACTGCAGAAGAAGTTGAAGTTGCATCACGAGCCCTTAACATAGCCCTTAAATTGCTTTCAAACCACTCATCAAGTGAATCAGAAGAAGAGATGGTTGCTGCAAACAATAACAGGACTTTAAAGGAGTTAGCAACTCCTAACTTGAATCAACAACCATTATGCATTGAATACCCTACTTTAGATGCTTCTTTTGAACTTAAGTCAGGATTAATCCATCTGTTGCCCACTTTTCGTGGTCTTACAGGTGAAGATCCATACAAGCATCTGAAAGAGTTCCATGTAGTATGTTTTACCATGAAACCTCAAGGGATAACTAAGGAACAGATCAAGCTTGGAGCTTTTCCCTTCTCATTAGGAGATCTGGCCAAAGATTGGTTGTACCACCTTCCCTCAGGATCAATACAATCATGGAATGATATGAAGAGGTTGTTCTTGGAGAAGTACTTTCCTGCTTCAAGAGTTCTTAACATAAGGAAGGAGATCTATGCAATCAGGCATTTCAGTGGATAAACACTCTATGAATATTGGGAAAGATTCAAGAAGCTTTGCTTAAGCTGTCCACCTCACTAAATTGATGAGCAACACCTGATCCAATTCTTCTATGAGGGGCTAACACCAATGGATAGAATTATGATAGATGCTGCAAGTGAAGGAGCATTGGTTGACAAAACACCAAAGGCTATAAGGAACTTGATTAGGATGGATCATGTACCAAAAAGGGTGAATGAGGTAAGCACAAGTAATCTTGAGCAACAAATTTCCAACTTAACTGCTATGGTTAGACAAATGGCTGTAGAAAATATGCCAGCTGCAAAGGGTTGTGGGATCTGTTTACAGTCAAGCCATAATACAGATGTATGCCCAACATTGCAAGAGGATGAAACTGTGCAACAAGTTAATGTAATGGGAAACTATCAGGCACAACCTCAGAGGAAATATGATCCCTACTCAGACACTTACAATCCAGGATGGAGGGACCACCCCAATCTGAGCTATGGAGGAAATAAACCACCAGTGCAAGGAGTTTTTCTAGCCAGGTAGCAAGGCTTCCAACCAAACCAACAACAGTACCAATCTAAACAAGCAGCACCTGCAAACCAAGGGACATCCATGGAGGATATGTTTAAAGCATTCATGAGTCAGACACAACAATTCATGACTCAAACACAACAGTTCTAGCAGGAGACAAGAACTTCTGTTCAAGACTTGAGGAATCAAATGGGTCAGCTTGCCACCACAGTTGGAAGGTTGGAATCTCAAGGATCAGGGAAACTACCCTCCTAAACCGTTGTGAGCCCAAGGGAGAATGCAAGTGCCATCACTTTAAAGTGTGGAAAATAGTTAGCAATGCCTCAAACCACTGCAGAATTTGATGAAGAGAAAGCCAAGGAGGAAACTAAAACATCTAAGGTAATTCCTACCCCTCCTGTTCAGATTAAGACTAACCCCCTACCTTTTCCACCTTGAAATCACAGGACTTCAAAGAGAGATGAGAAAGAGAAGGAGATTTTGGAGACTTTCAGAAAGGTGGAGGTGAATATTCCACTGTTAGATGCAATCAAACAAGTGCCCAGGTATGCTAAATTTTTGAAAGAGTTATGCACTAACAAAAAAAAATTAAAAGATGATAAAACGTAACTGTTGGTGAGAATGTATCAGCAGTACTTCAAAGGAACATGCCCCCTAAATGTAAGATCCAGACATGTTTACCATTCCCTGTAGAATAGGTAATACCAGATTTGAGAAAGTTATGCTAAATTTAGGAGCTTCAATTAATGTCATACCATTATCTATATTTATTTCTTTAAATCTAGGAACTTTGAAACAAACTAGTGTTATTATTCAATTGGCTGATAGGACTAACATTTACCCTCAAGGGGTGATTGAGAATCTTTCCTGCAGATTTTTACATTGTGGATATGGATGATGATACATCTCCAAATCCCTCACATATTTTGTTAGGAAGACCATTCTTGAAAACAACAAAAACCATGATTGATGTGCACAATAAGACCTTAACCATGGAGTTTGATGGAGAAAAGATTCGATTCAACATATATAAGGCCATGAGGTACCCTATTGATATTAATCCTATTTTTGCTATTGATGTGATTGATTCTTTAGTGCAGCACTCTTTTAATCAAGTACATAGGGAAAGTTTGGAGGTTGCCATAACCAACAACTTAGAAATAGATAAAGAAGAAGTTGAGCAGAATCAGGAATTGAAGGAGATTATAGCTGCACTGCACTCTTTACCAAAAATCTCAGATAAGTATGCAGTTTATTCAATTCAATTACTTGTTCCTTATCAAAAGTTATTGCCATCTGTTGTGCAGACCCCAACATTGGAACTAAAACCATTACCTACACACTTGAAGTATGCATACTTAGGGAAAGATGAGATATTGCCAGTGATAATTGCTAGCAACCTAACCAAAGTGCAAGAGGACAAACTACTAAGAGTCCTAAGGGATCATATAATAGTATTTGGTTAGACCATAGCAGATATCAAAGGTATAAGTCTTGCTATATGTATGCATAGAATTTTGTTGTAAGATGGAGCCAAACCCACTAGAGAAGTACAAAGAAGGTTGAACCCACTCATGATGGAGATAGTAAAGAAAGAAGTTCTGAAGTTGCTAGATGCAGGTATAATCTATCCAATTTCAGATAGTCAATGGGTGAGTCCAGTACAAGTAGTACCAAAGAAGTCTAGAATAACTGTCATCAAGAATGATAATAATGAGCTGGTGCCTACAAGAATGCAAACAGGATGGAGAGTGTGCATTGATTACAGGAAGCTGAATGCAGTAACTAGAAAAGACCACTTTTCTCTTCCTTTTATTGACCAAATGTTAGAAAGATTGGTTGGACATGCTTATTACTGTTTTCTAGATGTTTTTTCAGGTTATAACCAGATTGTGATTGCACTAGAAGACCGGGAGAAGACCACTTTCACATGTCCATTTGGAACATTTGCCTATAGGAGAATGTCCTTTGGACTGTGCAATGCACCAGGTACTTTTCAAAGATGTATGGTAAACATCTTTTCTAATCTTTTAGAACATTGCATAGAGGTCTTTATGGATGATTTCACAATACATGGTGATTCTTTGGATGCTTGTTTAGATAATTTAACTAAAGTACTTGATAGATGTTTAGAGACTAATCTTGTTCTTAACTAGGAAAAATATCATTTTATGGTAGAGCAATGTATAATACTTGGACATGTTGTTTCAGCTAGAGATTTAGAAGTTGATAAAGCTAAGATAGAAATTATTGCTGCATTACCTTACCCTGCAAAAGCGCAGGAGATTCGTTCTTTTCTTGGTCATGCAGGTTTATATCGAAGGTTTATCAAGGACTTCTCCAAAATAGCTTTGCCTTTGTGCAAGTTGTTGCAGAAAGATGTGGAATTCTAGTTTACTGAAGAGTGCAAGGAGGCTTTTGACAAGTTGAAAAAACTGCTAACCTCCGCACTAGGGATCCAACCACCAAATTGGAAATTGCCTTTTAAAATCAGGTGTGATCCAAGCAATTATGCAGTAGGAGCTGTTTTGGGACAAAGAGTGAATAAAGCTATCTATGCAATTTATTATACTTTTAGAACTTTGAATGTTGCCCAGATCAATTACTCTACGACTGAAAATGAACTTTTGTTTGTTATTTTTGCCTTAGAGAAATTTAAATCTTATCTGCTTGGTACTAAAGTGATTGTTTATTTTGGTCATGTAGCTCTCAGGTATTTGCTAACCAAGAAAGAATCCAAACCTAGGATCATTAGGTGGATTTTGTTACTGCAGGAGTTTGACTTGGAGATAAAGGATAAGAAATGAGCAAAACATCTGGTAGCAGGTCACTTGAGTAGACTGATGCAGAATGAAAAGGCATTACCATTACAAGATTCCTTTCTAGATGAGTATTTGTTTTCTATTAATAAGACTTTACCATGGTATGCTCATATTGTGAACTATTTAGTGAGTAATGCCTAGTGAATTCTCTAGAACCCAGAAAGATAAGTTTAAGTCGGATGCTAGACATTATGTGTGGGATGATCCTTATCTGTGGAAATTTTTCTCTGATCAGGTAGTTAGAAAGTGTGTATCTGAGAATGAATGTGCATCTATTTTAACCTTTTGTCATTCTTATACCTGTGGGGGACACTTTGGACCTAAAAGAATTGCTCATAAGGTGTTAGAATGTGGTTTTTACTGGCCTACTATTTTCAAAGACTCTTATCTGTTTTACAAATCATGTGCCAACTATCAGAAGATAGGAAATATTTCACATAGGAATCAGATGCCATAAACCCCTATTTTAATTGTTGAAATTTTTAATGTTTGGGTTATTAATTTTATGGGACCTTTTCCTTCATCTTTTGGTTATGTGTACATTTTGTTGGCTATTGATTATGTCTCTAAATGGGTGAAAACTAAAGCCACCAGGACTGATGACTCTAAAGTTGTTGCAGATTTTGTGAAATCTAACATATTTGTCAGGTTTAGAGCTCCTAAAGCCATTATCAGTGATAGAGGAATTCATTTTTGTAATATAGTGTTAGCAGCACTGTTCCAGAAATACAATATTCTGCACAAGGTTTCTATAACCTATCATCCACAAAGTAATGGCCAAGCTGAGGTATCCAACAGAGAAGTCAAGTCTATTTTAGAGAAAGTAGTCAACCCTAACAGGAAGGATTGGAGTTTAAGGATAGAGGATGCACTATGGGCTTACAGGACTGCTTACAAAACTCCTATTGGTATGTCACCATATAGGATAGTGTTAAAAAAATCATGTCATTTACCTGTGGAGAGGGACAGGGAATTCACACAACAATCTAGAATTTTGGGTATAAAACTTTGCCCTACCTTCGAGCTTAGGGCTTTAAAATTAAAAAAGTCATTCTCGATGACCCCGTCGAGATTAAGTTAAAAAGTCATTGCCGACGGCATCTCTGTCGGCAATATAGTTTGAGTCTGTCGCCAATGACTTTCCCTCTCCCGCGAATTAATGGCGCCAAAACATAAGTCATTACATGGAGGGAACAGACCCATTGGCGACGGGGGTCATTAATGACCTGTTTTTTGTAGTTTAGAGATTGGTTGAGTTTCTTTTGAATACTTTATAAATTTAGATAGTATATATTTAATTATTAATTATTATAAATTTGTATAGTACTTCTACTAATTTGAATAGGAAAGAAAAAAATATTCTTTTTTTATATTCCTCTTAGAGATAGGAATATTTTTAAATTTGGATAATAGTTAATTAATACAAATTTGGATAATACTTATGTTAATATGAATTAGGAAAGCTGAACCAAAAATTGGTAAAACCAAACCAAGTTTGTGCTTTTTTATACAAGCTCAACAACCCCGTGCGAAGCATGGGTGGCATAAATAATAATTTATTATATTAATAATTAAAAAAATAATTGTGATTTTGAGAAACATAGTTGTAATTATTAAATAGTTAAATATTTATAATAACTAATGATTGAATTATATATTGTATGTTATTTTAATCAATTATTAAGCTAAATATTTGAATGGATTATCGTAGATTTATTTAGTTATGATTATGTGAAAATAATTATTTTAATTTTATTTAAGTTTGTAATGGAATTCTATATTAGCGTATATATTGACAAAGTTTGTTTGAAATTCTAATCCGAATAAAATTATGAAACGCAAGTTTTAATAACTTTTAATTTAGTTATGACAATTAGTTAGGAATGAATCCAATATAATTTTTCAACTAATGTTACAGTTAATATGTTTCAAATACACATATATTATTACAACAATTAATTTTGTGATTTTATAAAAAATTAAGTTTAATGAATTAAATTAGTTATGATAATAATTTAATAATAAAGTTCACGACTAATACTAATATAATTAAATCGCGTGATGTGTTAAGAGTTTTTTTGACATCATAAAATTTTAATAAAATTATAGCAATAAAATTATTCTATACAAATTTATTACCAATTTTGTGATAAAATTAGTAAAATCGAAAATAAAAAATGTTTTAGAAGTTACTTTTTCTATTAGAGATTGGTTGGTTTTCTTTTGAATACTTTATAAATTTAGATAGTATATATTTAATTATTAATTATTATAAATTTGTATAGTACTTATACTAATTTAAATAGTAAAGAAAAAAAATCTTCTTTTTTCTTTTCTTCTAGAGATAAGAATATTTTTAAATTTGGATAGTACTTATACTAATATGAATTATTAAAGCTGAACCAAAAATTGGTGAAATCAAACCAAACCAAACCAAACCAAATTTGTACTTATAATTATATAGTTGATAGCTGATGTAGGAACATGAAATAATCTAGTCTTTCTAACCTTTTAATCAAGGAGCAAATATGGCATTTGAAAAAAATATATTAATATCCTTAACCTTTTATAGTTTAATGGTTTTTTTTTGAACATGAGAAAAAACCAAAAGGAAACAAGTTAATGAAAATCAGATAAAAGGATCGAGTCTATAATTAAATCCAATAGACCTTCGGCACCATATATGTGCAATCCAATTTACTGCTTTGTTGAATTATCGTGGAACAAAAGTAAAAATGTACGAGGAACACTCAGTAGCGAGGGTAAGACAATCTGATTTGTAAGCTAGAACTTCTCAAAAAATATACACCCTAGACTTCATAACCAAGATAAATGACAACCATGTTAAACTTTTTGGTTGGTAGCTCTAAGTAATTGTAATGTATTCAAACCATTGAAAGTTCAACAAATTTATTAAGAAAACAGAGAAAATGTTTTTATTGTTTTATAAACATAAAGATAACCTGTTTTATTTTATTTTGCTACATTTTCGTCATAAGAATTAAGAGCTACAATCAACACTACTAAATACTGGTATATACAATAATGAGTTGTAGTCTAAACACCAATATTAGCGGAAACAGAACTACATGATAGTCTAAAAAGTACTCCCTCCTCCGTTCCAAGTTAAAATAAAATAAAATCTCATTTGCAAATTTATAAATATTAAGGATATATTTTTCTTTCATATTTATCCTTAAATATATTAAGTATTTAGTTTAATAATAGTACAACTCTAATTTATTTATTTTTTTGTAACAAACAGATTACGGAAAATACACACCCCTCAATTGTAATGTTTTACTCCCTCTGTCCCAAATTAATTGCTTAGTTTTGACTTTTTTAAGTCAAATTGACTATTTTTAGAATTAATAATTAAGCATATATAAATATATTTCTAAAATTATAAAAATTGGGATTAGTAATAAATTGTATATACTTTCTTTTGGTTATAATCTCTTCACTTATATTTTAGCAAAAATAGTAAAAAGATTAGTTTTAAAAATGATCAATTTGACTTTAAAAAGTCAAAACTGAGCAATTAATTTAGGACATAGAGACTATTTAATTAGACCAACTACATTTTCCCTTATCTCGGCTTCCCAAACTCTACACCATTCTTCATCTTTCTTGATGTTGCATTTTGAAAATCCTACAAAGAAGTTGATCAACATGTTTATAGTAATATTTCCTCCAATTCTTGTAAAGGACGCGAGGTAATATAAAATTGAGTAAAATTTAAAAAGTCCATCCGTGGTTTATTCAAATTCTTGAGTTACCATCTATGATTCAGAAACTATCGTTTCACCACTTGTGGTTTGACCTCAAGTTTTACGACGGCACCTGCTAACGTTTTTTCTCTAATACTATTAATTTAGTTGGTAAAGACTATTCTACCTATTTAGCAAAAAAAAGAGACTATTCTACCCTTCATACATTATTTCACTCATTACTTTACATTTTCAATGTATTATAGCATTAAAATAAATTGCAAAATGCAGTAAAGATAAATTATATTAACATTAAAACTAAAATGCATTAAAACTACATCAAAAGTAAATTGCATTAAAAATAAATCATATTAAAATTAAATTGCATTGCAATTAAATCATATTAATACTAAATTGCATTGGGAATAAATAATATTGAAAGTAAATTATATTGAAAATAAGTTATATTAAAACTAAATTTCATTAAAAGTAAATTGTATCAAAAAGTTAAACTAAATTACATTAAATTAAACACTATTAAATTTAAATTTAACTCATGTACAATATTAATACCATAGTTCTTTAATAGAACATCATGTACAAGTACAAAGTACAAGTAAACAAAAAAAGTAAAAATAAAAAAATTATGGATTTTGAAAAATAACCACCGTGCAGTTTGTAGCCGCCCATGAATCGAAATATTGCTAATTGCTTGCTTGGTCTGTACAAAACTTGACCCTTTCAATTGGGGCAACAGAAGAAGAATTTTTCATTTTTTTATAAAAAAAAAAGGAAAAGAAAAAGAAGAAGCAGGATGTTATTTGTCGCCGCCGGGTTCTCTCGCTTCTCGTCTTTTCCAATTTTAGCCTTTTGATTTAGATGACGTTTGGAAAAGGTCGGCATTGATGTCGACGGGGTTTTGAAAGATCGTTTTTATGATGAGCCAATTAACCAGAGTCGCCAGTTGGTATATTTGAAATGGATGTACCAACTCATCCGAATTTTCGTGGTTTTTTTTATAAATCGCTGGGCTCATATGTGACTCCGAATTAATTGGTCTGCGAATTGAGATTCATAGAGTTCGGGGGCTTGTTTAAGTGAGGGGAAGGTGTTAGGCACCCCTCGACTTCCGTGAAACACGGTTACCGCAATCTTGATGCTTCTCCTATCCTTTAATTCATGCAAATGTGTGTGTGTGTGCGTGGTGTGTGTGTGTGTGCTTATGTGAATGTTGTGGGTGAGTGTGTATGAAAGAAGTCTTTGTGAGATTTTGTTAGGGAAAGTCGTGCTTCAATTTTAGAAGAGTGCTTTGGAATGTCCTTTCGGGTATACCACGAGACGAGAAAGCTTTATTCATGTTATGAAAAAGAGTTTGGATTTTTACATTATCAAAAACTCACTGAGAGTTTGTCGGATTTAAAGTGTCGTTTGTAAGACAAAACAAGAGTTTTTTGTAAAACCTTCGGTCAAAATAGGAATCGAGCATCTATACGTGTGCTTTCATTAAAAATGGATGGGCAATTTCCTAGGAATCTCTTTATACCCCTAATGCACAAAGATTTATATAAAAACGTCAATTAATTTATAAAATCCATTTCGTGTGTTGTTTTGGAAAACGATTTTTTTCTTTAGCTTTTCTCGTGTAGATATGAATCGCGACATTTCATTAACGTTTCTCAATTTTAACCTCATGATTGCTAATATCCTGACTCCTGATTGATTTTATGAAAATCTTATCATTGTCAGCTTTTGAAATCAATTTCGTGTTCCAATCAATTCAAATCGACGCATAAACCACGCGTCGGGCTATTTCATGCGGCATGTAAGCCATACCAAAATATCCCACGAACGCCAACCAACTCCACACACACCATTTCACTATTTCGGGGCCTTAAGCTACGATTTCTCGCCTTAACGTCGTTTTAAGGCCAAACGATTACATATATTACAACAATGAGAACAACTACGTTCATCTCTACCTTCTTACATCAAGATTATGTCCATCCAATCGGATCGGGACCCCCGGGGGGACGCTTTCATAGGCTCACAACCAAGTATCCACAAGACACAAACTAATCGGATATTAACAAGAAAATAAAACCAACCCGGATAATCTAACAGATACCAAGACATCCTAAAATAAACGATTTAAAGGAAAATGATACCAAAACATAAACACGCTTAAAACAAACAAAAGAAATTGAATGAAAACGAATATCAATCGGGTGTATTAGAAGAGTTTTTATTCCGATTGGAAACTTCACTCATAATACCCTACATTCATTTTTCAACAAGATACATGAAAGTTTACAATCTAATTTATACCCAATCAATATGACATGAATTTGCTAGAACAAATAAGAATTTTTCACTCACTTGCAATTGATCTCAAATGGATATGATAACTTGTGTATTTGAATAGGATAAGAAGTGTATGTTGAATCACAATCAAAACTTAAAATGGATTTGAATTCTCTCTTTT